>JAIUJO010000100.1:122500-537500 GCA_023846275.1 Vanilla planifolia
GAAGAAGAAGAAGAAGAAGTAGAAGAAGAAGAATAAGAAGAAGAAAAAGAAGAAGTAGAAGAAAATGTAAGAAGAAGAAGAAGAAGAAGAAGAAGATGAAGAAGAAGAAAAAAAAGAAGAGGATAAAAATGGGGTTGCTATTTTGGCACTATTGGGTACAAAGAATCATGAGGAGAAGAGGCAAAGACTTGGACCTTGCATGGTTATTTAACCAAGGAAAATGTGGCCAATTGATGCAATAAGGGAGAAGGATTGTAATAGGTAAAGATAAAAGTAGGTAGTAGGTGAGAAAACAAATCAAATATGGATTCAATGTAGGTAATGCAATGGAGTAGGTCCTGTAATAGGCAATAATAATATAATGGAGGTACATTTAAGCCCAATTGGCACAAAAGTAGAGAAGTTAGGGAGAGATTCAACCTATTATTAGTAAAAAGCATAGTCCATCATGCAACATGGGAGAGGAGGAAGGTTTTTTTGGTTTTTCACATAATTTTAAAATTTAGAGAATCATGTAGAATTCTCATGTAATTTTAGTCCATCCAATGAAGTGGTCCTACTTGGTGCCTAAGAAAAGGGAAAAGTGCATTTGAGTAAATTTTAATATGGTAAGGAAAACAAATAATTTATCAAATGTGGGAGAACTCTTGAGTAAGTTGGAAAATCAAAACCCAAATAGTTGTGGAAAGATAGGAGAATACAGGATTAGGTGGAGCATTAAGGAATTGTTTCACTTATCTAAGAAATTTAGAGGATGACCATATAGCTAAGCTATGTTTGAGATCGCTTGTAAAGCATATTTTTGTTTTCTCATGGTTTTAGTTACTTATGAGTAAAGGATATTGTGACATGGTTGAATAAGGACAAAGAGTTTGTTGGCATTATTTCTTTTGCACTTGTTGCATGAGACTTACATGTCACATATTTTTAGATGTATTAGATTACTTACATTGGGACTATTTTTTTATTAAGGATTAGGCTAGGCTTGAGGACGACAACAACTACAAGTAAGGGGAAGCAACATGGCTTTTATACTAGCTATGGTTATTAACAGCTTCACAAATTTCTCAATTGTTCATAATAGTAGTAAGCATTAGATAAGAAATAAAGTGGAAATGCAATTCTTGGGCCTATACTCAATGGAGTTTCGTTTGAGAAACTATAATATACTATGGATTTGAGGGTATGTTCTTAACATATTTGCTAAGAACAAGTCAAAAAGCTTGGTTGAATGTTATTATATAAACTACTGCAATCACTTCTTATATAGCAACAACTCTAACATGCCCAAGAAGCCTAAAAAGCTAGTAATTAGATGAGTTGTCATGTAATAATAGTTCTTTTTTGTGTCATTCTATTGCTATGGCACTACTTACATGTTATGGTTTGCTAACTTTGAGAAACAACGTCATATAATGGACTTGTATGAATTTTGTCAAAATGTTTATATGGGTGAGAGTTCACCTCTCAACTTGGAGTTGTGAATATCTAAGGATGATGAGTATGTCATCATGAGGATTAGCATGAATGGGGTCCAAAGTCTTTTCTTAGTCTAAAATAATTTTCTCTTAAGAAAAATATTAACATAGTAAACTTACCTATTATGGTTCGATCTATAAGGTATGGAAGGAGGTTGGTTGAGTAGGCATTCAATAAAGTATTCCGAATCTATATCTTGGAAGATGTTGCTTCACTTATTTACCTTTATAGTTAACATAGTTTCAGTGATGTGTGCCTTTTCTTTCTCAACATCAGCTGATAGGAGAGTCAAATTAAGAATGTGTAGATCAACCACTCTAGTTTATAATATGGGTGATTAGAAAATAATTTTCTCAAAGATGTGGGGGGCTACAAATCAATTAGTATTACAAAAAATAGGAGAGCAGTGAGCACATCTTTCCTGTTAAGTGTAGAAACTATTAGATATATTTAAAAAGGGTGACCTGTTGGCTATGGAGTAAATTAGGTGTGAGTGGATGTGTCTAGCGGCTAAGTGATCCAAATTTAGTCCTGACTACTATATTAAACACTCTCATTTGTCATGTTTGGGCCCACTATTATGCAAGGAAAATGGTAAAGTGCTTTCTTAAATGCTACAACTTTCTTAAGTGCTAGAATTTATCTTTTATTTTAGATGTTGATTTGGAATACATTCTAATAAGATACAAGGATTAGCAGAACTATGAAAATAAAGTAATAGTAGATGCAAATAATCTATTCAAAAGTTGCTAGTAAATTGCCAAAAAATGGAAGATTGTGCACACCAACATGCCTAATAGGTGTAATCATATTGTAAAGTAGGTTAGGATGTGGCATTATTAAGCTGTAGCTATAGGTGGTTGCTACATTAGATTGTTTTCAATTTTTTATTTGATTATTAATACAATGGGTTGGGACATATGCTATGTTTTCTGATAGAGGGCAGAGTGGGGTTTCACATAGTCAACTAGGTTACTATCTTATTGATAACGAACTCTAAGACCTTAAGTTGGTAAAGCTTCTTGCATCTAAATTATGTGATTAATTTCGTGAATTATCTTAGTTATACATGCTATTCTAGGTTTGCTATGCATCTAAAATGCATATTTGCTTTGGATAGGTTGTGTTGCAAAGTGAATGATTATTGTAAGATGTAATTTATTTTTGCAACAAATTACGATTTGATTTGTAGAATGGAATATCCATGAGAATAAAGAAGTAAATTTCATGGTTCCTTGCAACATTTGGTAAGAAAAATAGGTTCTTCATGGTTGCTCTATTGGAAACTCATGTGGAGACCACTAATAGGTGTAAGGTGGATCGATATTCGGGTAAAAATAGGGATTACTTTGTTCACAATTTCATTGGGCTATTTAGGGAAATTGTAGTATTATAAGGGAATTAGATCTAACTTTAGATTATGGATTACTCCTCACTGGTGGTTACTATCTAAGTGAGATATGATAGCAAGGAGATTTGGTTGTGTTGTGCTATGTAAGTATCAAAAGTCTACAAGCTACTGACAAGATTGGGATCAAATGAAAAATACAAAATATGCAAAATATTTAAAGAAAATTGAGTGCTGTGATATCAAGGAGATCTTAAGTGATACAGTTAATCATTAAATTTGGCATGAATTAAATTCTCACAGAATATATCAGAATCATAGAACAAAACATTTAAAGCTATACTAATGAATACTTAATTTTGTAAATGAGGCTAATGACATTTTCCTTGACTGGAAGTTAGTTGAGATTATTGTCAAATACAAAAATAAATAAACAATACTTATAATGAGACTTTTTAACATAAAGTAAATAAATAATAAGGATTAATTAGATCATTTCGTTAAATTTAATGTAATAGAATCAAAGAAAATTAAATGTCAACTAAGATGAGATATAGAGTAACATAGTAATATGACCAATTCAAAGAAAAAAATTAACTGATGTGATAAGTTGTGTTGGAAGACTGCATTGCATGATGCTAAGGAAATGGAGCATGACAACCTTTATCATCAAATTAGGCATGAGTTGAAAAATCATATAAAACATATGGAAAAAATAAAAAAATTAATTATTTTAAAAATAAATATTTAATATTGTAGACCTTATTGAGACTAATCACATGAGATTTCTTTCATCTTTGTCAAAAGTCATTATGAGTTACTATAATTTACCAAATAAAGCAAAAAATTTTTAGTTCTTAGTAAAATATATATATATATATTAAAGGTGAAATTAGATAAAATTAAAGTAAGGTAATAAAACTAAAATAATAGAAAATTTTGAAGATATTAGATAATCTCTGCAAAAAAGTTACAAGATAAATTACAAAGCAGAATTGGAGTTGTATTATTGATCACGAAAATAAGGTCCGAATTGAAATGTCATAGAAACCATAGAAAAAGGCATGAATATAAAATATCTAAAAATATGTAAGCATGATAATTTAATTGATCTGACTACATTTAAGATTATTACTAAATACCACACAAAGAAATAAAAAAAATGCATTTTCTTTGTATCAAGTAAATAAATACTAAAGCTAAAATGAGGAAATTTTAGTAATATATGAGCAAATCAAGGACTTATAATCATCATATAGGAGAAGATACAAAGTCACACATTAATATAGAAAAAGCAAAGCAAAAAATTCAATTAATGAGATAACTTGAGTGAGAAAGTTTCATTACAAGATACCAAGGAGATATATTTTAGCATTTTTTATCAACAAATATGGCATGTAGTAAAATATATTGTTAAGCATGCCAAACCTTTGAAATAAAATATTTGGAAATGCAAAACTAACTATTAATTATATTGATATTGTCAAGATGAGTCCATCAACATTTCTTTCCTCGCTCAAACTTCCTTTGAAATTACTCATAATTTCTAAATTAAATACTTATAAATTGTAATATATTTTTTTAAATTTTAAGTAATCTTGTGCCACAAATTAAATGAGATAAATTAAGGTATTTTAATATGGTCAAATAAAAATTATATCATGCTCATAAGAGTGGAGCATTAGAGTTCTAACTTTATGGAACCAAATATGAGTTTAAAATTTGAACAAATGAGAGAGTAAAAAATCGATGCAAATCGAGATAATAAGGCGATCGACTATAACTTCCAAAATGATCAAATCACGTATGAATAAGAATATTTAGTAACTAATTAAAAAATAATATTAGATAAAATAATTAAAAATTTAAGATTGAATATTTACTTAGATAAATCTAATCCCGACCTGTGTGACAATGTTTGTTTCATAAGTATTGCATCACATCTTGAATTACATAAATTAAGAAAATAAATGAGGTAAATTGTAATATTATATGATGAAATCTGGAAGATGCAAAGTCATAAAAGAAGATTATAAGAGGATTATATGACAATCTTTGTGATATAATAAAATAAAAGAAAAAATTAGAGAAAATAAGGTAAATTGTATAGGTCAGCAACATTTGGTGATCTTAATGATATCATGTTTGGCATACTCAATTGTCAAAATCCTATACATAATTAAATCTCTTGTAAACTATAAAACATTTTGAGAAAAATTAAATACATAAAAATATAAAAAGGCATACTTAATTTCATAGCACTCATTAGTATGAGACTAATGATATTTATTTTCATATCGATTTGACGTTGCTTGGAAATATTTTGAATTGTAATTTTAAAATGAACAAAATAACCCAAAGAAATATTTTACTATTAAGTAAATATATAATAATACTAAAATAAGGTTAATTGAAGAAATTTATAATAACAAAAGTAAAGATAGATAAAGGACACATGTTGAGGGATTTAGAGTCCCAATTGCACCATGATGTTTGTTTCATGTCAATATCCATTTTTAGAATTATTATGATTAAAAAATTAACTTAATGCAAATAAAAATAATTTATTATTTCAATATTATATAATTGAATGTTAAAGGGAAAACAAGATAAATTAAAACATTATAATACGACCAAATGAATGTGATGTTAAGCTCACTTGAGAAAAAATAGAGTTTCACAGTGATATAATCGAATTAAAGCAAAGAAAATAAAGAAATGAGATAAATTAAGAAAAATTATTGCATTCCAAGATACTATGGGTAAGAAGTGTACCCTCCTCAATCATTAAATAAAATACAAATTCTGATGTTTTATTAAACTTGTCAAAACCCTAGAAAATAAAACATATATATTTCGCATAATTTTAAGTTATAAAAGTAAAGAAAATAAATAGCAATAAATTAGTTCTTTAATACTGATAAATTAAAGTTGAAATAAGAAAAATTAAAGGAATGTATTATAACCAAATCAACATGAATAGTTTCATTTTATAATTGTATAACCATAATAAATTGTTAAATTTGAAGAAATGAAATAAATCACATAGAATAGTTTGATTTTCAAAGGATAAGGAGATGGCGTGTAATATTTTTGGCTACCAAATCAAGTACAAATAAAATTTCTTGAAAGAATTTTAAAAATACAGAAACTAATTTTTTAAAATTATAAAAATAAATACTTAATTATGTAGAGAATCGTAAGATGAGTTTAAAGAAATTTGTTTGGTAGGTCACATGATAAGGGATTTAGAATTATAGAGTAATATTACTAAATTAAAGTGAAGAATGCTAAAAATGTAAAATGTTAAGGCAAATTTTCATTCAATACACCAAAAAGATTGATTGTAGTATCCTCAATCATAAAATCAAGTACAAATGAAATTATTTTATTAACCACGTTTAAATCTTTTCAAATAAAATATTTAAAATACAAAAATGAATATTCAATTGTATAAAGCACATTAAAATGATGCCAATGACATTTTTTTTCATCTCCATCAACTATCATATTGAAATACTGTGAATCACCTAACAAAGTGATCAAACATAATAATGAATTATAATTTTAATATTAATTCAACATATATGTATATATGTTAAAGCTAAAACAGCATAAAGCGATGCATCTTAGTATATCAAAATGAAAGTAATGTAAAGGTAACTTCAGAGGAGTATTAATGGTTCATTGTAATTTTAAAAAATCAAAAGAAAAAGTTTTAGTAAATGAGCAAAATTTTATTTTAATGTTTCTTTCCACAATACTAAGGATAGTAATAATAATATCCTCAATTATTTAATTTGAACCAAGTTGAATCATAATGCGTGCATAATTCGTAGAGCATGAAAAGAATATTCAATTAGATAGAGCTCGTCATGATAAGTTAAATGATTTTGTTTCATTGTTATTAAACTTCATTTGAAATTGCTATGAATTATCCATGTAAACATAAATTATAAGAAATTTCTTATTTAGAATTAACTAAGTACACTTAACATAGAAATGAGATAATTTGGAGCAATGTCATATAACCAAATAAAAGTGTTATAGTGGCCAAGCTAGATGTTATTAAAAGTGACATAGTAATACAAACAAATAAAAATGAAAACATTTTAAAAATATATATATTATAGTGGAAAGTTAAATTCCATGTCATTAACGAGAAAGAGAATAACATCCTCGATCATTAATTAAGGTACAAATTAAAATATCTCATAAGGTATGCCAAATCTCAAGAAACTTAAATGTATAAAATAATAAAAAATAAATAAATATTTAATTAGATGGATATCATCAAGAAGAACATAAGGACGTTTCGTTTGTCTCCAACAACAAATGTTGGGAACTATAACAAGTTGTCAAACTAAATAAAAAAATATTAACAAATTATAAATTCAAAAATAAATAAATTTATATTAAATTTGAAACTACAAAAATTGAAACTATGTAATTTATCCAAATCAAACTAATATAAAGCCCCTTTCCAATCAACTAAAGTGATTGAATGAAATATTTTCGATTATCAAAATAAAATACAAATAAAAATGTCTTACAAATTATGTTAAAACAAATGAAAATAAATTTTTAGAAATATTAAAAATAAGTTACAATGGTAAATTAGCCTAAATATTAAAAAATTATTTTGTAAATTATAGTAAATTATTATTGAATATGGAATGTCATAAATTTAAGCAATGTAATAGAACTAAAATAGTGACATGCAAAAATAATAGAAGAGGAGATTTATACATATTTAACACAATAAAGCAGATAAAAATTACAAGAATATTGCATTTCACGATGCCAAAAAAAAACTAGTGTAAGGTCCTTGATTACTAAATGGGGTACGTACCAAAATATCTTACAAGTTATTTCATTATCCTCAAAAATAAAATATTAAAAAATATAAAGATATATATTTAATAAGATAAATCTTTTTGAGATAGGTCAAATGACATTTCTTTCATCTAGATAAAAGTTTATTTAGAAATTTACTGAATTAAAAAAATTTTAATAATCATCTATAAAATTTAATTAATTATTTTTTACATCGTGAATATATATCAAAATTGAGATGACTTTTATTTAAATAATTTAATATAGCCAAATAAAAGCTTTATCATGGTCATAGAGTTCGAGATTTGAAGTTACCTAATAACACAAACAAATAAAATTAAATTTTTAATTATGGATAAATTACTTGGAGTAATTTTAATTCTAAGATACTAAGTAGATCAAGTGTAATATTATTGATCATTAATTTAGGCAAGATAAAAATGTCATACAAAATATATTAAATTTCTAGATAATTAAAAATTTAGTATTATCAAAATCAGTATTTAATTTGATAGTTCTCAGAAAGACTACTCCAACTATATTTATTTTGTCTAGTTCACACCACATTTAAAATAACTATCAGTTACGAGTAAATAACCATAAATGATAATAAATTTTAGTTTATTATTAAGTAAATAATATTAAAGATTAAATTTGATAAATTGAAGTAATTTAATATAAGCAAATCAAAGACCTATAACGGTAGCATAAGAGGAGATTTAGAGTTACATTATAGTATAAAAAAATTAATGCAAAAAATTTGAAAGAATGAGATAACTAAAAATCATTAAAAACCTCATTGTAAATCACTACAAAATTATGAAAAAAGGAGATTATAGGTAATAATATATTACTATTTCAAAAATAGGAAACATATATCAGAGCTAAAATAATGTAATTTGAAACAATGTCATACAACTAAAACATTGTGATGTAAATTTCCATTGAGAATGGATTTAGAGAACAATATAATATAATGGCATCAAAAAAAAAATTTTGAAGAAGTGACATAAATTCTATTGAAAATGTTCTTTCCAAGATACTTTGGAGATCATGTATATCGCCCAAGATCATCAAATTATATAAGAATCAAAATTTTTAGTAAAACTTTCTAGAAATACAAAAATATATTTTAAAAAATAAAAAAAAAATTTAGTTTGATATAGGTCATCAAGAAGAGTCAAACAATATTTATTTTGTCCTCGTGTGATAACATTTTGAATTACTACAAATTATCAAATTAAATAAGCATAAATACTAACAAATTATTGCTTTAATATTAAGTACAAAGCTATTAATGCTAAAATGAAGTAAATTAAAAAATTATAACATAAAAAAAAATGTAAAGGCCATTTGGAAGTAGAGTTAGAGTTACAAAGGAATATAAGTAATTAAAAGGAAAAAAATTCAAGAAATTAGATATGCTGTACTTAGAAGTTCCACTACTTGGTACTAAGGAGACTGAACATGACATTCTTGATCAAACCTCACTTGAAATTACCTTAAATTACGAATGCAAATAAGCATAAATTGTTATCATACATTATTTTACTTTTAAGTAAATAAATATAAAAGCAAAAGTAATATAAAGGGAAGTAATGTGATAAACGAAATCAAGATAGGGTAAAGATCACACAAAAGGACAATTAAATTTAAGTGCTAATATTACCAATTAAAAGTAAAAAATTTTATGAACTAAAATAAATTTCATGTGAAAGTTGCATTCAAGTGAAATATCCTCAATCTTCAAATTAGCTGTGTCAAAATCCACAAAAAACAATGCCAAATCATATAAAATAAAAAAAATTAAAATACAAAAGAAAAAATAAATTAATGAACCTAACATATTATAACGAGTCCAACGGCTTCTATTACATATTAATCAGACATCGTTTGGAATTTAAATGAAATGCTTTAATGAATATGCTTAAAAAATAATAAATAAAAATAATAATAACAAAAAATATGTTTATGTGAAGGACACAAAAAAATAAATTCAACCAATGTAATTCAATAAATTAAGTGCATGTTGTGGGGTGCAAATAGGAAAATTAGAATAACATAGCAATATGACAAAACTGATGTGAAATATTTATAGAAGTCAAATGAGTTAAATTGAACTAAAATATTGAATACCTAAAGATTATTAAATCAAATATAACAACATCGATTATCAAATAAGGTATGAATAAAAATCCCTCTTAAAGCATGCAATTCCCTAAAAAACTTTTTTATGAATATATAAAAATTAATATTCAATTCATTGTAATTGAGTGATAAAACTATAATGGTGTTTGTTTCATCTATATAGAAACTCATTTAGAATTATAGTAAGTTCCTAAACTAAATAATTGTAAATTTGAAAAAATTATCATTTTAATTTCTAATTAATATAATAGAAATTCACCATTCTTTATTGCTTTTTTATTTTTTAATTTAAAATAATTTTATAACATTTTTAATTGTAATAGCACATCTCAATAACCTCTATAGAAATAAATTTTATTTTGTATCTCATTTTAGCTTTAATAATTATATTATTTATTGTTAACATAACAATTTATTATTATTTATGCTTATTTGTTTTTATAGTTCATGAAAATTCTAACTGACATCAACTCGAGACAAATCAAATATCAATTAGATTCACTTTGTCAAGCACTATAAAATTTAAAAATAATTTTTTATTTTTAAAAATTATTTTTTCTATGGTTTTGATGTGTTTCATTAGACAATTTGATTCATAAATGATTTGATAATTCATGATTTTACACTTAATTTTCTTATTATCTTAGAATCCAAAATCAAAAATAATTTAACATATTTTTCTTAAAACGTTTCACATTTATTTGAAAAAATTACGTAGTTTAAATTTGTCTCAACTCAACATTAAACTATATTTACTTAATATAGAATTACTAATTTTGTCTTGTTTAATTGATAGTAATTTCAAATGTAGTTTGATGATAAATTAAGAAGGGCAAGACTTGCCCCAATGAGCTCTATTCTATTAAATATTCTTTTTTATAATTTTTTATATAATATATTTTTTGTTATGTTGATGCACTTAATGAAATATCTATATTTTATGCTAATTCCATATTTGAAGTGGTTGCAATATATCTCCTTTGTGTCTTAGAATGTAACTTTCCCATAAGATTTATATCATTTAGTCAAATATTATTCTTTGACATTGTTATATTACTAAAAACTCTAACTCTCCACTTAAATAACCTTTACACCTTTATCATTTGGTTACATTATTTTGCATTATATATATATATATATATATATATATATATATATATATTTAATATTACATTAACATTTTATTATTATTTATGCTTGATTAATTTGTTAATTTGTAGTGGTTATAAAATATCTCATAGGGTGAACTAATAAACATTATTGCATTCATATTAATGTGCTTTATGCAATTAAAGCTTGAATAAGAACTTATTTGGTTAATAAGAATATTATTCATGGTCTCTTTGGCACTTTGTAAATCAAATATGTCATTAATTTTATCTCATTTATTCAAATTTTTTGCTTTGACTAGTTTGCACTATTATGAAGGTGTAATTCTCCTCCCATTTAACCATTACGCCACTTTAATTTTTTTATCTCAACTTTCTTCAAGTTATCTCCTTTCAACTTTAGCATACTACTTCATTTTATATTAAGAATAATTATTTACTATTTTTTTCTTCTTTATTTTGGTAATTAGTAAGACTTCCAAACGAGGTCCAATGAAGGCATATCAAAATCACTCGACTTGCCTTAATGAGATCTATGAAATTAAAAATTCATACTTGTATTTCTAAAAGTTTTATTTTCTATAGTTTTAGCATGTTTAATGAGATATTTTAATTTTTACCAAATTTGACAAATAAGAATGTTAAACTTTATCTCCAAAGTATCTTAAAATACAACTTTCTCATACAATTTATCTTATTTCTTTAATTTTTAAGATTTAAATTTTTTATACTATGATAAAACTCTAAATAAACTCTCATGTAATCATCATTTTCATAATATTCAAAAAAGTATTGTTATTTATCATTACTTTCATTTGTAATCAATAACAATTCCAAATGAGGCCATACTGAGATGAGAAAATTATTATTTGAATCATCTTATCAAGCTTGGTAAATTAAATATTCAATATTATATTTCTTAGTGCTTTATTTTCTAGGTGCTTGAGCTTGTTTTAGGTGTTATTTTGACTTTTAACTGAATTAATAATCTTTGATGTTACACATGATCTCTTTAGTATTTTTGGAATTCAACTTACCTATAACATTTATCACTTTTTTTAAAATTTTTTGCTTTAGATTTTAAGGTTACCCTAAAACTCTAGTTCTCTTAATTGAGACCTTTAGATCACCTTAGTTTAGCTTTATTTGATTGCTTAAATTTATTTAATTTTAGTTTTAAAAAATTTATTTAATATTTAAATAGTAATTTATTATTTTTATGCTTATTTAATATAGCAATTCAGAAAAATTTCAAATGTGTTCTAATATATAAGAAAAAACATAGTTTGACTCATGTGAATGAGTTCTTTCAAATGAGGCAATCATTTTTATAATTTAAAAATTTCATCTAAAGATTAATATAATTGAAGGAGGATTTTTATTTGTACCTAATTTATCAATTAATGATGTTATATTATTTCTCCTTAATATCTTAGAATACAAATTTTCTATATAATTTATCTATTTTTTTCAAAATTTCATGTTGAGTTGGTTAGTTTAATATGTTACTCTAATTCTTTTCCTATGTGACATTTAAATTACATGATATGGTAAAATTATTTTCTTCTAAATTATATTTTTCCAACTTTAATAGATATTTTCGTGACATTAAAATTTTATTTAATGAGTTTTTTTGCCTATTTAATTTAATAATCATATAAATTCGAAACAAGTTATGATTAATATGCATCAAATGTTGTAAAACTAGTCTCAATGAGCATAATGCAATTAAATGTTCATATTTTTATTTTAAATATTTCATTTTTTTAATTTTGGCATGATTTATATGGTATTTCGACTCATTTTTTATTTTGTGGATGTTAAAATGAAGCATATTAATATCTAGAAATGTAGCTTTCACATGCAATTTATCTCATTTATTTAAATTCTTCAGTTTTATTTCGTATGTTATTATGAATATGAAATGCTTCTCTTTATGACTATTGCATCACATTGATTTGGTCATATTATAGCAGTTTAATTTATCACGTTTTAGAAAATTTTATAATTTTCTTAATATTAAAATAATATATTTTTATTATTACTATTTATGCTTAAGCGTAATCTAGATAAAAGAAATATATTTGAAATTATTTCAATGACCTTAATGTAATTAAATTAACATATTCATTGTTTTAAATATTTTATTTTCTTGATTTAAAGATGTGGATATTACACTTCTCCATTTTAGCATCTTGTAATACAACTTTCTTGTATGATTTAATGCATTTGTTAAAATTTTTCAATTAGATTTGCATAAGCTACTATGAAATTCTAATTCACCATTCATGTTACCATTACATCACATATATTGGCTTTATTATGTTGCTTCAATTTGTCTAATATCATCAGTGCCTTTTTCATATCAAATTAAAAAATAATTCATTATAATTTATTTTTATTAAGTTTGTTAATTTTATATAATTCCAAAAGAGATACAATTGAGATGAAACAAATATTGATGGATTCATCTTGATGAACTCTATCTAATTAAATTTGAATTTTTATTTTATTAATTTCTTTATTGTTAATAGTTTTGGCATGTTTTACTTGCCATTTAGACTAGTAAATGAGTTAATAATAGAGGATGTTATGATCGATCCCTTTAATATTTTAGAATGCCACTTTTCCATAAAATCTTTTACATTTTTTCAATTTTTTTTACTTTTATTTTGTTATATTATATTTAACTCTTAATCTATTCTCATTAGAGCTTTATATTGTTTTGATTTGGTTCAATTTATTTCATTTTTACTCTAGTGCATATTTGCTTCTTTTCAAAATAAATATATCTTATTACTTATGTTTATTTACTTTGGTGACTAGTAGTATTCTAAACAAGATTTGATCAAGTTAAACTATTATATTTGTGTGAATTATTTCTTACAATGTTGAAGTTTACCATATACCCTAAATAACAGGTCTATTATTGTCTCTAATAGTTACTTCATGTTCATATTGTTTATTTTTCAGCACTTATTTAGCTCTAATATGCCATTAATCAATAAGCATGAGAATTAAATCTTACACAAAATTTTTAAAGTTTGTTTTCTAACTATTGATTCATGACATCAACCATCACACTTGAGAGTATCTTCATCAAATATGGTTTATATGAAAAATATAAATGTACTATGGAAACTCATGTTCAAACTACTTCATTAGCATGCCATCTATTTGAGTTCTATAGATATTGATTCTAACAATCTTCTAGTATTTGTTGATGAGCTTCTTTTAGATATTATTTGAAGTTTAATTATTTTTCTCCATTTTCACAATACAAGGCACATAAATAACTCCATCAAATCATTCAATGATTTTTATTAATTATTTTTGTAATTCACTCATCAAAACATAGCATGTATGTTATTACCAATCTAATGCACAAATTAAAGTATCAAACGTTTTTGTTATCTCTTCTCTATCGAAATAAAATTACAAATGTAAATAAAAAAAATCATATCGATTAAAAAAATTTATTAAATTTTAAAATTCAAGAAAATTAACTCCAAGCATGTAAACTTTATTATTTTCCCGTATACAGTCTTACATGTAATGGTGAGGGTATAAACTGTTCTCATATTTTCAACTCCTAATAATAATCATTTTGATATTTGTTTTAAAAAGTTTTTGAAATAAAATTATTTTTATCTTTTTAATCTTCCAATTTATTCAACAAAGGTTATGATGGTCATATTTTTATTCTTATAAAATTTAACTCTGCTAAATTTAAAAAACACAATATCAATCTCAAATCCAAGTTTCTTTTCACCTAAACATAAGCAACTTGAGTCCAAAATAAATTATCTCTAAACGTCCACTCACTCAAAGGTCATTTAGATTTGATGTCCTGCATAACTTAGTTTTTATTTCCCATCTTTTTTTTATTGAATCCTTAAGTCAACTTTTATTTAACTAGGAGCTCATAGGTTTAACTTTTTAATAATAAATAATATGTCATTGAATAAAATTTCATCAATAAATGTCAAGGAAAAAAATATGATAATGAATTGGTTGCCATATTTGAATTCATCATGTGACAACTATATGCTCTAACTTACGAGTTCTACATGATTAGTATTTATCAATAATAAGCTAGGACCTCAAATAATTTGTTAATGACCTACACAAACTCAGAAAGCATGGATTTTCTTCATAGGCATTAAAATTTGAGACGCACGTACAAAACTATCTAAGCATTAAATTTAAGAACCCAAACCATCTTGGGCTGAGTTGTGGTAAAGTGTGCATGTTGTGCCTTTGTAAAAAAATTTCTAAAAGTTGTTTCTGATAGAATCCAATCATATCTATTATGCTTTAGATTTATTGATTCCTTAATTCAATATCCAAGTGTAAGATATCCAAATTTAGAGCAATAATTGCATATAATAGAAGATTTTTCTTGGTAATTAGATGTATGAAAAGGAAAAATAATTGACGTATTGGATACATCAATATATGATTTTTTTTCAATCTATAATTGTCATGAAAACATAAATTACTTGTTGTCACATCATTGAAAAGTAATGCATTTTTAAACACTTACCAATCATTCAAGTAAAAATTACTCATTTTCATAAGAATGAATGAAGTGGCACCTAAAGGTCAATGTGAATGTTACAGCTATATACATGTGAGAAAAAAGCTATAATAGTTTGATTTTAGATAATATATTTCCTTTTCAATGGATTTAAGATTTTCCAATTTTTCTTTAAGAAAAGAATTTTCTTGTCTTAACTTATCATCCATAACTTTGAAGAATTATTTCATGTAATATATTTGAACAATTCAATTTCACATTCTTTATTTGGCACTTTCAAACGTGAAATATTAACAATATATGAATGAAGTTGATTAGTTAAATAAATATTTTCTTATTTAAGTCCATCATATTTTTCAAGCAATTCAACTATTATAGATTCATGTTTTGCACAAACTTTTTCAACATCATCATACATGTTAATTAATATTTTATGCTTTAAAGTAAATTTAAAAAAGGAATTTGGTATTTTAGCACTGGATTCTAAGGTAAACTCATGGCTAGAATAAGAAATACCTGATATAAGTTTATCCTCATGATTAATCTCTAAATTGAGTTTTTTGGTTTTTCACTTCTCCTTCTCTTCTTTCTTCATTTGGTTCATCTACTACTTATCATCACTAATATCTTTAAATTCGATCTACCATTCAACCTATATAATCCCTACATAAACACAAAAGAAGTTGTAACTATACACACTCCTACACCAATTTCATGAGGCAATGTTTGGAATAAGTAATTCATTCCTTTACCATCTAATTGAGTTAATATTACTGACTTATTACCTCAATCTTTTGTAAGTACAAAAGAAAAAGAATTTCACCCTTAAATTATGGAAGATGACTAGATGAAAATTTCTCATGAAAAGCTTCGCAAATATCAACTATAAGTGAAGCAAATTGAAATAAATAAGAAAATTAAAAAATATAGCTATTTTGGCAAGCATAAAAAATGATGATATAGAAATAAGAATTTAATGTGTATCAAAAAAAAATTATTTAAATTTTTAAAAAATAAATAAAACACACATGATGGATCACATAGGTGATTTAAGCCACATTTTATAAGGAACTCAGTTTGAAACTAACTCAAGTGAAAATGAGTGTGCAAATCCTATAAGATGATGATGAATTGTGGGTTTGAAAATATTTTTAATCATTGTAGAGTTCAATTTTTTTTAAATATTCTTTGCAAAAATAATTTTTTTTATAAAAAATTAATTTATAAAAATATTAATTTATAAATTTTATGATTAAGAAAATACAAAAAAAATTAAAATGCTACATAGAATGTGTAAGTGATTTCATTCATTCAAAAACCTACATCCACTACTAACTGAGATTTAAGAAATCTCCACTAGGGAAATAGTTAAAACATAAGATGTTTTCTTATGATTCACTTCCAACTTATTACTTTTTGTAGGATTAAGTACATCCTGGGCTTTTACGAGCTCAACTCCAACTCAATTTTTTACGTCACCAAACAAGGCAGCCTTTTGTAAACGTCAGGTAGCCCAACCAAAAAAATATAACAAAAAATAACTTTCTTAAAAAGCATACAAATTTTCCAATTTTTGTTGATAAACATACAAAGGCACATAGTGAAATTAAAATAATAAAAGAATTAAGCATACTTGGAAAGATTAAGAATTTAAACTAATCATAAGATGTAAGTGCTGAAATATGAAATTTGAGCCATTAGAATATGGTGCAACACTTCATTAATATTTCAAAATATTGTTAATAATTATTAATCACTTCATTTAACATGGTTAGGTATTTACAAAAAGTTTTGATTATAACCATTACAAAGTAGAATAAAACCTTTCTTAAATTCTATTAATAGAAAACCTAAAAACCTTTTTTAAATGCTTCAATAAATCTTTTGAAATCCTTAGCAAAATGACACAAGTAATGACTTTTGAAGTAGCGATTAGGTGTGGTGAATAGAAGCAGCATTATCTTCATAGAGGCATTCGTGTTTGTCTGATAAAAATGGTTTAAAAGAAAATTAGTTATGGATGGTTGGATGAAGTCAAATAAGATCATGATCTCTCAATTATTCAATAAAATAAAAAAATTGCATCCTTAGAATACAAAATGGATAAATTAGAGCTGTATGATTCAAGAAAAAATATTAGATAAAGGTTGCCAAAACATGAAGTCAGACAAGGTGACAAGCTCATATTTTGAGCATGTAGTAATCACTTCATAAAGGAAGAAACTTTTACAATCCATTTAAAGGTCAGATGGTGATGAATCCCACAAGCTTTGTAGTGGAATGTTGGACATGATCACCACAACGAGATTGTAGAAATGAACAATCGGACAATACTCATTGTTTTGGAAGCAGATGGACACGAAGGATTAGTCCCACATTTTAGTATATGCAAAAGTTTTACACTTTATAAGTGTTCACTTGAGTGTTATGTTCAAGCATAATTAGGGTTGGCTTCCACCTTATGTGCCTAAGTTCTCATCACCTACTTCACTCATATGATTATTGGGCCTCCCCTTAAAAAGGTTCTAATCTCTAAACCCCAAGCTCACAAATGCCCTTTTAGGCTTGCTCAGCTCGAGAGCTTTGCAATTGTGCATAGCTTAAAATGTTTACTAAATTTTTTTAATTATGAAATCAATAACAACTAAATTATTTTATTAATTTTTGTTTGATAGTCAACTTGTTATAGAATTTTTCAAATAAACATGAGTAGGATTTTATGAAGAAAAAAATTATTAAAAAAATATAATCATATGTTTCTTAAACCAATGGTTTAAGTAGGATTTCGCCCCAAAAAAATGAAAAAAACGGAAACCTATAAATTTTCTAAATCATGAACATATTTAAACAACTAGATCCTTCAGATGAATGGAGTTGTCATTTTAATCAACAATATAAAATTCAATTTCATAATAAAAAGAAAATCGTTTGAAATTTTTTGTGCATGCTTTCAATCTTTGAAGTATTTGGAACACTCTATTGTTCTTTGAAGACTACAAGTTCACCATCTTCAAAAGTACAAGGTTTGCTCTCTATATTTAAACCTCTTTCATTCTAAACAAGCTCATTATGATAAGACACTAAACATTTGAAGCTTGACTCAATAATCACAAAGACCCAACAATTTTAATGATCGATTATTTTACACTCGACCTCCATAGTAACTTGAAATGAAATTTCTTATACAATTTATCTCAAGTCCTCTGAATTATCATTTTGATTTGGTTAAGTTGGTGTGTAAATTTGAATCTCCTTTCAAATGAACTTTACATCACTTAAATTTTCTTGGATTACATTCTTTTAATTTATCTCTTGTATCCTTCAATATATACTTATTTAATATTAAAAATATTTCTTTTCTTTTTCAGATTGTTAATTAATAGTAATTCTAAATGTGATTTGATTATGTCATTAACAAAAATCGTTTAACTCTTGTTGAAGACCTCTATCTAATTAAATATTTATTTCTAAAATTTTTAATATTTCTTTCATGTTTTTTGGCATGATTTAAAATTATTTTCCTTTGAAACCCAAATTGATGATCGAAGATGTTACATTCGATCTCTTTTGTTGATTAGCATGCCATTTTCTTATGTAAGTTATCTCATTTCTTTAAATTTTTTCTTTTATTTGGCAATATTCCAAAATAATCTAATTTTATACCATGTCACCTTTATATCACTTTGGTTTGGTTAAATTATATTGCTTAAATTTATCTCACTTAAACATTATTATATATTAAATTGATATTAGAATAATGATATTTTTTATGCACCAAATCATTATAATTTCAAAAGAGGTATGACTAAGATGAAATAAATATTGTTAGACCACCTTGAAGACAACACACCATTTAAATTTTTTTCTATATTTTTTAATATTTTTTCCAAATTTATTGAGTACTTTTGGTGACCATTTGATTCGTATCTTTCTAATCAATGGAATATATTACCCTTCATGTTCTTCAAATATTTGAAAGTAACTTCATTGTGCAGTTTCTCTTATTTCTTCATATTTTTACTTTGATTTCTTTGTTGTACTATGAAACCCTAATTGTCCTATCATGTAATAGTAATATCACTTTGATTTTTTTATATTACTTTCCTTCAATTTATCTCATTTAAGTTTGATTATATACTTACTTAATATTAGTAAAATAACTTTTTATTATTTAAGCTTATTTATATTGATAATTTATAGTAATTTCAAAGGTGGTCTAACCTTGATGAAATAGAATTCATTTTACATGATCAGTTGAGGTTTATCAAACAAAATATTCTTTTTAATATATTTTGGATTTTTTATGTTCAATTTGTGGATTTTTTATAACCATGTTACATATTATCTCCTAAGTACAATTAGAATGTAACTTTCTTATACAATTTATCAGATTTTTGAAATTTTTCTCATTGAAATTTTTGTATTATAATTTACATGACTAGACTTTGGTAAGATGCTATAATTCAAAAAAATACCTTATCAAGATAAAATAAAATTCATTGCATAGGTTTCAATGATCTTTAAAATTGAACAATGAAATTGAAAACTTTTAATCTTTTCTGGTCGATTGCTTTGCATGCTTTTTGATACATTTTAATTCATACTCAATTAGGTGATAAAAAATGTTACACTTAATCTCTTCAATATCTATTAATGTAAGTTTCTAATTATCCTTTCATCTAAACTTTACATCACTTAGATTTTGTTATATTACAATAATGAAATTTATCAATTTTTTCTTTTAAATATATATTTACTTAATCATAAAATAATGATTTAATAGTATTTATTCTTGATTACTTTAAAAATTTGTGCTAATTCGAAACATTATCTGATCCAGATGAAACAATGTCACTAGATTTCTCCATGTTTGCTCTTTGAAATGAAATATTTTTATTTACATTTTTAAAAATTTAATTTTGTATGTTTTTTGCAAGCCTTACATGATATTTTAATTCATGCTTGATTTAATAATAAAAGAAATTACACATGGCCTATTTAGTATAATGTAGCATAACTTTTGCATTGACTTACATTTTTTTCATTTTTTTAATTTCGTTATATTATTATGTAACTAGAAATCTTCTCTTGTATTAACTTTACAATGCTTTTGCCTTGTTTTGTTACTTGGCTTTAATTTTTCTCAATTTAACTTTAATAAATATTTTCTAATATAAAAATAATAATTTATTTTTTAATGTTTATTTATTTTTATTAATTCATAATATTTCAAATATGGTGTAATCGACGCAACACAAACATCATTGGGCTTATTTCTACGAGGTTTACCAAATTAAATAATCATATATATATTTCTTAAATTTTTATTTTCTATTACCTTGGTATTATTTTCATGGCCTTTTGTCTTTTACCTAATTTCATGATCAAGGATTTTTTTCTTGATTTTCACATTATCTTTGAATTTAGCTATCATAGACAATTTTTCTTATGCTGGAAAGTCTTTGCATTAATTTTGTATATCACAATGTAACAAAAAATCTCAACTTGTGTGACATTTAAATTGTATTCATTTATATCTTCTCAATTTCAATATTTGTTTAATTAATATAAAGATAATAATTTTTTATTACTTGCAAACTTTTGACTGTTATAATTTGTGGCAATTTTGAAAGGGTCCTGATCAAAATGAAATAAATGTCAGTAGACTGATATGAGGTGAGCTTTTTTTAATTTAATAGTCATTTTGATATATTTTTTTAATACTTTATTTTCTCTTATTTTAGCAAGATTTATGAAACATTTGCATTCATACCTTATTTGGTAATTAAGGATCATACACTCGACCTTCCTAATATCTTTGAAAGCAACTTCTTTGTATAATTTATCTCAATTTTTCTAATTTTTTTCTTTCATATAGTTTGATTACTCAGTAACTCAAAATAATGTTTTCTATGAACTTTACATTAGTTTCATTTGCTTATAGTACACAACTTCAGTTCATATCATTTCAACGTTAATATATTTTTATTTTTCATTAAGATAATAATTAATTATTTTTTATTTGCTTTCATATTTCATAGAAATTAGAATTGTTGTCCATTCAACTTGAATCATACATCAATACACGCATCTCAAAGAGCTCAATATTATTAAATATTTAATTTAGAATTTTTACTTGTCATATTTTCTATGGATATTCCAAGATTTGTAAGACATTTTGATTCTTACTAGATTTGATGATAAAAGATTCTCCTTTTGCTTCCTTTAGTGCCATGGAGTTCAACTTTTCTACATAATTCTTCTCATTTGCTCATATTTTTCTAATCTATTTGGTTATATTAATATGTTACTTTAAATCTCTTTCATTATAACCTTCACATCACTTTAATTTTGATAAATTACACAACCACCATTTATCTCATTTTAGCATTAATTTATTATTATTTTTTCTTATTTACATAGTAATTCATTGAAATTCTAAACGATATTTAATAGAGAGGAGAGACATGTCATTTGTCTACTCTCAACTCATTCTATCAATGCAAATATTTATTTCTACCTTTTGAAAACTTTTAGTATGTCTGAATACATCTTTCCTATAAATTTACCTCATTGATTGTAGTTGTTTTCTTTGACATTTTCTTATCGGTATGTAAATCAAAATCTCCTCTTGTTTCACATTTCATAAATTCTTTCCTTATATTTCTTTGCTTAGTTTACCTCATTTTAGCTTGAATATTTATTACGTTAATGTTAAAAAATAATATTTTATTATTATACATATTAATTTTAGTAGTTCATAGTATTCAATTCAAGGAATAATTTAGTCAAAACAAACATCATTGGATACATCCTGTTGAGGCCTTTAAAATTAAACACAACCATATTTATAATTTTAAATATTTTATGTTATATTTTTTGGTCATCGAATGGAACTTTCATATACAATTTATCTCATTTCAATTTGAATTTACATTTACTTAAAATTAGAATAGTACTCTTTTATTTCTTATACTTATTTAATTTGGTAATTAATAGTAATTCAAAATGCAGTGTAATCAATATGAAACAAGCAATATTCAATTTGTAACTATGAGTTCCATCCACTTAAATATAAATTTTATCTTTTAAATATTTATTTTCTTTTTTTCCATCCTTTACAAAATATTTTTGTTTGTAGCTTATTTGATGATTGAGGATATTACACTCAACCACCTTAATATATTGTAATGCAAGTTTCTCGCACAATTTATCTTAGCTTCCATATTCTTTTTTTTGTATTCGTTATATTAATTTGAAATTTATACTTTCCATTAAAGAGACCTTTATATAACTTCAATTTTTTCATATTACATTTCCTCAAGCTATATCATTTCAATATTTGATATATATGCACTAAATATTAAAATGAAAATTAATTATTATTTGCTCCAATTTAATTTTGTAACTCATAGTAATTCTAAACAATCTAAATTTTTTATATTTTTATTTTCTTTCACTTTTGCAAGCATTATGAGACATTTTGATTCTTAATAGAGTTGACTTTCAAGGATGCTACCCTCGGTCTCCTCAATATCTTGTGATGCATCTTTTTGGTATAATTTTTTTCATTTCTTCAAATTATTTATTTTAGTTTTTTTTTATTACAATGAAACTTTAATTCTACTCTCGTGTGAACTTTACATCTCTTTTATTTGGTTATATTGCATTGCATAAATTTTTTAATTTTAGCTTTGATATATCTTTACTTGATATAAAAACAATAATTCATTATTATTTTTTATTAAATTTGATAATTCATAGTAGTTCTAAACTCAGTCTGATTAAGACAAAATAAACATCTTTCGACACACCTCGATGGGTTCAACCAATTAAATATTTATTTTCTTTAATTTTTATGTCTTATTTTCTATTAGTATAGCTTGCTTTATGAGATAACCTGACATGCATCATATTTGATAATTGAACTCACTACATTTAATCCCATTACTATCTTATAATTGTAGTCTCCGATGATAATTAACACATTTCTTCAAATGTCTGGCATTTATTTTGTTATGTTACCTTGTAACAAGAAATCACCTTTCGTGTGACATTAACAATACTTTTATTGAATAATATTATATTAATTTTATTTATCCCACTTTGTTTTAATAAATATTTTTATAATATTAAATTTATTTTTTTTATTATTTATCGTTATTTACTTTAATAATTCATAGTAATTCCAAAAAAACAATATTGGAGTTAGAGCAAAGGTTATTATATTCATCTTTATTAGCTCTATCTAAGTTAATCTTCATTTTACAATTTTTTAATATTTTATTTAAGGTTTTTAATTTCTTTTTTAAAATATTTTTTCTTATTCCTGATTTGACAATTGAGGATGTCATGCTCGATCTTTTTAGTGTCATATAATGTAATTTTCTCACATTACTTATCTATTTGTCAAATATTTTTTTTTATTTTGTTATATCACTATGTTTGATATACTCCCATTTGACAATTATAATGCTTTGATTTGATTATACTTCAATACCTTTATTTTATTTTGACAACAATATATAGTTTGTAAATATTTTAATAAAATTTTGTTCTAATTTATTCTTATTTACTTAGTAATGTATAGTAATTAAAAATGATGTTCAATTTAGCCAAAATAGACTATATTCAACTAACCTATATGAGTTTTACCTTATTAAATATTCACTTTAAAATTTTTGGATATTTTATTTACAATGCAATTGGTAAGCTTTATGAGACATTTTTATTTACTCCTACTACATGATTTCTCGTTTGTATCTTGGAATTTAACTTTCACATAAAACTTAGCTCATTTCTACAAATATTTCACTCTAATTTTCTTAAATTACTATGTTACCCAAAAAGTGTTCTTCAATTAATCTAAGTTTGGCTTTAAAATTTATTTCTATATTAGTTTAATATTATGAAAATTATTTTTAACTAACATTGCTTATTTAACTTGGTAATTCAGATTACTTCCAAATGAGGTCAACTTGAAATGAAAGAATTGTCGGTGGAATAGTCTCAATATGCATTATCTAATTAAATATTAATTTTCAAATTTGAAAATATTTTCAGATTACTCCATGGTACCTTCGAACGCAACATTTTCGTACAATGTAAATTATTTCTTCAATTTTTTTCCTTTGATTTCTATATATTTCAACAAAAATCTTCTCTCATGTGACTTTTATATCGCTTTGATTTTCTTATACAACATTACTTCAATTTCTATTATTTTACCTTTAATATGCATTTACTTAATGTTAGCATAATAATTTGCATTACTTTTACTTATTTACTTATTTAAATTGTAATACTTCCAAAACTTTCCATAATTGTTTCATGCTTTACGAGATTTCTCCAATTGTACTTCATTTGGCAACCATAGCTGCTTAGATTCACTCTCTTTAACAACTTGGAATGCTAATTTCGTAATTAATGTATCTTATTTTCTCGATGTTTTTCTTTGATTTTTTTCGTTATTATACAGCTATAAATCAAACCTTATGCGACCTTTACATTATTTATATTTGATTATATTAGAATTCTTCAATTTTTCAAATTTTAGTAATGATATACATTTAATTAAAATTAAAATTTAATGACATGGAAAAAACATCATTTGACTCATCTCTGTGAGCTTAAACTATTTAAATTCTAATTTTTATATTTTTAAATATTTTTATTTTTTTATTTCTAAATGTTTTTAAGGCATTTGAATCATGAAAGAATTGATGATCAAGGAACTTATCGTCGATCTAGTTAGTATCTGGGAATGCAGCCTTCCCAATCAATTTATCATAACTTTACAAAAGTTTTGTTTTGACTTAATTATATTATGATGTAAGTATAAATCTACTCTTATGTAAACTTCATATTACCTTAATTTTGTTATACTATATTACTTCAATTTATCTCTTTCTATTTTTAATAAATATCTATTTAATATTAAAAAATAATAACATATTATTATTTATGCCCTTTTTTTGGTAATTTGTAATAACTCCAAATGGGGTCTCAAGGTGACCAGATATTGTACATGGACTCATCTCATTAACCTTTATTAAATTAAAAATTTATTTTGTATATTTTTAAATATTAAAATTTCTTGAGTTTTAGAATGTTTTAGATGGCATTTTGATTCATAGAAGATTTGATAGTCAAGTATGTCATACTTGATCACCTTAATGTCATAGAAGTCAATGTTTCCAAACATAATATCTCATATTTCTAAGGTTTTTAATATTGCTATGCTTCTTTGTAATTCTAAATCTCATCCTTATGACCCTTACATTGCTTTGATTTTGTTAAGCTACATTGCTTCAATTTATGTCATTTTAGCTTCTACATATATTTACCTAATATTAAAAATATAAAATTAGGATTTTTTTAAAGTTATTTAGCTTTAACACCAAATAAGGACTTTTTGAGACTATCCAAACATCATTAAACACTTCTTAATCTGCTGTATCATATTAAATATTCAATTCTATATTCCTAAATATTTTTTTGATTATTCTAGCATTTTTATGGGACATTTTGATTCACAACTTATTTAGAAACTTGGGATGGCACACTTGTTGCCTTAAAATCCTGAAATATAATTTTCTCATGTAATTTATCTCATTTCCTTAAACTCTTGTCTTTAAATTGCTTATATCATTATATATCTCAAAAACTCTTCTTGCATTATATTTTCATCAGTTTGAATTTTTAATATTATACTAATTTAATTTATTCATTTTAGCTTTGATATATGTATTTACAAATAGTTAAATAATAAATTTTTATTGTTTAAGCTTCTTTGCAATGTTAATTAAAATTAATTCAAAATGATAGTTAATCTAGATGAGACAAAGTTTGTTCTATTAACCTTGACTAGCTCTACCTTTTTAAAAATTAAATTTAAAAATTTTAAATACTTTCTTTTCCATTACTTTCTTAAGGTTTAAGAGACATTTCCTTAATTATTTTGCCCTAATTCTATTATATTATGATATAGCCCTAAACCTTTTCTCTCATGGACTTAATATTATTTTATTTTTCTATATTACATTACTTTGGCTCAACTTATTCTTGCTTTCAATTATAATTACTTAATATTAAAAAATAATTTACTATTATTTTTCTTGTTTTCTTTACAAATTCAAATACATTATAGGTGGTGTAAAATTGAGGAAGTGACATTAATCTCCATAATATCTTAAAATGAAACATTACCATATAAGTTATATTATTTTATCAAAATAGTTTCTTTTATTTTGTTAAGTTACTACGTAACTCTATACCTCCTATCTTTTGGCCTTCACATTTTGCTTCATTTGGTTAACTACATTTCTTTAATTTTTCTTATTTTAGCTTTACAAAATATTTAGTTAATATTAAAGAAATAATTTATAATTACTTCTTTCTTTTCAATTTGGTAATTCACAGTAATTCAAAATAAGTGTTGATAATGAAAATACAAATGTCATTAGACTCATGTCAATGACAATTTTCTTATTAAATATTCATTTATATATTTTCAAAAATGAATATTTTCTTTAACTTTTGGTACACTTAACAAGATATTTTGATTTATATCTTATTTGATTATCAAGGATGTTATATTTGATCTTTTTTGTATTTTGGAATGTAATTTTATAGTGTTCTTTAATTTAACACATTTCAATTTTAAATAATATTAAAATAATAATTTATCATTATTTTTGCATATTTAGTTTTGTAATTTAATATAATTCTAAAGGTTGTCTAACTAAGATAAAAAAAATGTTATCATAGTCACTTAGATGATTCAATAAGTGCATTTCTTTTTTATATTATATTACTTCAATTTTTGTCATTTCATCTTTAATATATGTTTACTTAATAATAAAATTTTAATTTTTTTGTTATTTATGTTTATTTTGTTAATTTATGAAATTTAAAAATAATATCCCATCAATATGAAGTACACATCATTAGACACATCTTGAAAAGTTGAATCAGACTACTATTCAACTTTATATTTTATAAATATTTATTTTCTAAGGTTTTGCACTTGTATTGTGATTTTATACATTGATTGAAGATCAAGGACATTACAATAAATCTGCTCCATTTTTTAGAATTCAAAATTTCCATAAAATGTAAGTAATTTCATCATTGTTTTTGCATTAATTTTATTATACTGTAATGTAACTCTAATTTCAATCTCATGTCTCTTCAATATTGTTTTGATTTTTTTAAATTATATTATTTGAATTTATCTCGTTTAAGATTTAATATACATTTTCTTAATATTAAAATAATAACTTATTAATATTTATGCTTATCTATTTGATTAATTCAAGGTAATTAAAAATAAGGTCCAATTAAGATGAAAGAAATTTTGTTGCACTCCTACCGATGAGTTTTATCATATTAATATCATTTTTTAATTTTAAATATTTTATTTTCTTAGGTTTTGGCATGCTTTATGAGAAACATTTTTTATCAGAATTAATGATTGACATTAGTATGCTCAACAGTTTAAGGACTTGAAATGTAACATTCCCATGCAATTTATCATGTTTGTTTGAATTTTCTCTTTAATGTTATTATATAATTACGTTAGTCTACATCACCTCTTTTATGACAATCATTTCTCTTAATGCTTATTAATTTTGTTAATTTGCAATAATCTTAAATGAGATCCATCAAAGATGATGTAATGTTGTTGGATTTATCTCAAAGAGCTTTTTAATGTAAAAACATCATTTTTATAATTTTTAATATTTTATTTTTTAAGGATTCAAAAGGTTTTTAGAAAATTTAAGTTCATAGCTCATTTTTGGATTGGGGATATTACATTGGATATTCTTAATATCTTGGACTGAAACATTCCACTGTTATTAATCTCATTTTCTCAAATTTTTCACTACGATTTAGACAAATTACAATGAAAAGATAATTCTCCTCTCTTGTGGCATTTACATCTCTTTCATTTCGTTATATTAAGTTGCATTAATTTATCTTATTCTAGATTTTATATAAACTTAATTAATGTTAAAAAAAGAAGTTATTTTTTATGTCACATTAATTTCGAAATTTGTAATAAATGAACATTAGAATTGCTTCAGATGAAATAAATATTATCAGACTCATTTGGATGAGCCCATTTAACTAAACTTAAGTTGAGGTCTTGTTTACCAACCAAGGATCTCGCTTTCATTATTATCGTGGAATGCAACTATCATGTACAATTTATTTAATTTCTTCAAATACTTTGCTTTGATATGATTATATAATATTGTAAATCAAAAGCTCCTCCTGTGTTGCAATTTTATACTTTGATTTTGTTGCATTTTCTTACTTTGATTTATTACATTTTAAATATAACTTTTTGTTAATTTATATCAAAAAAATAAAATTGTTGTTATTTTTATTTAATCTTTTTTAATTAACAGTAATTTCATAGGAGATTCAACCAAGATGAAACAAATGTCGTTAAACTCAACTCATCAAGCTCTTTGTTGTTAAGTTTCTTTATTGTCATAATTTTTACTATTTTATTTTCTAGAGTTTCTACACCTTTAGGATGTATTAGGATTTACACAAAATTTGATGATCGAGGTTAACACACTCAATCTCCTCAATTTCTTGGAATCTTTCACACAAAACTCAACCTATTTTTTCTATTTTTTTTACATTCATTTCATTGTATTACTAAAAAATCTAGCTCTCCTGTGGTGCATCATTTGCCACATTTTCATCATGTTATATTACATTGCTTAACTTTATCTTATTTTTTTCTTCAATATATGTTTAGTAGTTATTGAAGTAATAGTATTTAATTTTTTTTATTTTGTTATTTTGGTACTAAGCAACAATTTCAAATGAGTTTGATGGTAATCAAACAAAGTTTCTTGGACTCATTTTACCGTGCTTTATGAAATTAGAAATTAATTTTTTTTATTTTTAAACATTTTATTATCTAATGTTTTGCATGATTTGAGTCATTTTTATTAGTAATTAATTTAATGATTGAGGATGCTACACTTGACTTGTTTAGTAACTTAGAACGTAACTTTGATGTATAATTTATCTACGTTCTTTGAACCTTTATGTTTGAATCTGTTATATTGGCATGTAACTCAAAATTTCCCCTCATGTGACATTTGCAACACATTGATTTAGTTTTGGGATGTTTATTTAATTTATTTCATTTTATTTTTTAAGATAAATTTAATTAATATTAAAATAATAAAATATTCTTATTTATTATATATTACTTAGTTGATTTATGATAAATCCAAGAAATAAGTCATTGAGATTAAACGAATGTTATTGGACTCGTTTCACTGAGCTCTATCTAATTAGTTATTCCTTTTTTGTATATTTTGAAATATTTTATTTTTTAAGATTTCATTACGCTTTATGAGTTATTTCAATTTGAGCATAGTTTGATATTCATAGATATTACCCCCCATCTCCTCACTATCATGGAATGCATTATTGTTGTGTAATTCATGTCATTTTTTCAATTTTTTTCTTTGAATTCACTATGTTGCTATGTAACATAGAGTCTTCTCTGTTGTGACCTTCAGATCACTTTGATCATCATTGTACTCAACTCGATGAGCTATGTCTAGTTAACAAATCATTTTAATAAACTTGAGCATATTATTTTTTAGTTTTTGTCATGTTTTGAAAAAAATTTCAAATTGTGCCAAACTTTATCATTGAGGATATTGTAACTAAACACCTAATTATCTTAGAATGCAACTCTACAATACTAAATGTCTCAATTCCTCATATGTTTTTAGTTTGGTCACATTACTATAAAACTCTAATTCTACTCCACTATGACTTTCACATAATTATTGTCTAGTTGTATTAAATTGGGTAAATTTATCTTATTTTTGAGTTAATATAAATTTACTTAATATTAAAAATAATAAATTTTAATTTTTTTTGTTTAATTACTTTATGAAATGTGGTAATTCTTTATAAGGTTTGATTAAGAAAAACTAATGTTGCTAAAGTTGTTTCAAGTAGCTCCATCACATTAAACAATTTTTTATATCTCGAAATATTTTAGTTTTGAGGGTTTAGGTATATTTTTTGAGTCCTTTTGTTTCAAAATAAACTTGATTGAGGTTTTACATTTAATCTCCTTTGTTTCTGTCAAAACATTTTTTTGTGACCATGTTTTTGAATTTTTTTAATGTTTTTTATTTTGTTATATAATGTTACCGTAATGCTTTTAATTCCAACTATGATATGTTTTTAGTATAAAAGTAATTTTTTTAATTTTTTATTGTTTATGTTTAATTTCTTTATTTAATTTTGATAATTGTTATTGCTATTCATTTTTTTATTTTTAAATATTTTTTACAATACTTTGGCACAGTTCATGAAACATTTTAATTTGTAACTAATTTTATGATTCAAGATGTTATGCTCAATCACATTAGTATCTTTGAATGCATCTTTCCCTTATTATAAATATAGTTTTTTAATTTCTTTTGCTTTGATTTGTTTATAATACAACCAAATGTCATTAGAAAATAAAAGATAAGTAATCATTTGGGAGATAGAGCCAATCCAAATCCAAATTTAGGCATCTTGCCTTACATGGTGGTTAATAAACTAAGAGAGATACTCAGACAAAAAGTTAAAAAGGTATGATGCAAATAGACACCCCTGTCGATCTCCCATGATAGCTTCAATCGAATGAGGATAGATCCCATTAAACATGATCCCAAATCTTCATGTAGTTATAAAACCCTCAACCTAATCACACCAAAGATTTGAGAACTACAAATTCTTTAACATTTCAAATATAAATTTTTAATTGTCCTAATCATAGGCCTTATCGATGTCCAATATTCATGCCACAAAACCCTCTTGTTTTGATTTAGGTATATTATATTGCTCAAATGTATCTTACTTTAGCTTTATTATTTATTTAAATAATAAATAAAATACATTCAATATTTTTTAAATATTAACTTTTGTAAATAGAAGTACTTCAAATATTATCCAATTGAGATGAATTAAACATACTGGACCCCTCTCGATGAGCTCTTTTGAACTAAATATTGCTTTTATATTTTAAAAAATTTCATTTTATTTTTAAGGTCTTTACATGGTTTATAAAATATTTTGATTCTTACCAGATTTGATGATTAAGGATTTTACACTCAAGCACATGTTCTTGAAAAGCTACATTTTCATTCTAATTGTCTAAACTATTCAATTTTTTTTATTTTGTTATATAAACATGTACTTTACATTCTCAAGTGGACCTAACCTAGATTTTATTTGAATATAATACATTTCTTTAATTTAACTAATTAATATATATTAAACTTACATTAAAAATATTATTATTTATGCATGTTTATTATGTAATTCATATTATTTTAAGCTGTGTTAGAATGAGATGAAACTAACATTATTAAACTCATCTTGATAAACTTTATCAAATCAAATATTAATTTTATATATTTATTTTTAATTTTTTATTATCTTTTTTGTATTTTACAAAGTTTTTTCATTTGTATCTATTTTATTGAATGAGGATTTTACCTTTGATCTTTGTAGTTTCTTCGAATGGAACATCCCTTTTAATTTTGCCATATTTATTCAAACTTTTTGTTTTCTTTTGGTTTTGTTATTATATGACTCTAATTCACCTCTATTGTGATCCTTACATTGTTTTGATTTGACTATATTTCATTAGTTCGATTTATCGAATTTCATCTTTAATATCTATTTAATTAATATATGAATAATATTTCATTATAATATTTTTTTTATTATGATTGATAATTAATTTGATGATAAACAATGCTACACTCAACCAACATAGTATCATGGAATGTAATTTTTCGTTATAATTTATCTCATTTCTTCAAATTTTTTTGTTTCATTAGGTTATTTTACTATGAAACTCTAATTCTTTTATCATGTGCTCTTCATATTGCTTTGAATTACATATATTACATCAGAATAATTTGTCTCATTTGAGCTTTATTATATTTTTATTAAAACTTAAAACAAGTAATTATTATTATTTGTGCTTATTTATTTCGTTAATTCATAGTAATTCCAAATGAGATGAATTAGAGAGAAAATGTCATTGGAATTGAGCTATATCTAATTTAATATTATTTTTTTAAATTTTTTTAATTTTTAAATTTTTTTATTTTTTAAAATTTTGGCATAGTTTTTAAGAAATTGTTTTTGTACCTAATTTGATAATCGAGAATGGTATGTTAAATGTTATTATTATGTTGGAATGCAACTTTCCATTACAACTTATAATTTATCTTCATGTGTTTCATTTTTATTTTCTTATTTTATTGAGGTGCCCTTAGTCTCTTTTTATGTGAACTTTGCAATACTTTAATTTGTTTGCATTATGTTGCATCAATTTAAGTAGTTTTAACTTAAATATATATATATATATATATTAACTTAATAATAAAATTTTTGTTTGTCATGATTTTGATTTTTTACTTTGGTAATTAATCATAAATCAAAAGGAAGTTTTGTGGATACAAAGCAAGCATTGTTAGAGTTGTCTTGAAGAGCCCTATCAAATTAATTATTCCTTTCATTTTTTTTATTATTGTGTTTTTTATAGTTTATATGCTTCACAAAATATTTTGATTGCACATGATTTGATGGTCGATGACGTCACACTTTTTGACCTTGTTATCTTAGAATGTGACTTTTGAGTATAATTCTTTTTTCATTTTTACAAATTTTTTGCACTGATTTAGCAAAATTACCAAATAGAACTAAATTCTTACCACATGATCTTTACATCATTTCGTTATATTACGTTGCTTTAGTTTATATAATTTCAATTTCAAAATGTATTCGCTTAATATTACATTAGTAATTTATTGTTATTACTTTTACTTACATTGACAATTCTTTGAAACCATAAACATCCTATCAAGATGAAACATGCATCATTTACTTGTAGATGAGCTGTTTCTTATTAATTAGTCATTTTGTATTTTTTTGATGCTTTGTTTTTAAAGATTTTGTCATATGTTTGAGACATTTTGATTCGTACCTAATTTGATAGTCAAGAATGTTATGCTTAATATCCTTAGAATCTTGGAATGCTAATTTTTCTTAAAATTTATCTCATTTCTTAATTTTTTTTAACTTTTACTTTGTTAAATTACTACGTTACCTAGAATCGTGTCACCTGTGACCTTTACATATTTTTATTTTGCTATATTATATCAACTAAGTTTATAACAAATGAGCTTTAATATATATTCACTTAATATTACAAAACTAATTTATTATTCTTTATTGTTATTTACTTTGGTAAATTTGTTTAATTCCAATCGAGGTTCGATCAGGATGAAGTAAATGCCACTAGAGTTTTCCAAACAAATTATATCCAAATAACAATTAAATTTTCAATTTTTAAAAAGTTTTTTCTTGTGCTTTGCTACATGTTAAGATTCTTTCCTAATTTGACAATTAAGGATATCACACTCATTATACTTATTATAATAAAATGCAATTTTATCATTGAATTTATAGCTTCTCTTCAAGCTTTTTTCTTTTGCTTAGTAGTATTACTATGTAACTTAGTTCTCTTCCAACATAACCCCTGCCTGGCTTTGATTTGGTCAATTACATCACCTTAATTTATCTTATTTCAACCTTAATATACATTTACTTAAAGAATATTAAAATCATAATATGTTATTATTTAATCTTATTTACTTTTGTGATTCAAAGTAATTCCAAATGTGGTCAAATCAAGAATACATAAACAACATTGGACACATCTCGATGACCTTTATGCGATTAAAAATTCATTTTTTAATATTTTTAGTTTATGTTTCAAGGTTTTTTGAATGCCTTAGAAGGCATTTTTATTCATGCTTTAATTGAAGGTGTTACACTCATTCTTTATAGTTTCATAGAATGTAACTTTATTGTGTAATTTATCTAATTTTTAAAGATTTTTTCTTTGATTTTTTAATATTACTATGTAACTCAAATTCTCCTCTCTTATGACCGATATGTATCTGATATTAACAAACATTAACTAAAATTAGAGTAGTAATTTACTAAATTTAATGTTTTTAATTATGTAATTCATAGAAACTACAAACTAGACTTGATTGAGACTAAAAAAATATCATTGGACATGTCTTCATGAGCTTTCACTAAAAAAAAATTGTTTTTATTTTATAAAACTTTATTTTTAAAGAAATTGGTAAGCTTCATAAAGTATTTAGATTAGTGCCTAAAGTTTATTTGAGAATGCGACTCTTGATATCTATTGTATTTTGTGACATACATTTCTCATAAATTTTATCTCATTTTTTCAAATGTTACATTTTTATTTGGTCATATTACAATGAAATCCTAAATTTCCTCACTACTCTTTCCATCACTTTGATTTAGTTAAGTTACCTTTCTTTAATTTCTCTTATCTTGGATTTAATATAAAAAAATAGTTGATTATAATTTATTCCTATTTTATTTTACAAGTTGTTTTAATTCCAAACTAGCAGAATCATGACAAAATGAACAACATTAGAGACTACTTGATGAGTTGTATACAAATAAATATTCATCTTTCTATTTTTAAATAAATTAAGGGATTTGAAATGCCTTAAAAGATTGTCCAATACATACTTGATTTGGTGATCTAGGATGTTATAAGTTATCAGCCTAATATCTTGTAATGAAATATTTTTGAATAATTTGTATTCTTTTATTAATTTATTTTTTGATTTGATTTTTGTTATTGTGTAGCTCTTAATCTTCACTTATGTGACTTTTACTAGTCTTTGAATTGGATACATTACATTTCTTTAATTTGTCACTTTTTATAACTAATATATATTAACTTACTATTAACACAATACTTTATTATTGTTTATGATTTTTTAATTTTGTAAGTCCTCGTAATTCTATGTGAGGCTGAACCAAGTTGAAACAAATGTTATCAGACATTTCTAAATTAATTTTATAAGGGATTTGAAATGCCATATAAGATTGTCCAATACATACTTGATTTGGTGATCTAGGATGTTATAAGTTATCAGCCTAATATCTTGTAATGAAATGTTTTTGAATAATTTGTATTCTTTTATTAATTTATTTTTTGATTTGATTTTTGTTATTGTGTAGCTCTTAATCTTCACTTATGTGACTTTTACTAGTCTTTGAATTGGATACATTACATTTCTTTAATTTGTCACTTTTTATAACTAATATATATTAACTTACTATTAACACAATACTTTATTATTGTTTATGATTTTTTAATTTTGTAAGTCGTCATAGTTTTATGTGAGGCTGAACCAAGTTGAAACAAATGTTATCAGACATTTCTAAATTAATTTTATAAGGGATTTGAAATGCCTTATAAGATTGTCCAATACATACTTGATTTGGTGATCTAGGATGTTATAAGTTATCAGCCTAATATCTTGTAATGAAATGTTTTTGAATAATTTGTATTCTTTTATTAATTTAATTTTTGATTTGATTTTTGTTATTGTGTAGCTCTTAATCTTCACTTATGTGAGTTTTACTAGTCTTTGAATTGGATACATTACATTTCTTTAATTTGTCACTTTTTATAATTAATATATATTAACTTACTATTAACACAATACTTTATTATTGTTTATGATTTTTTAATTTTCTAAGTCCTCGTAATTCTATCTAAGGCTGAACCAAGTTGAAACAAATGTTATCAGATATTTCTAAATTAATTTTATAAGGGATTTGAAATGCCTTATAAGATTGTCCAATACATACTTGATTTGGTGATCTAGGATGTTATAAGTTATCAGCCTAATATCTTGTAATGAAATGTTTTTGAATAATTTGTATTCTTTTAGTAATTTATTTTTTGATTTGATTTTTGTTATTGTGTAGCTCTTAATCTTCACTTATGTGACTTTTACTAGTCTTTGAATTGGATACATTACATTTCTTTAATTGTTCACTTTTTATAATTAATATATATTAACTTACTATTAACACAATACTTTATTATTGTTTATGATTTTTTAATTTTTAAAGTCCTCAAAATTCTATGTGAGGCTGAACCAAGTCGAAACAAATTTATCAGACATTTCTAAATTAATTTTATCTAATTAAATATTTAATTTTATATTTTTAAATATGCATTTTTTTATTCTATCTAACATTTTGAGATACTTTTATTCTTGCCTAATTCTATAATTAAAGATGTCACGCTAAAACACCTATCATATAACATAACTTTGTCATATATAGTGTTTATTTATTTATTTTTTTTGATAATATAATTGTGTTACTCTAACTCAACTCTTTTGTGACCTTTAAATTGTTTCGATTTTTTATTTTATGTTACTTTAGTTTTTCTTATTTCAAATTTAATATTTAATTACTTAGTATTCAAATATTATCTTATTATTAATTATGTTTACTTTTATTTTGTAATTTGTAATAATTGTAATAAACAATTAATGAAGACCAAACAAATGTCATAGTACACATCTTGACGAGCTCTTAGAAGTTAAATAATTTTTTTATATCTTTAAATATTCTATTTTTTATGGTTCCTCCTATTTTAAGAGATAATTTTATTCTTAGTTTGAATTTTCATGATGTTAGACTCTATAACCTCAGTAACTTCGATCCAAGTTTCGCATACAATTTATCCCATTTTTTTATTTTTTAAAATAAAATATATTATGATGTAACTCTTAATGTCTACTTATTTGATGTTTGCGTTGCTTTTATTTGGGTACATTACATTGCATGAACTTATCTCATTTCTACTTCAATATAGTTTACTTAATACTAAAATAGTAATTTAATATTACTTATTGATATTTAATTAGGAAATTCATAGTATTTCAAAATCAGGTCCAATAAAGAAAGAAAAATGTCCTTGGCCTCATCTCGATATGCTCTATTCATTTCAATAATCTTTTTTTTATACCTTTTTAAGTATTTTAATTTTTATGATTTTTGCAATTTTTATAAGGAATTTTTTGTCCCTTATTTTAATAATTGATGATATTGCACCTGATTACCTTAGTTCCTTGGAAAGGAAAATTCCCATATAATATGTTATAATGCAAGAATTTATTCTAATTCAGCTTTAATACATTTTTACTTGATATTAAAGTGATAACATATAGTAATTCTAAACATGATCGAATGGAGATGAAAAATGTCCTTGGACTCTTCTCTATGGCATCTATCAAAAAATATTTTTTATATTTTTAAATGTCATTTTTGATGGTTTTGGCATGCTTTACATTGAATTTCAATTCAATCCTGATTTTATGAATGACTAAGTTACGCATAATCTCCTTACTATTTCAAAAGTAATTTTCCAATAAACGTTTTTTCATTTATTTGAAAATTTTATGCTTTGATTATGTTTTATTACTATATTCGTCTACATATCTTCTCAAGTAGCTTCTATATCAGTTTGATTTTACTTTATTATATTTCATTAATTTACCTCATTCAAGCAAGCAAATATGTTCACTTAATATTTAAAAAAGTTTTTAAGTAATTGTAATTTATAGTTATTCTTGAAAATGGTCAACAAAATGAACAGACATTACCAATTTTGTCTCTATCTACACAATATAATCAATTATATATATATATATATATATATATATTATCTTTAGGGTTTTGGCTCACTTGACCTAATATTTCTATTCTTCACGTTTTCATGATAATATTTCATATTAGATCTCCTTAGTAACTTGGAATGTATGTTTCCAAAAAAATTATATCATTTCTTTAATTTTTTGATATAATTTTTTTACACAAAAACTTTAGATCTACTCTCATGTGACCTTTAGTTCACATTGAGTTGGTTGCATTATGCTGCATCTTTTTATCACATTTCAGCCTTAATATATTTTTCTTAAAACTAAAATATTATTAATTATTATTTATGACTAATTATTCTAGTAATTCAAAGTTGATTTAAATGAGGTCCAACAAAAATGAAACAAATTAGGTTGCAGTTGTCTCTACAAGCATTGTCTAATTAAACTCATTTTTATATTTTTTTAAATATTAATAATAGAGGTTTTGCACACTTTCTAAGACATTTTGTTTCTTATTTGATGATCCAATATTTTACACTTGATTTCATATCCTCAAAAAACATTTTCCTATGATTTGTTTATAGTACAAAGAAAATCTTGTTTTGCTCTACATCATGTTAACATCACCTTAATTTTGTCATATTATATTATTTTTAATTTATCTCATTGCAACTTTATTATATATTTACTTAATATTAAAATAATAATTTTGTATTATTTATTTTTTTATTTTGCAATTCATAGTAATTATAAACATGATCAAATTGAGACAAAAGTAACATCATTGGAATGACATTAACGAGCATTATCCAACTAGATATTCATTTTCATTAATTTTTAGCATTTTATGTTTAATCTACTAAGTATATTGTAATGCAGCTTTGTCATATAATTTATATCATTTCTTCCACTTTTTCTCTTTCATTTGGTTATATTTCTTCTAACTCTAAATCTTCACTCTTGAACTTTGTCTTCGATATGGTTATATTATATGCCATTAATTTATCTCATTTATTCTTTAACAAACATTTCCTTAACATTAAAAGAATAACTAGTTATTCTTTAAATTAGTGTTGTTGGACTCATCTCAATGAACTTTATGCAATTAAATAACAAGTTTTTTTAATATTTAATTTTTTATTGCCAAGTTTTATGTGGTACTTCAATTCGTTCATAATTTAATGATTGTGGATGCTATGTTTTATCTCTGTAATATCTTCAAATGCATTTACTTATAAAATTATATTATTTCTTCAAATATTTTTCTTTGATTTGTTTATAATACTTTTAACTCAAAATCTTCTCTCGTGTCACCTTTATATGAATGTGATTTAGTTATATAACATTGTTTCATTTATCTATTTTTAGTTTTAATATTATTTACTTGAGATTAAAAATAATGCTCACTATTATTAATGTATTATGTTTTGCAATTAGTTACAAAGGTAAAGGTTGTTTCATCAAAATGAAATGTATCTCATTGATTCGTCTCAACAAGATCTATGCAATTAAAAATTTAATTTTTTTTAAATTTAAATATTCTTTCTAGGGTTTTAACAAGTTTTACTTGACATTTTTTTTGTAAATAATTTTGGTGATTGAGGATATTTGGCTAGACCTTCTTAGTTTCTTTTAATGTAAGTTTTTTATAGAATTTTTCTCATTTCTTGAAATATTCTTCTTTGATTTATTTATATTATTATTAAACTATAATTCTCTTCTCACATGACCATAAAATTACTTTGATTTAGTTATGTTACATTTGTTTAGTTTATCTCATTAAAATTTTGTTATATATTTTCTTAATATTAAAATGATAATTTATTATTTATTTTTTAATGATATAAATTTTAGTAATTTTAAATAAGGTCCACTTAAGAAGAAGAAAATTTCCGTAAACACACTTGATAAGCTTTATCATATAAAAAATTCTTTTTTATAATTTTAGATATTAATTTTTATGATATTTTGTATACTTTACAAGTCATTTTGATTCATACCTAATTTTACAATCGAGCATGTTATATGTGAATTTCTTAATATCATAAAAGGGAACTTTCATGTATAATTTTTGCTATTTCTTTAAACGTATTGCTCTGGGTTGGTAATATTACTATACAACTCTAAATCTTCTCTCATATAACCTTCACTAGTCTTTAAATTTGTTATTTAGAATTTCTTTAAATTATCTCATTTCAACTTTATTATGTATTTACATATTATTAACATAACGATTTATTCTTGGCTAGGTTGATTCTTTAATTGATTCATAGTAACTAAAAAAAAATGTCTGATGGTGGTGGAATAATCATTGTTTTGCTAGTCTTGATATTTTTTATCATATTTTCTATTTATTTTAATAATTTTCTTATCTTTCTTTTATTATTTTTTCATATTTTAGGAGAGATTTCAATTCATTCATCATATGACATTCAAGGATGTTACACTTGATCTCCTTTGTATTTGACAACTCAAAATTTCTATAAAATTTAGCTCATTTCTTCAAAACGTTATACATTGATTTTTTTATATTACTACATAACTAATGACCTCCTATCTTACGGCCTATACATTAGAATGATTTGGTTGTATTATAATGCTTCAACTAATCACATTCCATCTTTAATATATACTATCTTAAAATGAAAATAATAATTTATTATTTTTAAAGATTCTTGATTTTTATAATTCATTGTAATTAAAAAATGTAGTTTATTGGAGAGCAAAATAATGGTTCAACTAATCTAATTGAGCTCAATCCACAAGAAAATTAATTTTTATATAATTAAAAAAGTTAGTTTCAATTTTTTTTGTTACACATTGTAGATATTTTGATTCAAACATGTTTTGAAGATTAAGGACAATTAACTTTATCTCTTTAGTGTCATGGAATGTGTCTTTCTTTTATAATTTGTGTCATTCCTTCAAATTCTTTATGATGATTTGGTTACATTTCTATGAAACTATAAACCTCCTCTAATATGACCTTTATATTGCTTTGGTTCTTTTATATTACATTGCTACATTTTACATCATTTTAGCTTTAAAATATGCTTACTTAATATTAAAAATAATATTTTTTTTACTATTTTTCCAAATTTTTTTAATTTATTTTAATTACTAAATAAGTTTGATGAAAATTAAACAAACATCATTGGACTCCTTTATATGAGGTCAATCAAATTCAATATTCATATTTTTTAAATATTTTATTTTCTAAGATTTTAGAACTCTTTATAAATTTTTTTTTTATTCATACCCTATTTGATGATCACGAATGTTCCCCTTGATCTCCTTAATATCCTAGAAAGTTACTTTTTTCATGCAATTTATGTCATTTTTTTAAAAGTATCATTTTTCTTTATTTATAGAGTTATGTAACTTTAATTTTACTCTAGTATAAGATTTTTTACCATTTTATTTACTTGTAATACACTAATAATTTATATCATTTTAGCTTTAATACATACCAACTTACTATTAAATAATAATATATTATTATTTATAATTATTTATTTTGATAATTTCGAGTAATTCAAAAAAAAATGTAATAGAGATGAATAAGTCATTTCACCAATCATTACAAGCTCAATCTAATTAAATATTTATTTAAATACTTTAAATATTTTATTTTTTAAAGTATCCCCCCACTTTCTAAGACATTTTAGTTAATATAGAAATTGACCTTTGAAGATATTATGCTTAATCTACTTGTAATCTTGGCATGCAACTTCCTTGTATAATTTATGACTTTTAATCAATTTTTTTTTAATTTTTTTGTAATTATATTGTAGACTAGCCTCTGTTGTGACTTTCATATTACTTTGATTTGTTTTATTACATAGCTTCAATTTATATAAACTCAATTATAATTTTTGTTTACTTAGTATTAACTAATAATTTAATATTATTTATTCTTATTTACATTAAATAATCATATTAACTATAGGAAAGATCTACTTATGATACAACAAACATCATTATACTCACCTCAATAAAGTCCATCCTATCTAATATTCATTTTTATATATTTCAAATATTTACTTTTAAAGTTTTCCTTATTTTTATAAGGATGTTTGTTTCCTACATTAGTTTAATTAATTAGGTTATTTTACTATATAACTTTGCACATCCTCTTATGTGACATATACATCTCATTGATTTGATTATATTATATGCAACAACTAATCTAATTTAGCTCTAATATCTATCTAATTAAAATGCAGAAAAAAAAACTTTTTACACTTATTTAGTTTTGTTGTTTGTTGTAAATCTAAATGAGTTCTGATCGATGTGAAACACGTATAATTCAAGTGAAGTTCATGAGCTTCATCAAATTAAATATTCAGTTCTTATAATTTTAAATTTTTTATTTTCTACGATATCAACACACTTTATGACATGTTTCAAATCAAACCTAATTTAATGATTAAAGATTTTATGCTTAATAACCTAAGTATCTCAAAATGTTATTATCCCATAAATTTATAAGATTTTCTTGAATTTTTCCCTTTGATATGGTTTTCTTTCTTCAAATTTTCACATCTTGGTTTTATTGCATTTGTTCTAAGTATTGAAATAATACTTTACATTATTTATGCTTATTTATTATGAAATTTGCAATTATTTTAAATGAGTAACAATTGAGATGAAATAAATATTGTTGATCTCATCACGATAAGATCAATCAAACAAAATACACATTTGCATATTTTTTTATTTTATGTAATTTGTACAAATTTTGAAGAAATTTTTGTTACAACCTGATTTGGAAATCATAGATATTACACTTAATATGCTTAGGTTGTTATAATCAAGGTATCTTATTTAATTTATCTAATTTCATAAACATTTCAGCATCTATATGGTTACGCTCTTTTGAAACTATAAATATCCTATTTTTTTGACATTGTTAATACTTTATTTTTGTTTATGAATATTAATTTTGGTAATTGTAGTAATTCCAAACTAAGGTTGATTGAAAAAAACATCGTTTTACTCGTCTCTATAATATTTATCAAATTGAATGTTCATTTTTTTACCTTTACATTTTTCCTATTCATATTTTTTTCATGTTTTATGAGACATTTCAATTTACACATTTCACCATCAAGGATGTTATACTTTATCTCCTTAGTATCTTTGAATGCAAATTTATCACGCCATTTTTCTCATTTCTTCAAATGTTCTACTTTTATTTGGTCATATTTCTTTGAAAGCTTTATTCTACACTCATGTGATGGTTATAACCCAATCATTTGATTATATTATATTACTTTAATCTATCTTACTTCACTGTTTAGCATATATTTTTTGACATCAAATAAGTAATTAGTTATTACTTAATATTATTTAACTGAGACATTCATGGTAATTCCAAACAAGTTTCAAAGAAGATAAAACAAATGTTGTCGACTAATCTTGACAACTTCTTTCACTAAATTTTTAACAATATTTTTAAATATAGTTTTCTTGCTGTTGGAATAATTTATGAGACATTTGAATTCCTATCTATTTTAATGATGAAGAATGTTGCACTCGTGCTTCTTAGTATCTTGGAATATAACTTTCTTAAGCAATTTATCCCATTTGTAAAATTTTTTCCATTTTAATTTATTATATTACAATGTCACTTTAAATCTCATCTTATTGTTTATAACTATTTGGTTTGGTCATATTGCATTAATTTAATTTAACTCTTTCTAAATTTAACATTTATTTAATTAACTTTTTAAGAATTTTTTACAATTTATAGTTTTTTAGTTTAATATTTCTTAACAAATCATCAAGAAGTTTGATTGAGATTAAATATTCACATTAGGCTAATCTAGATGAGCCTTATCTAATTAACTATTCACTTTTATTTTTAAATACTTTACCTTTTATGTTTTTGGGCATAATGAAACATTTTTATTTATAACTAATTTGACTTTCAAAATAATAACATTTTTTTATTACAGTTATTTAAGATGATAAATTTTACTAATTCAAAATAATGCATAAAGCATATGAAACAAATGCCTTATAACTCTTCTCAATGAATTTTACCCAAATAAATATTCATTTCTACATTTTTAGATATTTTATTTGTAGGGTCTTAATAATCTTTATGAGATGCTTTTATTTTTAACTTATTTCACAGTCATGGATGTTACACTTGATTTTCTTAGTATTTTAGACTATAAATCTCTTGCATTTCTTTAAAGTTTTTTGTATTTCTTTGGCATGTTATTATTAAACTCTAAACATTTTGCGACATTTAAATCATTTCAATTTTGTTACATTACATTGCTTTAGCATATCTTTTTTAAACTTGAAAATATATTTAATTAATATGAAAGCAACAATTTAATTTTATATATGTTTATATACTTCAAAAATTTATAGCGATTCAAAAAGTGGTATGATTAAGACAAAAGGCTCATAATTGGATAGTTCTCAATGAGCATATCAAATTTAAAATTTATTTAAATGGTTTTAAATAATTTTTCTAGGATTTTCTCATACTTAGTGAGTCTTTTCAATTTGAGACTTATTTGAGATTTGATGGTGATATGCTCAGTGTCTTTGCTATTCATCACATTTCTTCAAGTTTGTGCTTATAATTTTGTTATATTACCATGGAATAATAAATCACTTCTTGCATAACCCTTAAGTGTTTTTTTTACTTACATTGCTTCAATTTATCTCATCCTAACTTTAAAATATATTTTCTTAGTTTTAAAATTTTTTCTTATTATTTGTACTAATTTACATTAATAAATCATAGCTAAAACCAATGAGGTGCAATTGAGATGAAACAAACATTGTAGGACTCGTGTTAACTAGCGCTACTAAATTAAATATATATTTTTATATTCTAAAATATTTTAGTATGGAATGCTTTTGACATGTTTGCTCTGCATTTTGATTCGTATAATTTTTTTTGCAATTGAGGATATTATATAAAATTTCTTTTGTGTCATTGATTGCACCTTTCTTTTTTTATTTACTTAATTTATACAAACTGTGTTTTATTGATTTAGTTATATTAGAACAGAACTCTAACTATATTCTCTACTTACCTTTACATTCCATTGATTTGATTATATTATAATTTCTAAATTTTTTTTATTTTATTTTTATTTTAAATTCCCTTAGTAAAAAATAATTTTATATTATTTTTCTTTATTTTTTGGTCATTCATAATAATTATAGATGAGGTCCAATCGACATGAAACAAAAATTGTTGGAGTTGCCTTAACCTCATCCATAAAATTTCATATTTATTTTATATATTTAAAGATTTTAATTTCTAATTTTTATCATACTTTACTACCAAATTTGATTCATGCCTAATTTCAATATTAAGTATAGTATGTTGAATCCCCTAAGTATCTTACATTACCACTTCCTCACACAATTTATGTTATTTTTTCAAATGATATTTTTTTTAATGTCCACCAAGCCTTGTTAAAAATTTCTAGGAATTACCAAATTAAAATTAAATAAATTACAATAAATTATTAATTTAATAATTTATAATTAAACATTAAGGTTGAACTAAGAAAAATGAAAGTTGTGTTATATAACCAAACCAAAGTAATATAAAGTTTAGAAGGGAGGTGATTTAATTATACATAATATTATTTAAAAAAATAGAAAAAAATGAAGAAATAAGATAGATTTCAAGGAAAATATGCATTCCAAGATAGTAAAGGGATCAAGTGTAGCAATGTTGATCATCAAATTTTTTAAGAATCAAATGTCTTGCATATGATGCCAAAGCCATCCAAAATAAAATAAGTAAAAAATTTCACATTGACTATGTAGTAGAGTAGAGTTTGTGAAGATGAGTCAATGACATTCACCTCATCTTGATCAAAAGTAGTTTAGAGTTATAAAAATTTACCAAAGTTAATGGTCATAAATAACAATTCATTTTATTTTTAGTGTTATCTAAAAATTTATATTTATGCTCAACTAACAAAAATTTAAATAATACAATATAACTAAATAAACTAATGAAATAGTTAAGTGAGAGGACACTTAGAGTTCCATGACAATATTAAAAAAGTTAAAGAAAAAAGTTTGAAGATATAAAATAAATAGTGAGGGAAAGTTCACCAAGGTGATCCAGTTCAAAATCCTCAATCGTCAAATATGGTATGAATTAAAAAGTCTCATAAAAAATAAAATAAAAAAGTTGTACATTTAATTAAATAGAGCTCATTGAAACATGTCCAATGTTGTTTATTCTTTTAGATCTAAACTTATTTGGAATTTCCATGAACAACTAATGTTAAATATGCATAGTAATAATAGATAATTATTTTAATATTAAATAAATATATATTAAAAATTAAAATAGAGAACCTGTGATATGAAATAAGGAAATTCTATGTTACATCCCCAATTATCAAAATTAGCATGAATTAAAATGTCTCATTAATTACATGGACTCACTACAAATTACTTTACATAAAAATTCGAAAATGAAAAATTTAAATGATAATAGTCCTCGAGTCTACTCCAATTATTCTTTTTTACTTTACCAAGCTTCATTTGAAATTATTGCATTCAACAGTCAAAATTAGAATAAATAATGACAATTTATTTTTTAATATTATATAAATATTTTTTAAACTTATAGTAAGATAAATTAAAGTGATGAAATATGACCAATACAAAGCAATGTAAATGCCTTATGAGATAAGATTAAGAGTTATATATTAGTTTAACCAAATCAAAGCACAACCTTTTGAAAAGTAGAACTAGTAATGTGAGAAAGTTCCATTACAAGACATTATGGAGATTAAATGTAGCATCTTCAATCATCAAATTAACTAGAATTAAAATGTGTTATAAAAGGTGTCAAATCCCTACAAAATGAAAAATTTATATTAAAACTAAAATGTCAATAATTGAAGTATTGCAATATAAGAGAACAAAAGTAATTTTGGCAATAGGGGAGGAAAATTAGGGTTGCATAGTAATATAATGAAATATAAAAACAATTTGAATAAATGAAAAATTACATGAAAAATTGAATTCTATAATACATAGAAGATCACATGTAGCATCATCATTCATCAAGTCTAGCATGATATGAAATTTCTAAAAAGGTGTTTCAAATCCTAAAAAAAAATTTAGAAGATAAAATTAATATTTAATTGAATTGCTCTTGTCAGGTCTAGTCGAGTTTTTCATGGTCTTAACTCATTTGGAAATTCTACTAAATGCCAAAGAAAGTAAGAACACATTTTAATGAATTATTATTTTATTAGTAAAAGCTTATTTGCTAAAGCTAAAATGAGTTAAATTAAAGCATTGTAATGTGACCAAATAAAAGATTTTAAAATGTCTGAAGGATGGTTATTTTAAGATACTACAATAATCCTTGATGAAAGTGAAAAATTATAAGATATAAAATAAATTTTACTCAAAAATTGCATTTTGTGATGCAAAGAAGATCTAGCGAAACATCCTCAATTATGAAATCAGACAAGAACTAGGATGTCTCAAAAGACAATCCAAAAATATATAAAAAAAAATATTTAAAATTTAGAAATCATTACTTAGTTGGACAGAGGTCATCGAGTTGAGTTTAACAATTTATTTCTCCTTGACTGGAGCAATTTTGGAATTAATGTGAATTAATACAATAAAAAAATAGAAATCGAATAAATTAAATTTTTAAATATTTTGCAAAAATATTATTTTTTAAAATGAGATAAACTAAAGAAACATAATTGAATCAATTAAAAATGTTGTAAAGACAAAAATAGAGTAGATTTAGAGTATATGGGTAATATAACAAAGCTAAAGCAAAGGATCATAAGAAATAAGGTCAATTGTATAGGAAAGTTGCATTCCAAATTATGAAAGAGATAGAGTGCAACTTCCTTGAATATCAAATGTTGTTGAAATTAAAATATATTAAAAATCTTGCAAAAGCCATGAAAAATAAAGTATGTATAAGCTTCACACTAAGTATTTGATTGGATAGAAAAGTGTGTTCATTTGGTCAGAGGCCTTGAGAATACTCCAATGATGTTCTTTCCTTATGAATTCCTAATTTTGAATTATTAATATTTTAAAAAAAGTAAAAATTGACAAATGATAAAAATAATAAAATTTTTAAGAAAATAATTTGTAGTAATATAATATGAGAAATTTAAAGCTATATAACAATTGTTACATGTGATAAGAATTCTAATTTTATGAGAGTATAACCAAATAAAAGAAAAAATTAAAATAAATGAGAAAAATAATACAAATTTTCTGCTACAAGTTATTAAGAAGATCAATGGTAACATCCTCGACAAACAATTCATATATGAATGGAAATGTCTTATAAAGAGTCCGAAAATCCTTAACAAAGACATTTAAAATCAAAGAAATCAATATTTATTGAAATAAAGCATTCCAACAAGATACTGTGAATTGTTTTTTCCATTCGATTATACCGCATTTATGAATTATCAAATTAAATAAATAAATAAAATAATAAATTATTATTTTATTATTAAATAAGAAATTTTTGAAACAATGCAATATATTAAATTCAAAGCCATGTAATGGTAAGAGGAGATGAGATTTGGAGTTAAATTTTCATGTAACCAAATCAAAGAAAAAAATTTAAAGAAGTTAAATAAATATTATGTAAAAGTTGTGTTCCATGATACAATAGAGATCAAGCATAATATTCTTAAATATAAAATCATTTGTGAAACAAAATATCTCATAAAACATGTAATAACCTTAGAAAATAAAATAGTTTACATTATAAAAATAAAGCTTTAATTATGTAAAACTCATCAAGATGAGTCCAACAAAAATAACTTTCATCGTTTGGGCTTCATTATGAACTACTTCAAATTATCAAACTAAATAAGGATAGATAATAATAAATTATTATATTAATTTTAAGTATATATATATATATATATATATATATATATATATATATATATATATATATCAAAGTTAAGTTTTGGAAAGTTGATGAATTGTAAAATAACCAAATCAAAGCAATGTAAAGGAACATGTTTTAGTGTTACATGGCTATACAACTAAATTAAAGCAAGGAATTTGATGTAATGATATAAATTCTACTAGAAAGTTCTATTGCAAGGTCTATGAAGATCGAGTGTAAGATCCAAGACTATTGAAGTAGGAATGAATTGAATTATGTCCTAAAAAAGCCAAAACCATGGGAAATGAATTTAAAATATAAAAAAGAATGTTTAATTGTATAAAACTCATCATGACGAATACAACAACATTAGTTTCACCTTCACTGAACTTTATTTTGAGTTACTTTGAAGAACTAAACTAAATAAGTCTAAATAATAATAAATTATTATTTGAATTATAACTAAATATATATTAAGATTCTAGTGAGATAAATTAATGTAATATGGTATAACCAAGTGAAATTATTGTAAAGGACATATAAGAGAAGAGTAAAGAATTAAGCAAAAACTTTGAAAAAAATTATAAATTTTGTGGGAAAATTGTTTTCTATGATATTAACAAGATTGAGTGTAATGTACTCGATGGCCAAATGAATCCCAAATCAAAGCATCTCATAAAGAGTGCTAGTGTAATAGAAAGTAAAATATTTGAAAATATAAAAATAAATATTTGAATGGATTGAGTTATTAGTGATGTGACCAATAATGCTTACTTCAAATTTATCAAACCCCATTTAGAATTATCAGTAGTTACTAATGTAAAAAATAAGCATAAATTAAACAAACTATTATTTTAATTTTAGCTAAATATATACTAAACAATATGTGGCATAAATCGAAGAAACCTAGTAGATTCAAATAAATGAAATAAGCATGAATATTCTTCAAAATATAGAAACAAAAATTTAATTGGATAGGGCTCAATAAAAAGCATTGAATGACATTTTTTGTTCCAATTGACAATCATTAAAGTTATTATAAAATACAAAAGTACATAAGTGTAAATATTAATAAATTATTATTTTAATACAAAGTACGTATAAATTAAAGCTAAAATAAGGTAAATTTAAGCAATATATTGTAATAAGATCACGACAATTGAATCGCCACATGAGAAAAGCTTTGGAGTTTCATAGTAATATAATAAACTCAAAATAAGATTTTTAAAAAGATAAGATAAATTTTATAAGAATTTTGTATTCCATGAAAGTGAGGAGTTCACAAGTGACATCCTCAATCATCTAATTGATTGAGAATTAAAAAACCTACAACATGCCAAAGTAATAATAATTAAAATTTTTCAAAATATACAAATGATTATTTAATTAAATCGAGCTTGTTGATGCAAGTCTGATGGCCTTCCCTTTATCTCGATTGGACCTCATCTGGAAAAATATAAATAAAGAAAATATAATATAACAAAATCAAATGGAGGTAAGTTACATGAGAGGACACTTTGAGTTAGAAAGTGATATGATCAAATAAAAGAAAACATTTTGATAAAAGAAGATAAACAATAAGGGAAGTTGCCTTTTATGATACAAAGGAGATTATGTGTAACACCCTAATAATCAAAAGTTTTAAAAATTTGATGTCTCCTAAAATCTTCAAAAATAAACAACAAAACATTTACATAGATAAAAAAAAAATAGTTCGATAGAGCACAATAAAATGAATCAAAAGTCATTTGTTTCATCTTGATTAGAATTCATTTTTAGTTTCTATGATTATTTAAGAAAAAACTTTATATAATTAAAATTATTATTTCATATGTTAATTAAATATTTTTTAAAATTAAAATTTTATAAATAAAAAAATGTGATTTAATATACTAACTAATGTAAAAGTTTGAAAAGATAAATTATAGTGTTGAATAGTGATACAAATTAGAGTAAAAATAAAAAATCTTTTAGTCAATTCATATAAAAAATAGCACTTCAATATATTAAAGAGAACATCAAATCAAGAGAAGATCAAATCAGGTATAAATAAAAATTTCTCATAAAATGTGACAAATTTATGGGGGAACAATATTTAAAAAATATAGAAATTATGATTTAAAAGGGTAAAGGTCATCAAGTCAAGTGAACAATGTTTCTTTCATCTTAATAAAAAATTATTTAAATGTACTAAGAATTAGCAAAGTAAAAAACAAAAAATGATAGTTTATATTATTGTAGTTTTAATTAAATATATATTCAAGTTAAAATACTAAAAATTAAAACCTTATGATTTAATAAAATCAAAGGGATGTAATCATCACGATAGAGGAAAATTAAATTTCATAGTAAAAAAAAGTCAATGTGAAGAATTTTAAAACATGAAATACATTTTATTAAAAACTTTTATTCCAAGATACTAAGTAGAAAAGTGTTCCATATTTGATAGAAAATTTTTGTTTAAATGAAAATGTTTCATAAAGAATTCAAAAATAATAGAAAATAAAAAAATTTTAAATGGTAAAAAAAATATTTATTTGGATAGAGGTCATTGATGTGAGCCTAATGACATTTGTTTCAACTCGATCAACCTCAGTTATATTCAATAGAAACTATAAAATTAAACAATTAAAAATAATAAAAGTTAATTAGTTAATAATTAGATAATATATATTAAATTTGAAATAAGATAAATTTATTAGCTAAAATATATCACAATTAAACTGATTTAAAGGCCACACAAGAAACGATCTTTGGTTACATAGCAAATTTTATAAGAAAGTTACTTTCTAAGCGACATCAAAGATATAGAGTAATATCCACATTCTAGAAATCTATTATGCATTAAAATGACTAATAAAACTTCAAAAACTATAGAATGTAAAACATGAAAATTTTAAATTAAAAATTTAATGGATGGAGCTCTTGGAGATTATTCCAATAATACTTGTTTCATAAGAAGAAAAAATTCATTTAATGTTAGCTAAATATATATTAGAACTTAAGTAAGAAAAGTTTGAATAATATAATATAACTAAATCAAAGTGACGAAAATATTTGTGAGTATATTTAGAGTATCAAGGTAATATAATTATGTAAAAATTAAAAGATCAAACAGATGTGATAAAGCATATAAGAAAGTTGCATTCTATGATACTAAGAAGATTGAAAGTAGCATTCTTGATCAATAAATCAAGAGTCAAAATGACCTATAAAACATGCAAGGTTTCACAAAATAAAATGATTAAAAATTGGAAATTGCATAATTAATAGGCGAGAGCTCATGTAGATGTGTGTAATAATATTTTTCATCTAAACGGGTACTCTTTTTGAATTATATAAAAATATGAAAATAATTAAGCTTTAATAATTATGAATTGTTATGTAAATATTAAGTTGCTTTAAGTTATAATTGAGAAGACAAAATCATAGCATTGTAACATAACTAAATAATGGTGACAAAAAGGTCAGACGAGTGGAGACTTAGAGGTTCATAAAAACAAAATAAAATTATAGTGAACCATTGAAAGAAATGAGATGAATTGTATAAGAAAGTTTCTAAAAAAGAGACCAAAGAAATCAAATGCAACAACCTTGATAGTCAAATGAGATACTAGCAAAAATTTCTCTTTTGACATGCAAAAATGAAAGAAAATAAAATATTTAAAATGTGGAATTCAATATTTAATTGCATACACCTTGTTGGCATGAATCAAATTATAATTGTTTTTTCTTAATCATAACCCATTTGGAATTATTATAAAATACCAAAAAATATAAAAAAATAATAATAACCATTTTCTAAAACTAAGTAAATATATGGTAAAGAAAAAATATAAATTTATGCCTTTTTAATATATCCAACTCAAAACAATATAATGGTTACTTATGAGGCAAATGATAGTTATGATATAAAAAAAGAAAATTAAAGAAAAATGTTTGAGGAAGCTACAAAATTATTTAGGGAATGTTGAGTTCGTATATCTTTCCATCATATATGAATCAAAATTTCTAAAAAATGTCAAAATAGTTATATATAAAAAATTCAAAAATATCAAAAAGAATATTTAATTAAATAGACCACATCAAGATGAATTCAATAATATTTGTTACATTTCAATCTAATCTTAATTAGAATTTATATAAATAACTAAATTAATTATGAAAATTATAACAAGTTATTACTTTAATATTAACTAAAAATATATTAAAATTAAAATGAGAAAATCTTTAGAAATGTAAGGAATCATTTTCAAAGATATGTAAAGGTCACATAGGTAAACATTTCGTGTTACATAGTAATCTAAGAAATCGAACAAAAAAAAATCAAACAAATGAGTTCAATTGTACTTGATTATTGAAATTCGAGAAACTAAGAAGGTCTAGTATCACAACCTTGATCATTAAATTAGATATGAATCAGAATGATTAGAATCAAAATGATTAGAATCAAAATGATTATGAAACAATGAAAAAACCCCACAAAATAAAATACATAAAATATAGATATGAATATTTTATAGAACGAAGCCTTAGTAAAAAATACGACAACCTTTGTTTTGTCTCAATTAGATCTCCTTTGTAAATATGAATCATTAAAATAGGCATAAAAATTTATTTTAAAAAATTAAATAAATATATATTAAAGATAAAAAGGAGATTAAATGAAGTCATGTAATATAAGTAAATTCATGCGATGAAATGGTTAAAAGAGAGGACATTTAGAGTTATATAATATTATAACCAAATAAAAGAGGAAAATTTTAAGAAATAAGATAAATTATTTAGGTATGTTCCATTTTAAGAAATACCAAACATTCTATAAAACTTTTCAATCATCAAATATGACATGAATAAAATGTCTCACAAATCCTGCCAAAGCCATAGATAATAAAATTTTTAAAAATATATAAACAAATATTTGATTGTTAAGAATTCATCAAGATGAGCCAAGCAACATTAGTTTCTTCTTGATCAAATATCAATTTGGAATACTTTGAATTACAAAATTAAAAAGTTATAAATAATAATAAGTAATTATTTTTATATTAAGTTGTTATAAATTAATTCGAAAATAAGGTAAGTTAACGAAATAGAATATAACCAAATTAAAGAAAATTAATTTGAAGAGATATATCATATGAAAATGTTTTATTTCAATATATTAAGGACACTGATTATAATATTCTTGTTCACTAAATAAAGTTTTAGTTCAAATGCCTCTTGAAGCATGCAAAATTTTTAGTAAATAATTTATTTAAAAAATTTATAAAAGAATAACTTAATAAGATGAACTAGTCTAGAAAAGTTGATGACATTTGTTTTTTTCTGTATTACATCTCATTAAGAATTATTAGAAATTCCTACAATAAGTAAAAATAAATAATAATAAATTATTGCTTTAATAATAATCAAATACATGTTAAAGCTCAGATAACAAAAAATTGGATAATGTAATATATCAAAACAAAAAGGATGTAACTGTCACATGATAACAGATTAAGATTTTTGTCATAATATAACCAAATAAAAAAAAATTGAAGAAGTGAGATTAATTATGGAGGAAAGTAGAATTACATGTTACTACGAAGATAAAACATAACATCATCCATTATCAAATCAAATATTAATAAAAATTTCTAATAAAGTGCATCAAGATGAGCCTTGTGATGTTTATTACATTTCGATTGGAACTTGTTTTGAATTATTAGAAACTACAAAATTAACTAATCATAAATAATAATTCATTATCATTTTCATATTAAATAAATAAAGTATAACGTCTAAATTAGACTAATTTAATTAAAGCAAATTAAAATAAAATTAAGGTAATTGTCATATGTTAGGAGAATTAGTGATTCATTGCAATAAAAAAAATAAAAAAAAACTATTTAAGAAACAAGAATTTGCACAAAAATGTTGCATTATAAGATAATAATGTGATTGATTACTTCTTCTTGGATCATGAAATCAACCATGACTATACTAGTCTTGTAAATTATGCTTAAACATTAGAATTTAAAATGTTTAAAAATTTAAAAATTTATATTTAAATCCTTAAAGCACATTTAGATTAGGTAGAAAATTTTTTTTATTTTGATAATACCTTATTTAGGATTACCACAAGTTATTAAAGTAAATGACTGCAAATAATTATACATTGTTATTTTTTTATATGAAGTAAATGTTATTAAGGTAAAATGACATTAATTGAGGTAATGTAATATAAACAAGTCAAAGTGGTATAAAGGGTAGATGAGAGAAGAATTAGAGTTTAATAGTAATACAACAAAATTAAAAAACAATTTTCAAGAAAAGGGAAAAATTAAAAGACAAAGTGCATCCTGAGTTGTTATATTGATCGAGTGAGATATCCTTAATGGCCAAACAAGGAATGAATCAAAATTTCTCCTAAAGCATAAAAAAATATAAGAAAAATTCTTGTGGGGATGAATATTTAATTACATAAATCTCATCATGATTTGTTGAATGATGTTCGTTTTATGTTGAACAGATCTTCATTGGAATTGCTATGAATTATCGAAAACATTAATCATAAATAATAATAAAGTTTTTAATATTAAGTATATTTGAAAAAAAACTAAGATAAATTGAAGCAATGTAACATATCAAAATTAAAAAGATGTTAATGTTACACAAACATGACTTATGATTACATAATAATATAACCAAATTTAAGTAAAAAATTTAAAATGTGGGATAAATTGTACAAGAAAATTACATTTAAAGAAACTAAGTATTTTGAATATAAATCTTTTACTATCAAGTCATGCACTAATTAAGATATCTCATGAAGTTTGCCCAAATTATAAAGAATAATATATTTAAAATATAAAATGTGAATTTGACGGAGCCTAGCAAGCTAAGTCCACTACGTTTTCTTTCCTTGATCAAACTTTATTTGGATTGCTATGAATTACAAAAAATGAATCTACATAAACAATTGTAAATTATATATTGAAGTTCAAATAATATAAATTAAAACAATGTAGTATAAGAAATTCAATGTGATTTAAATGTTACATAAGAGAAAATGTTTTCTTTTATAGTAATAGAACATAATCATAGAGAAAAATTTGAAAAAATGTGATAAAATGTACGATAAAGTTGCAATCAAAGAAAGTAATGTGCTCGAGTGTGACATGGTAGAATGTCAAGTTAAGTACAAATAATATTGTATAGTAAAGCATTCAAAAATATTTGAAAATAGAATATTTAGAAATTTAAATTGAATAGGTATTGGATAAAACACGTTGAGTGGAGTCTAACAATGTTTATATTTCTTCTCAATAGAACCTCGATGGGATTTGATATGAATTACTAAAGAAAATAATAAAAAATAATAAACGATTACTATTTTGATATTAATTAAATATATCTTAATGCTAAATTTTAATATCTAATAACAATGTATTCTAACTAAACAGAAGCAATGTAAGGGTGGCATTCGATAAAATTCAGTGCTACATAATAATATAAGAAGAGTTAAAATGAGATAACTTGAAGTAATGCAATAAAAAAATAAATGATAAATAAATACACAAAAGAGGACATTTAGAGTCACATAATAATATAATTAAATAAAAGTAAAAAATTTTAAGAAAGTAGATAAAATATATAGGAAAGTAGTATTCTATGACATTAAGGGGACCAAATGTAACATTTAAGAAAAAAATATTGATGAAATGATATAAATTATATGGAATAGTTGAATTTCCAAGATACTAAAAAAATTGAGCATAATATCAATAATCATTGAATAAGGTGACAATCTAAGATGAATTATTGAAAAATATAAAAATAAAAAATTAATTGGATAGAGCAAGTTGAGTCAAGTATAATGACTTTTGTTTCATCTTTATCAAGCCACATTCAGAATTACTATGAATTACCAAGATAAATAAGCTTAAAGAAATTAATTATTATTTTAGTACTAAGTAAATATATGTTGAAGCCAAAGTAAGACATGTTTAAGCAATATAATGTAAGCAAATAAAATAAATATAAATCACAAATCAGAGGAGATTAGGGCAAACATAATAAAATAAACAAATTAAAGAAAAAAGATTTGATTAATTATGATAAACTATATGGAAATTGGCTTTCCAAGATAACAAACATTTTGAGTGTAACATCCTCGATCAATAATCAGTTGTGAGTCAAAATATCTCAAAAATTTGTTCCAAAAATATAGAAAATAAATGAGACAAATTTTATTAAGCTCGTTAAGATTACTCAAACAATATTTGCTTCGTCTTATAAGTCTATTTAAGTAATTACTAAGAACTTCAATATTAAATAAGCAAAAAATAATTAATTTATTATTTTAATAATAATTCTAAATTTATTATTGATAAAATAAAATAAATTGAATCAATTTAATGTAAACAAATCAAAGCAATGTAACGGTCAGAAAATAGGAGTTTGATTAGCATAGTAAATTTAACCAATTTAAAGCAGAATATTTTAGAAATGAACAAAACATATGAAAAAAATTACATTCAAAGAGACTAAGAAGATTGCATATTACATCCTTAATCATCAAATCACATAGATATCAAAATGTCTCAAAAAATATGCCAATAGATTTGGGAAATATGACGTTTAAAAATTTTTAAATGAATTTTTAATTAGATAAAGCTCATTGTAATGAGTTCAATGATGTTTATAGCATATCGATAAGACCTCATTTGGAATTACTACTAATTACAAAAGTATATCAACAAAATAAAATTAAATTATAATTTTAATATAAAATAAATTAGTTTTATAATGTTGAAATTAGATAAAAATTGAGGAAATATAGTATAACCTAATAAAAATTATGTGAAGGTGACACTAGAGGACATTGAGATTAATATAAAAAATCAAACTAAAAAATTGGAGGAAATGACATAAATTGTGTGGTAAAGTACAATTTCAAGTTATTAACAAAATCGATCATAGCTTTCACAATTGTCATATCAGTACGAATCAAAATATCTTATAAATAATGAGATAACTCATTAAAGAAGTATTTTGAAATGTTAAGAAAAATTAATATATGATTAGGAAGAGCACAACAAGATGAGCCAAATGAAGTTTGATTTTTGTTAATCACACCTTGTTTATAGTTAGTATGAATTATGATTATAAAAATTTTAAATAATAATAAATTATTATTTCAATTCAAAGTAAACATATATTAAAGTTTAGATGAGAAAAATTAAAATATTATAAAGATTAAAAAATTAACTAACTATTAATATCAAATGAGAAGAGATTTATTACTATATAGTAAGATAACCAAATCAAAGTGAAAATTTGGAGAAAATAAATAGGTAGCTCAAGAAAGATGCCTTCCATGGTATTAAGGTGATTAAGCATATCTTAATCAACACATAAAGCACAAATTAAAATAACTTTTGAGGTACGCCAAAACCCAACAAACCTATATTTGAAAATAAGAAAATAAAAAATTTTGTTTGGTAGAGATAATCATGACTTGTCGAATAACATTTGTTTTGTCTTGTTTTGACCTCGTTCAGAATTTCAATGAATTAACAAATTGAATATGCAAAAAAAATTATTTTTAATTATAAGCAAATATATAGTAAATCTAAAATTATATAATTTGAAGGAATGGAATATAACAAAAATAATGTAATGCAACAGTAACATAAGAATGTTCGAGTTTCTTAGTAATAAACTAAATACAAGAAAAACCTTTAAAAAATGACAAATTTTATATGAAAGCTACATTCTAAGAAACTAAGATATGAATTAAAATATCATTTTAGAATTGAATGTAAAGTGTTTGATCATCAAATTAGGTAAAAATAAAAATACATCATAAATAGTGCCAAAACATCGAAAATATTGCAAAGATATATAAGTAAACAATACAAAGGTTAAAGTTCACCGACAAGTGCAACTAAGTTTGTTTAGTCCTAATTTTACCTCCTTTGATATTATTATGGATTACCATATTAAATAAATGTAAAACATGCTATAGTATTGTTTAAATATTAAGTAGCTTTATGTTAAAGTTGTAATAAAACATGTTCAAGCACCTTAGTATTACAAAATTAAAGAAAAAATTGAATAAATGAGATAAGATTTTTAAGAATTTACAGTACAAGATACAAAGGATGTTAACCATAACGTCATTGATCATCAAATTTGGTACAAATTAGAATGTCTCGTAAGGCATGCTAAAACACTAGAAAGAAAAAAATTTCAAAACAAGAAAATGATCTTTATAGTTTATAAAGCTTTTAAGTCTGGTGTAGGGCTTTTTCATTCATCTTGATTGGACATTTTACCAAATTACCACAAATTAGAAAAATAATTAAGATGAAATAATAAAGAATAAATATTTTAGTATATATATTCCTTTGAGATGAAATGAGATAAATTGAACTAAAACATTACAACAAAATTTATGACATGTAAAAGTCACATGAGAGATTATTATTGGTTACATGCTAATATAAATAAATGTTAGGAAAAATTTGCAGAAATGAGAGCAACTATACAGTAGAGTTTCTTTTTAATAAATGAAGTATATCAAGCATGACATCCTCGATCTTCAAATCATGTATGAAACAAAATATCTTATAAAACAATCTAAATTACTATGAAATAAAATTTTTAAAGTAATAAAATAAATATTTCATTTCTTAAAGCTTGTCAATGTTTCTAATAACCAATGCTCTATCTTGATTAGAAATCATTTATAATAATTGTGAATTATGAAATTAAGAAAGAACAAATTGAGGAATGTAATCAAACCAAATAAGAGTATTGTCCTAATAAAAAATGAGAACAATTAGAGTTTTATAGTAAAACAACCAAATAAAATATTTTGTTTGAAGAAATGAAATAAATTATATGGGAAAGTGGCAATTCAATATACTTAGTATATCAAAGGGAAACATTCTCAATCGTTAAATCTAGTATGAATCAAAATGACCTGTAAAACTTTGTAAAATTTAGAGAAAATATGAAAAATTATAAAAATATAAAGTTAATTATATAGAGCATACCGAAGCAAGTCCAAATATGTTAATTTCCTAGAAATAAAAATAATTTGCAATTACTACTAATTACAAAATTAAGTAAGCATAAATAACATTAAATTATTATTTTAATGTTATGATAATATATGTTAAATTTGAAATGTCATTATTATAGCATTGTAATAAAGAAATAATAGCAATATAAAGGTCATAGCATTGTAATAAAAAATAATAGCAATATAAAGGTCACAAAAGACTTGAATAAGTGTTTTATTATAACATCCTTATCAATCAAATCAAGTTTGCACCAAAATGTCTCACAAAGAATGCAAAAAACAATTTTAAACAAACTATTTAAAATGTTCGTGTCGATTGGACCTTGTTTAGAATTATTAGCAATTAACAAACTAAAAAACATAAATAAATAAAGTATTATTTTAATTTATGTGAGTGCAATTATAGTTGAAATTGGATAAATTAAACCAAAGTAATTTAATGAAATCAAAAAAATAAAAATGCTAATTAAGGGAGAAATAAGGATTAAATTGTAGTATAATAAAATCAAAGTAAAAAATTTGAAGAAATGTGAAAAATTCTAACACAAAATTACATTTTAGGATGTAAAGAGATCTAGCATAGCATCCTTTTTCATATTAGAACTCATCTTTAGTACTATAAATTACCAAATTAAGAAAACATAAATAATTATAAATCATTATTTTAGTATTGAGTAATAATAAAATGAAATTTAGGATTAAGTTGAAGTAGTTCAATAAAACAAATTCAATTGAATGTGTTGGCCATGTGAAATTAAATTTAGAGTTACATAGTTGTACAGCCAATCAAAAGTAAAAAATTAGATAAAATAACATAATTTTTTCAGGAAGATTGCATTCTAAGATAATGAAAAGATTGATTGTAGCATCCTGAATCTTCAAATTAGGTACAAGTCAAAATTTCTTATGAAGTGTTCAAAAGCCCTCAAAAAAAAATATCAAAAAAAAAAGTTAAAAAAATAAATGTTTAATTTGATAGAGACTTCTGAGACAAGTTTAGAGACATTTATTTTACCTCATTCAACATCATTTGCAAGTACTGAAACTAAAATATGGTAAATGAAAGCATTGTATAACCAAATAAAAGTAATGTAAATGTCACATTAGAGGAGATTTATATTTTCATAGTAATAATATAAGATAAAAAGTTGAATAAAAGACAGAAATTATCTATGAATATTTTTTTTTAAGAATCTAAGAAGTTAAAGCTTATCATCCTAGAACATCAAGTCTAGTACGAATCAAAATATCTTTGAAAATAAGACAAACTTATAAAAATCTAAACATTGAGAAGTAATAAAATGTATAATTAGTTAGACAGACTCATCGAGCCAAATGCAATAATGTCTACTTGGTCTCAATAGGATCTCATTTGGAATTAAAAAAGTAAAATGAGATAATTTAAAGCAATGAAATATAACAAAACCATAATAATGTAAAATTAAGACAAATGCAAATTTATAGTTTAATACTAATAAAACAAAATAAAGACGATACATTTAAAGAAATTAGAGGAATTCTATAAGGAATTTGCAAAGGGATGAAAGGCAACATATTTCCTTATCAAATTGCATAAAAATCAAAAAGTTTCATGTAACAAGAAAAAAGCATATAAATAATTAAAAACTATGAAAATAAATTTTTAAATGAATAGTGCACTTCAAGATGGTCAAAATATTTCTACAAACTAGAGAAGTTAAATAAACAAAGAAGAACATATTATGTTTTTAATATTTTCTAAATTTATGCTGAAGATAAAAATTTATAAATTAAAGTAATATAATATAACAAAATCAAAGACATTTAATGTTAAATGAGATTTTTAGTTAGTTAATAATATAACAAAATCAAGCAAAAAAGTGGAAGAAATTAAAAAAGTTATATTGAAATGTTGCATTCCAAGATATTATTGTGGTCAAGTGTGGCATGCTCCATCTTCAAATAAAATATTAATCAAAATATTCATTGAAGCATTCTAAGTCTTTAAAAAAATAAGAAATTGAAAAATATAAAAAAGAATACTTGGTTTGATCGGGCTTTTCTGGATACATCTATTGTCATTTATTTCATCATAACTAGGCATTCTTTAGAATGATATGAACTTAACAAATAAAAAATTCTTAAATAATAACATTTCAATATTTTAATATTAATAAAAGATATAATAAAATAAAAATTAGACTAATTGAATAATGAAATATAATTAAAATAAAGTGATTTTAAGGTCACATAAGAGGAGAATTTGTGTTTTGTACTCTATAACTAAATCAAAGTGAAAATAATTAGCAAATGACATTAATTGCATGACAAAGCTTCATTCCAAGGAATTACAAGATTAAGTAAAAAATCCTTGATAATAAAAAAGGTATGAATCAAGATAGACAACATTTTATGGAGATTGAGCAAAACATCCTCAATTGTTAAAATAGGTATGAATCAAGATATCTTATAAATAACTCACAACCTTTTGAAATTAATTATTTAAAATAATAAAAAAATATTAATTAGAAAAACCTCATTAATACTAGTTTATTGATGATTCTTTCATCTCAAAAGTACATAAACATAATTAAGAACTTATTAAGTTAATATTAAAAAGTAAAAATCACAGAACTAATAAGATATTATTTGGAATTCTTATGAATTACTAAAGTAAATAAATATAATAAATAAAAAGTTTCACTTTAATATTAAGAAAACATAATCAATCCTATAATTACGAAAATAGAAGTAATGTAATGCAACAAAATAAAAAATGATGAGAACAAAAAGAGAAAAATTTGAGTTTAGTAGTAATGTAACCGAATCAAACAAAACTCTTTGATGAACTTTGATAGATTGTATGAAATATTTGCATTATAAGATACTAAACAAATCAAATACAACATCCTTAATCAATAAATTTTTTATGAACAAAAAGACTAATAAAATATTCCAAGGCCGTAGAAACCAAAACATTTTAAAAATTAAAAATTAACATTTAGTTATATAAAGCTGATTAAGATTAATCAAATAAATTTTTTCATCTTGATCAAACCCTATTTAGAATTATAAAAAATAAAGAATTAAAAATCACAAGTAATAATAAAATATTAGTCAAATACTATGTATATATATTAAATATAAAAATAATAAATTTAAGTTCTATAACACACAAAATTCAACACAATATAAAGGTCACATAACAGTTGATTTTGAGTTACATTGAAATATAATACAATTAAAGCATACTTTTTAGAAATGAGATAAACTTTTTGCATAAGGTACATTCAAAATTACTAAGATGATCAAGTGTAATACCTTTGATCATCAAATGTGGTACAAACAAAAAATGTCTTATAAAGTGTGTTAATTTCATAAAAAGTAAAATATTGTGAAAAAATTAATTTTTAAACATAAATAAATAAGTATTTGATCATTTCATAAGGTACAATCTAACAACATCCATTTCATCTAGATTGGAGCTCCATTAAAATTTCTTTGCATTATAAAATTAAATAAATAAAAATAATAATAAATTATTATTTAAAGATTATGTGAATATATAAGAAGTAGAGAAGTAAACAATTGAATAAATATAATGCAACCAAATCAAAGATATGTAAAAGTCACATGAGTGAAGATTTAGAGTTACAAGGAAATATAACCATTTAAGTTTTATGAGAAAATCACAGTCCAATATATTAAGGAGATCAACAATATCATCGTTAATCATCATATCAGATTCAAATCAAAATGTCTATTAAATCATGTTAAATTCTTAGAAAATGAAATATTTAAAAATATAAAGATGAATACAAAGTTTCATATAATTCATCGAGATAAATTCAAATATGTTTGTTTCATCTCAATCAGACCTCACTAAAAATTTCTACAAATTTCTAAGTTAAAAAACCACAAATAATAATGAATAATTATTTTAAAATTAATTAAAAGTATAATAAAGTTGAGATTGGATCAAGTCAAAGCAATGTTAAGGCTACATTGGAGATTAATTATAGTTTCTAAGTAATAATATAACAAAGGTAAGGAACAACATTTTAAAAATTAATATAAAGTTTATAGCAATCTTGTATTACAAGTTAATAAAAGGTCAACTATAATATCCTAAGTCATTGAATTAATATGAATCAAAATATCTCAAAAGTAGAACAAAAATCATAAAGAAAAATAGTTAAGAAATAAAAACAATGAATTTTTAAATTGATACGATTCTTCAAGACAAGTGCAACAATGTCTATTTCATGTAATTTGATCTTAATTATAAGAACTATAAATTGTCAAACTAAATTTTCAAATTAAAATAATAAATAACTATTTTAAAATTATATATATATATATATATATTAAAGCTAAAATGAGATAAATTGATTCAATATAATACATCAAAATCAAAGTGATGAAAAGTGTCATAATAGTAGAATTTGAATTATATTGTAAAATATCTAAATTAAAATAAAAAACTTTTATGGAATTAAGTAAATTAAACAATAAGGTTGAATTCCAAGATACAAAGGTAATTGAGTGGAACATCCTCGACCAATTAATCATGTAGGATTCTAAATTCCTTGTAAAGCATGAAAAAATCAGAAAAAATTAATAAATAATTTTTTAGAGCTAATTGAGGTAAGTCTAATGATATGTATTTTGCCATGATCATATATCATTTAGAATAAATTTGAAATACTAATGTAAATGATAATAAATAATAATACATTATGATTTAATTATTGAAATTATATGCTTTTTTGAAAACCATGTGAATTCCAACTACATAATATAACCAAATCTAAAGTGTTATAATATAAAGAAATCAATGCCATACAATTTGGTGAAATGAGATGAGTTATATCGGAAAGTTGAATTAAAAGAAGCTAAGGTGATTGAGAATAATTTTGATTGTCAAGTCAACCATGAATCAAATTTTCTTATAGAATGAGCAATAATACTAGAAGCTTATGTAGAGCATGTTAGAATGACTCTATTGACACACATTTTATCTTTATCAAACTTAGTTCAAAATTATATTAATTAAAAAAAATTATATAAACGAAAAAATAATAAATTATTATTTAAATATTAAAGAAATATATCCTAAAATTTAAATGAGATCAAATAAATAATATACTATAGCCTATTCCATTGAGTGTCGAAGTCACACAAGAGGAGAATGAGGGTTTCGCAGTAATATAACGAAATTAAAGTAAAACATTTAATGAAAAAAGAACAATAATACAAAAAAGTTACAACATACGAAAGGGAATCTAGTTTAATACATTTGATAATTAAAATTTGTTCAAATGGAGTCTAACAAAGTCTTTTTCATCATGGTTAGACCTCACTAGTAGTTACTACAAATTGCAAAAATAAATAATCATACTATAATAATGCATTATCATTTTAATATTGCATAAATGTATAATAAACTTAAAATTATATAAGTGGAAGCAATGTATCATAACTAAGTGAAAGTGATGTAGAGATAAAACATGTGGTTATTTGTAGTTTAGATAATTATGGCTAAATCAAAGTAAAAAGTTTGAAAAAATGAGATACATTTTTGGAAAACATTGGACTCTAAGATTATAACAAGGTCATGTGTAATATTCTGAATATGATTTTTATTTTGTTTGCTTATTCTCAATTAGACATCGTATAGAACACTCAGAAGTTAATAGTGAAAAGAATAATCAATAATAAATAATAACTTGAATACTATGCAAATATATATTAAAGTTGAAATAACGTAAATTAAATTAATGTAGTATAATCAGATCAAAGCGATGCAAAGATTACTTGGGTGGAGTATTGGTGTTTTAAAGTAATATAAAAAAATCAAAGAAAAACATTTGAAGAAATGAGATAAAGTGTGTAAGGAACTTCCACTCTATGATGCTTAGCAAATTTAGTGTAACATCCTTAATCATCAACTTAGTTATGAATAAACCTAACACATAAAATGTGCCAAAACGTTTAAAAAATAGCTTTTTTAAAATATTAAAAATAGTATTTAATAGGATATAACTCATTTAGTGGAGTCTAATCAAGTTTTTTCCCCTTGATTAGACGTTTTCTATAATAACTCAAAATTTTAAAAATTAAATAAACATAAATAATAAAAATAAATATTTTAATACTAAGAAAAATTATAATAAAATATAAAATATGATAAATTTACGTAATGTAGCATGCCCAAAACGAAGTTTTGTAAATGACATATGGGAGGTGATGTAGAGTTAGCAAGAAATATAATCAAATGAAAGAAAAAAATTTGAAAAAATAAGATAAATTATATAAGAAAGTTATATTCCATGATACAATGGTGATTAATTATAACATCGTCATTAATCAAACAATTTATTAATCAAAATAACTCATGAAAAAATCCTTGAATAAATATTTAAGGTTATAAAAAAAGAATATTTCATAATATAAGGCTCATAGGAGGAAGTCCAACGATAATTTTTTTATCTCAATAAAAAAATCTTGTAGAATTATTACTAATTAAGAAAGTCAATAAACATAAATAATAGCAAATCATTTTTATAATATTAAGTAAATATATTTTAAAAAAACTTGATTATATCAAATAAATAAATAACAAAATATAAAGTTTTGAAAAGTCTCATGAGTGGAGAATTTGAATTTCATAATAATATAACCTAATTAAAGAATGAAAAAAATGGTTACACAATGTTGCATTCAAAAATACCAAAGGGATGACGTATAACATCTTCATTCACCAAATTAGATATAAATTAGAGTTTCTTACAAAGTATGTTAAAATAATTAAAAAAATAAAAGTTGAAAAAATACACGAAAGTTGCATTCCAACATACAAAAGAGATCAAGCGTAAAATACTTGATCATAAAATCTAGTAGAAATTGAAATTTAATGCAAATTGTACTAAAATAAAAAGATAGAATATTTAAAAATATAGAAATAAATATTTTGTGGATAGGGCTCATTGAGAGAAGTCTAAGATGTTTGTCACATCTTGACTAGAATTCATTTTGAATTACTATGAATAAATAAATTAAATAAGAATAAATAACAAAAAAATTATTATTTCATTATGAAGTCATTAAAGTTGAAAATTAAAAATGTAGCAATATAGTATAACCAAATATCAGTGATGTAAGTGTTGCACAAGAGTATAATTTTAATTTGAATGTAATATAACAAACATTTGCAAAACATTTACAGAACTAAGAAAAAAGGTATGGAAATATTTCATTCCATGGTTATTAAGAGATTGAGTATAACATCTTGAATCATGGAATAATATACAAATTAAAATGTATAAAAAATATTTTAAAATTATTAAAAATAAATTTTTTAAAAAAATGAATATTGAATTAGATTTAGCTTGTTGAGATATGTCCAATGACATGTGTTTCAACTCAATACCATCACTTTTGAATGACTACAAATTTATTAAATTAATAATTCGTTATTATTTATGTTTAATTAATTTCGTAATTAACAATAGTTCTTAATTTTTCCTAATAAAGCAATATAAATATCACTAAGCACACTTTGATGAGATGTAACTAATAAAATATTTATTTTTATAATTTCATATTTTACACCTTAAATATTTTATTTTTCTATTGCTTTGATAAGATCTATAAGTTATATTGATTTATGCTATATTTGCAATTAAAGAATCGTATGTTTGATCCCCTATGTCTCTTGGAATAAAAATTCTTCTACAATTTTTCTATTTTCTTGAAATCATATGCATTGTTTTTTCTATATCACTATTTAACACTAAATTTTTACTTCTATGACTTCTACCTACATTTGAATTGGTTATATTATATTTCTTCAAATTATTTCTTTTCAGATTTATTTTATATATATATCAACTGAATTTTAAAATAATAATCTATTATTTTTTATGCTTTTTAAATTTTGTAAATAAAAGATAATATTAACGATGCCTCATCTAGAAAAAATAAAATGTCATTGGACTCGACTTATTGAGATCTATCCAATAAAAATATTTATTTTGTTGTTATTAAAAGTTTGATGTCTTATAATCATGTTTTGCAAAATATTTTGATTCGGACTTGATTTAATAATCTACGATGTTACACTCGATCTCCTTTGTATCTAGAAATGTAACTTTTGAAAAAAATTTATTTTTTTCTCAAATTTGGTTCTTTATATCTTTTATATTATGATGAAATTATAACTTTTCGTTCATTTGGCTTTTATATCATTTTGATTTCATTATATTACATTGTTTCAACTTATCACATTAAAATATTGTTTGTTTATTATTTTTCCCTCTCAGTAAATGCAAACTATTGTATTGGAGAGGAAAGTAAAACAATTTTGCATAATTTCATTAACTTTATAGCTAAATATCCACTTTTTGTCTATTAATATTTATTTCCAAGCATTTTAGTGTCGTTAATGATACATACAAATTTGTTCCTTATTTAAACTTTAACCTATATTTAATTTTGTTATATTACATTGAATCAATAAGCACTATTAATTAAATACTTATTTTTATATATTTGCTTTAAAAATTTTGTTTTTACTGATGTTTGCATATTTTAAGAGATATTTTTATTTGAACTTAAAATTAATTTTATTATTAAGAATGTTCCACCTAAACTTCGTAATATATTGGAATGCAACATTCAAATATAATCTATCTAATTTCTTCAAAATTTTTGGTTTCATTTTTATATATTACTATGAATCTCTTGTTCTATCCTTTGATATTTTCAAAGCTTCGATTTGGTTACACTATTTTCAAACAATTTATTATATTTTAGTTTTATGATATATTTACTTAAAATTAAAATAATAATTTATTATTATTATTTATCTTTAATTATTTATGTAATTTAAAGTAATCTCAAACAAGGTTTGATGGAGGGAGAATAAATGTTATTTGAATCATCTCGATGAGCTCTGTCAGTTTAAATACTCAATGTTATTATTTTTTATGATTTTTATGCTTAATGAGATATTTTTATGATTTTTATTATTTAAGTTTTAGTAGAAATTTATTTAATAAAAAAATTATAATTTACTATTACTTTTTCTTATTTAGTTTTGAAATTCATAGTTATTTTGAAGAGGGCTTGGGCAATAAGAAATAAATGTTTTATGACCCATCTCATTAAGCTCAATAAAATTAAATATTCATTCTTATAGTTTTAAATCTTTTATTTACTTAAGTTTTCCCACACTTTATGATAGATGTTTATTTGTGTATGATTTGATGATTAATGATGCTACACTTGATCTCCTTAGTATCTTTGAATAAAAATTCCTATCATAATGTATTTAATTTATTTAAATTTTTTATTTGTTTTTGTTATATTACTATATAATATTAAATAGCATCTCTTGTGATCTTTACATAATTTTGATTAGTTATATTAATTTTTTACATAAAGTAAATCTATGCTTGAAAATTTATTGACCTAATAATAAAGTAGTCATTTATAATTATTTAATATGGAAATTGATAACAACTCCAAATGTGGTCTGATTAAAAAGAAACAAATGTCACTAATCCTATCCCAATAAGATTAATAAAATTTAAATTTTTTTTCTTATAATTTCTTATGTCAATGTGAGATATTTTGATCTACATATGATTTGGTGGTTAAGTATGTTACACTTGATTCTATTATTTATTTCGAATGTAGTTTTGTTATATAAATTACCTCTTTTTTAAATTTCTCACTTTGATTATGTTATGTTATGTTATAATGAAATTCTAAGTCACACTTTTGTTACATTTATATTTCTTTTATTATATTATATTATATTACCTAAATTTACAACATTTCATCTTTCATTTATACTCACTTTATATTATAGTAATGATTAAATTTTTATTTATATTAATTTAAAAACATTTATTTTTTATGAAAGTTTTTAAAGACGATTTGATTTTTACCTCATTTGACATTGCAAGTTTTTATGTTCAAATTTCTTAATATCATGGAATGTAACCTTCACCTATACTTGATGTCAATTAAAATTTTTTTATTTATTCCGATATAATACTATATAACTCTAAATATTGCTTAATGTGACCATAACATATCTTTGATTTTTTTTATATTATATTTTTAAATTAATCTTATAAAATATTTATTATTTATTTACTAAATATTAAAATAATTATTTATCATTTATTTTTCCTATTTATTTTAGTAATTGAAAAAATCTCAATGAACTATAATCGAGATTAAATTGTGGTCGTGGGGCACACCTTGATGAGTTGTACCCAATTAAGTATTCATTTAAAATTTTCAAATATTTTATTTCCCTGGGATGTAGTAAGTTTTGTTAGATAGTTTAATTTGTACCTAATTTGTCAATTGTTAGTATTATGCTCACCCAACATAGTACCTTAGAAATTACTTTTTTTATACAATTTATGCCATTTGTTCAAATGTTTAAATTTGATTTGCTTATATTACTATGTAACCTTAAATTTTAATTTTTGTACCCTTTACATTGTTTTAATTTTTGTATATAATAATGATTCAATTTATCTTATTTTAGTGTTAATCTACATTCACTTAATATTAATAAATAATTCTTTTAAGCATAGTTTAACTTCATTAAATAAAATGATCATTTTTTTGTTAATCAATTTTCGACAAAAAAATTATTCACTAAGTAGGTAATTAGATTATCAAAATAAGCAATTTAAATTATCTATTATTAACAAAATCACATATCATCATTTTGCCTAATGAATTAGATAATCTTTATCACTTGATAATGATAAATATTTTGATGACAAATATTAATAACAAAATTATAATAATATAGGATATTCCACAAAATATTTGAATTTAAATAAACATGATCTTGAAAAATGAATTTCTATATAAGATATTCCTTAAAGTATTTGCAATTAGCTTTGTTTAGAAAGACTTCAACTAGATTGAAAAGCAAATTTAGAAAAAGGAAGGAAAGATTTAAAGTGAGACAGAAGAGGGGAAAGATGGGCAAATAGGAAAGAGAGTAAAGAAGGAATTAACAAGCATGTTGAAAGCAATATCTAGGTCACCTAAAAAAGGAGCATGTTCAAGGCAACACTTCTGCAAAACTCCTAACAAAACTTTATAAATAATAGCTAACTCCTCAAATAGATGATTAACTAATCTACCATTTGTTTCACCCTATTGAAGTGATAATAACCAACTTTACAAATTACAATAATGAAAAACATACATGAATGGTAAAAAAGAAAATTTCACATGAAAATTCCAAATTCAAAAGAATACAAGAACTCATTTTCATACTTACAAACATCTTATTAGAACTAAAATAGATAGTTGTAAAAAGAAACATCATTTTTATCACTATTTCTCTAAGCTTTCCCTCCCAATAATTGACTCACATCGTAAATGTCATTACAGTTTATAAAGCAGAATATAGATTGCAAGTTGCTTAAAATATTCCGTTTGATTACACAAAAATTTTGATAAGTTATTTGACCCTTTATAGGCATCTGAGCCACGCGCCACCATCCACTTACATATAAAAACTAAGGACAATAGATACCTGTTCTACATGTCTACATCAATTACCCTTCAGTGCTGATTGCCAAATAGTGCGAAAAATACGATTCAATTCTCAAGCATCTATTTTCTAGTAGATTTGTAAAGTTCACATTACTTTTGCTTGTGATTTTGAAATCCTACAGGTTCATGTACAACTTATTACATATGATCTACTCAACTTCATATGCATCCACAGTGGACTTAATCAGACTCAACATCTTAATAATCTTTTAGTTGAATAACTGAGTCTTGGACATCTACATAGGTAATATCTTCAAAATTTTAACTCGTTTTGTGCACCTTTCTTTCTCATCATTTTCTTGAAAACTCAATAGAGTAATGCATATTATTAGCTTGTTAATAGTGCTAACATTATTAGCTTGTCTATTTAAATATGTATAACAAAAATTTTAATAATAGCCAATCAATTAATAGCCTGATGTCAGGAAACTTGAATTGTATAAGCAAAGTTCTTTACAAGATAAATTGCAATTCTAAAATCATTGAATATAATAAAAATCATACTTTTCTTTTCTCTTAGAAGATTTTTTAAATCATGTAATCTCTTTACATGCCTTTGAGAAATGAGGCTTCAAATTTGGCTATGGAGAGAGCCACGTATTCTGAAGTTGAGGCATTTGGCTATGTACTACTTCACAACTAGTATATGTATCCAAAGGTACTCTTCTAAACAATAATATCACATTTTGAGCTACAATTTATGTAACATTAGAGTACTATGACATTACTCCATATACATAAGAACCTATTCAATCCTTTGCCAATGTTTTTGATACGGGTAAGAAAACAAACTATATATTTATAGTCAAGCCTTATACATAAAATGATATGTATACGATTCCTATCATAGGTCAGTATGATATCTTCCAACTTGTTCATAGTAGATTTGTATTGAATAATTGAAGAAAAGAATAAAAAGGTTTTATGTATTTTTTTTATGTTTTTCTTAAAGTAAAATAATGGCACCGCTCACACAATGGTGGCTTCATAGGCTTCAAGTCTTGGTGATATTTTATTCATGGAGTTCCCCCTTAAGTAAAAGAAAGGTAATCCAACACTTTCCTGGAGAAAGGGAGTTACAAGGAAAGATAAAGTTCTCATTAGCTAGTTGGCTAGGACAGATTCCTTTCAATACATTTCATAAGTTTTTTTTTTGACTTCAACACCCCTTAAAACATCACTTACAAAGTTAACTAGTGCACATTTGTGGCATTATAGACATGGAATAATGTATGAGGATAATCATAATGTCAACTGCCTCCATAAATATCGCTTGTAGGTTAACAACAATAAATATGAATTAAAATTGTAACCCAGTTAATATTTAAGAATTTGTCATGTTGTAATATTTTGTTGTTATAGCCTAACCTTATTATTTTATGATATTATTTCTCTTTCATTTTTTAATATCAATAAAATAATATTTTATCCTAAAAAGTATCTTGTACCTTAAAACTATGGTGTTATATATGTAATTTAGAATTTTTCTCTTCATTTGTTATGTGAGAATGAGAACTATTGTCTTTTAGCACCAAAAAAAAGCTAAGAATGATGTTTTGTTTAGAGATTCCACCTTTTAGACATCACTCAATAGTCATTCATTATCATCTTTAACTGTTGGTGTCATAAGCCCACCCATTTTTTCTTGATTAAACTCGTACCACATTGTGTTGTAAAAAGTATCACGACAGCACCACAATATTAGGAGACAATCATTTTTTATAAAGGTAGTGTACCTTTTTGATTGTCTTATATTAGTCAAAAAAATTTATATTTAAAAGACATATTTACATTATAAAACTATGTTTCTATATATATATCTTTGATACATTTTCTATCCTCCAAATGTAAGAACATTCATTCAATTATCCACTTAGAAATATACAAGGAGTGACTCCTTATCTAAAAATTCTCTATCTAAAATATCATCTAATGATCACTCACATTTTTATATCAAGGATGTTATAGGCTCATTAGCTTTAGCTTGGTTTTTCCATGAACTACAAAGTATTATAGGATTTATCAATTTGATAAAATAATATCATAGCATAATGTATCATTTTGAGATATTATTGTTCTTTGGCTCATTCCATACTAACCAAAATGAGCTTTATCCCATAACGTGCAGAGACATCAACATTATTCTAAACTTAATCAGTATTCTTAGTTACAATTAAAAATATAATTCTTTATTAAATTTGACACTAAAATTTATGATTGTAAAGAAAATTTTGGATAAGATACTACCAAATTATATTTTTTTGATATTATTATTTAGAAAGCATTCTTTTTAAATTAGGACTAGAAAGAATAATCCACAATAAATTATTTTTTATTCTTAAAAATTAATAAATGAGAAAAATATGATTCTTCACTCCAAATACTTTGATCACAATTGCTTCTTTTAGCTCATTCGTCCCTCACTAGAAATCTTCCAAGGCCACGTCTGTGACAACCTTCGAGCACTTCGACTCACATTCTTTCATAATTCATTAGTCTCAGCAACTAGTTTTGGTCATGAAATGAAATTTCTAAAATGTGATTGCACTACCATCCAACAATATTAAGAGGTTGCACCAATATATTGCATTTAAATGCGATATGTTCGAGGGTTTGACCAAAACTATTTGATCTCCCAAAAAAAACTTCTAATCAATCTCCATATATGGAGAAAGAATACACTATCAAACATTGTCTTTAATCTTCTTAAAGACAAAATGGGTGGTTCCACATTGCCTTTGAGGTTCCTTCCCCAATCCTTTAAATGTTCTAATTAATATGAAGCCATACAATATCCCTAACCTTGAAACCATATTCCACTTAGTGCCTATTATACCTTTGCCTATTATTATTTTGTGGCTTTTCCATCAACCTTTAAGTGGATCTTTCAAATCTTAGTGAAACTATTGTGAACTATGTTGCATTAATCCCTCGATACTTTTAATTGTGTCAATTTGGAACTTTGGATTGAATGGGCTTTAAGGACTAAATCCAAAATTGCATATTGATTAGACTTCAACCACTAGAAACGTGGCCTAACATGTTAGAGGAAAACTAGACATAGAAGAGACTTTCGTCTTATACTTTAAAATGTCATGAATGGTCCTATTTATGATACTATAAACAACATATCATTGCACAAATTTTTCGAATTCTTATTTCTTGTGTGGACAATACAGGTTCAATTTGTTGGATCAGGATAGTATTTTTTTCATTCAAAAGCAACCAACAACCGTTGAAGTTTGAGCTTCTTGAACCAATCTCAACTAATCCCCATTACAAGGCATGTAATGTTGTATCCCTTAATAGAGAAGGCCATCACCTATGTGAAAGTTAGTTAGCTTTCATTGTTTTCACATTTGTCCAATCCCTATTAAAGTCAATATCCTCATTATCTCACAACACCAACTCCTTGTTCATCTTTAGTTAGACCCACTTAATAAAACTTAAAAAAAGTTGCTTACTACATGTTTCAAATGAAAGCCAACAGACTTATTTCAATCACCTTTCTTATTTGTGATGATAATGTTGAATTGTAACAAATAGGACATGTTCTTAATGTGTCGTGACTTTTGAAACTTGCTAGATTCTACAAGTATTTGAGTGGTTGTCTATCAAAGTGTGAGACGTTCCATTCAAAACAAGGATGAGAACCAATGTTTCTTGCATATCAAATCTAGTTTCTAGAACCAATGCTAAAATGTCGTTGTTGTATGACTATGAGTTTCATTGAGCTCCTTGTAGTAGCACGAAACAATACGCTTGAAGGTGTCCTCAAACCATTCACATGATGCAAATTGCATGGCTTAACACATCTCATGCAATCCTAAAAGAAAGACATAAAAAAGGAAAATCAAACATGTGCTCATAATTTATTCTTTAATAGGGGGAAGAGTAGGATTTTTTCTCTTAAACTTCGATTCCACTTTTGTTGGTACATGCAATAAGATGACAATCTCAATGAAGTTCTTAATGAATTATGAAGCTAGTAGAATGCCTCCATGAAGATCCTTACCTCAGTAACATTATTTTGTTTTGAACATTCTATTATGACTTGCACCAAAATTGCATTTATTATTTAGTATCCATTTTTGTCATTGTGCACAAGATAAATCACGATCATATGCTTAAATTTGTACTACTTTATGCTGAGTTTCCACCTTTGGAATGACTTGCAAGAGAAACTAGATTTTCTTCATTCACGAGCTTTCTGCATGAACAAATTTTGGTCTCACTCCTATAGATTTCTTTCTTTCATCCTTCTTTGTTTTCTATCTGCCTATTATCCACCAAATAACCTGAACCATCCCATATGTACTTCCACTAGACTTGCTCATGCACGTGCTTTTGACCACATTCTAGTTTTAATAGTACATCTATTCAACATGTAACATACTTAAATTATGCAGGAATAATGCCAAAAATTAAACCTTAAAGAACTATATATTGTTGAATTGATCAAAAAATATCCAAATAAAAATTAAGACCATAAAATCAAGGTTGTGATTAACATCAATCCTAACCAATTTAATGAAAAAATTAAAAAATAATAGAAAATGTTAACAAAAAATAATCATGTGCAAAAACAAGATGCTTTCACTACACTTAATATAGTGGACATACTTTTAGTAAAATCATTGTACTGCATTTCGTTTAGGCTAGTTAAAAATCCTACAGAAATTCATACCAAATTTCTAGGCTACATATCATGGGATCACTTTAATAGATTTTTCATGTTATATTTACCTTACAGAAGTATAAACCATAGATACACTTTGATTCACAAATACCTTGCATACATTTTTTGTAAGATGAAAAATTTCATCATTTGATATCTTTAGTTTCTCTGTTAGAGTTTTCATTTATAGTACGTTGTGGATTTTATGACCTTAAGTTCTAAAAGAGCTTCTTTAAGTTGTTGATCCAATCAACGAATAAGTATATGAATTAAAAAAATGCAGTGAAATAAATAATAGTTTCAATGCCATATGAATTATTTGAATAATTATAATATTGAGACAATGTCCTCCTTTTGTCTTGATAGATAATTGAGAGAATCTTCTAAACTTCTAGAAGGAGCTTTTGAATTGGATAAACTTCATTCTTACAAGTTAAAATAGCTTCAAGTTCTAAAATAGGATATCAAAACAAATAGATGATTGAAGTACAATGGTAGAGAAGATTAGAAGCATTGATAAGTAACACTAGTTAAAAAATTAATTGTTCTACAATTATAGGGATTTATGCATTTTAATAAGCTCCTTCAGCAATTTTGCAACAACTAATGCAGTTTTTAAATTGCTGGACATAGGATCCAATTTAGTTTCTAGAATTTCATTTTTAACAACCACTTCTTCCTTTTCCCCAATTGTAATTTCCAAAGCTTCTATCATTAAAGCGATAACAGCCTCCATCTCAAACGCATGAAATACAAGCTTTTGATACTCATCCTAAAACAATACATGCCAAAAACATAATGCACCAAACCAAATCAAATCTATTTACTTAATATAAGGAATTGAATATCAATCATTAGTATAAATTAAATAGACAAAGATCATAGCGAAAATAAGCTTTCAAGTTCAAAATCCCTGCCACATGCTCAGGCCTAGCTCAATAAAATTCATGATTTGGTGAAGCATACTAAAAAATTAAGAAACAAACATTTGTTCTTATAGTTGCATCTTATATGATTACTATATTACTTCCTGCATTATTGCTATTTACTAACTAGGATAAATTAACTAGCAATTGCTTAGGGCTTAGTATAAACTGAACACAAGTAGACTTCCATACCTGATATTGGCATATAAATGTTTTTGGGATACCACATTTGACTAATGCTTCAACATATTGCATTCTAATGAAGCTTGTTGACCTTGCAAGCTTTTAACTTCTCGTTCAATCTGAGCTTTCTCACTCTAAAAAGGAAATGTTCATCTTTAATGTAGAAAATTTAAAAAAACTCGAATTAACACATCTATGAAAGCAATAATTACCTAGCTTGACTTTGTCTTGGATTGTACTCTTCAGTTTGCCATTGATATCCTTGAATTTTTATTTTCTAGTATCAAGTTCCTTTTTGAGAGATTCTTTCTCATTAGCAAGAGAAGAAGATGATAACCATGACACTACTTTTTGAAGAGTGTAAATCTGAGAAAGGAGTTCTTCCTTCTCCATATCATTCGAAAGGCCTTGTGCCTACAACATTAGCATGGATCAAAAATAGCATGGAAACATCATCCTAAAAAAAAAAGGGAAACACATGATTTAGCTAACCATAGTAATTAGTTAGCAAATAGATTCTGCATTTGAGTGATATGTTTGGATGAGGAATTGTGGTGTATTTTTACTAGAGAAATAAAAATCAAGGTCATCATATCATACCTTCTTAAACGTAAATTTCTTAATTTTCTAGATCATAAATCTATTGACATAGAAATGGCCTAAAATGAGAGACTTAATTGTGCCACACACACTCCATGGGAATGGCCTTAAGACACTTAAAGTATAACATAATAGAATATGAAATTTAGTAGTTTATAGGAACCAAATTATTATCTCACAAGGGGAGAATTGAGTAGGTATTCAAACTGATATTAATAAGTTTTTTCATTTAAGGATAATGCAAATGTAATGATCAACATGTAATGTTTGTCATATAGCCCATATGATGAGAGTAATGAGTGGATATATATGTGATGTTAATTTGCTCTTCAAAAAAGTAAGATATGAATCACAATAATATACAATAATTAAATATCACCAAAACAACAACATATAATGAACATATATATTATGTGGAAGAAGTGGGGCTCATTGATAGAGCACTCCTTAGGAAATCAAGAATCATCAAGTTTGATGACAAATCATTTGAACATACAAAAGACAAGTTTCTCGAAATCAAGTCATTTCAATCATACCTATTAGTAGAGTTTAAGCTAGAAAAATTTGAAAGAGACTAATCTAAAAGTAGACAATTAGGAATGTCAAAGTAGGGCAAGCATGCTTCAATTATATGCAATTATTTTCCCAACTTAAGCTTTCGCCAATGACAAGGAAAAAGTCATACACAAATCATACTATATTATATTGTAGTTGTTTTTTTGGGTTGACTAATAATCAATCATATGGGAAACTGGCCCTTGAAATTCTATCTTCTTTCTTGGTTAAGCTCTCTTGGGCTTCCTTTGAACAAAAGGAATTTCAATATTTTACAAAGTCAAATTAAGCAAATTAAGATGGTGCAATATTGCTCATGACACTCTATTCATTCTATTTATTTTTCAACTACATTTGATAATGGTTGATGCTGTGCACGAATCATTTGGTATTAAACCATCATCTTTGACATATATGGCCAAGACCAAAAGTTCACAAAAGGAAATCAACAAACAGCAATACATGATGGAGATTCCAACCAATCTTTGGAATAATAGGTAGCATAGCTAATACAAACCATTCAAGGCATTGCATAGATAGTTACAAAGCAATAACTTATCGTGATAAAGGCACCATAATATACAACCTGAAAATACATCACCACCAAAGTTGAATGAAGCCAATTAACAGAGGTAGGTTAAGGCTGTCTAAGCCTAATGGAGAATATCAAAGAAGTTGATCTATGTTAATCTATGCCCTAAAAATTTAAAGAACAACTCTTAAAAGTTCAGGCCAAGGTCGATTTGCAAACTTATGAGGGAAAATGATTGCCAATGTAATATTTATGACTAAAGAAAGTAGCAAGTGATCATTAAACAATGCCTTAGAGTTGGAATCACCAAGCAATGAATAAATCCTAAAAGCTTGCTAGATGGAGTGGTACAAAAATAAATAGTACCAAATCAAAAATATCGAAAAATGTTTTGAACAACACGCACACAAAAAAGCTTTCTTCACCTTAGCAAGCCCCTCCTTGAAACACCTCATAGACTCTCCTTTCTAAATTCTCATCAAAATCTCCACCTTTCCCTAATTTCATGTCAATCTCTCCCTCGTTGTTTCTCTTTAAGCTATTACTTTGTTTTTTCTTTAGCACCCAATTGTACCACAAATCCCCACCTTTTTCAATAATGATGCAAAACAACATCAAGTAGAGGAGAATAGGTCTCTTACCATATAACTTAAAAAAACTATTTTTCATTTAACATTACATTGTTACTTTCATATAAAGTTCATATATTGAGTTTAGTCCTCAACCCCCAAAAAACCTCCAATTCCAACAAAACAATAGCCTTGGAATTGCCATATAGAGATTTTGCAAATCTATATTTTTAAAATCTAAAACATTTATGTCTTGCAAATCTATATTTTTTGTAGATTTAAAACATTTATGTCTTGCCATCATCAAAAGGGGGAGATTGTTACACCCTTGTGTTTGATGAGTCAAGCATAAATGTTTATATTTTATTTAGGCTTGATTTTAAGTAAAATAGTTAATATTTAATTAAATCAAGCCATGTATTTCACATGCCTAAAATAGTGGTCTCTAAGGACCTTTAAGCCATGGCATACTTCAAGGAAATTTGAGACATGTACTAGAATTTTCATATTTGAGTTTTTATTAATTTTTCTTGAAATTGAGATGTCCAATTTTTGAGATTATGAGGCACACTTGTAGTATTAATATTTAAAAATGTTATAAAATTAATAATTATTGAATTTTCATTTTTGGGCCAAGCTTTATTGACAAAAAGTATAGACATTGGTATTTGATTTTTTCAAATTATTTAGAAATTATTTTTCATAAATTTCTTTTCATAGTCATTTAGAAAACTTATAATACTATGATAATATAAAATTATTTTGGTACACTTATATTTAAAATTTTAGCACAAAAATTCTTCCAATCAACCTTAAAACAACTTAAGTCTCGGGAAAATTCACTGTAGCACTGGGAGGGCCGACCCGTCACGCAATTAGCCCATCCAGGTCTTTTAGAAATTAACCAAAAAAATTGGTTGACCTAGAAAGGGCTAGCCAAGACAGCCCAAAGCCTGCCGAGAGGAGCACGACGAGATCAAGCTACAGCAGTGGTCAACAGTCAAATGAACAGTGCTTGGCTAAACTAAGCCCGCCCAAAGCCTGCAGAGAGGAGCTCAGCTAGATCATACTATAGCGACGGTCAATGGTCAATGAACAGTGCATGGTCAAGTCAACTCGACCAGGTGATGAAATCCCGATGAAGGAAGGGGGGAGCCAACCCCAAAGAGGCTCTAGTTTGATAGGAAACGAATTAGTTTTAAAGCGCAATGGCAATGATTTTTCTGTGATGTGGGACTAAATTCCAACCTTACTATCAAAGAAATCAGAAGAACAAGCACGATCGGACGGCTGAGATTATTCAGCCTAAAATGACATGCGGAACAATCGAACCCAGGCTACGCGAATATGCGCCAGGTTGCAAAACCACTGAGGCAAACTGTTTTAATTTTAATTATGTCAGAACACATTTTATTAATACATACAAGACAACGTGTGTAGAATCCAACTACTCAGATCAAGCCAGCCCAAATCGAACGGACGGGATTAATCTCAAACGGTAAATTCGAGATTCAATCCATGCCGTCCGTGTTTGGGCCCGAATCGGACGATAGCTATTTTCTGTCCGTTACCCAAATGGCTAGTTAATTTTAAGAGCCATTGGGAGTGATTTTTTGAGCTCAATTTTAAGCTCTATAAATAGGGAAGAATTAAGATTTATTGAGTTTATCTTTTGCTAAATTCTTTCAAAGATTTCAGATCTCAAATTCGAGCAATCAAAAGCAAAAATGGTACCTTCAAGCTCAAAAGGAAAACTGCAACAAGGCACTTGAAATTAGAGGTTCATGATTCAATTTTTCACATTTCTATCCTTCTAATTTTTCAATTGTGTGTGCCTCCCTTTTCTCCTATTTCTCCTAAGTTCTTTTTGTCAATCGTTGTATTTTTCGTTTTGGGGTAAGGGTATCCCGACAGTAGTACTAAAGCCCCGGGTTTGAGTTGAGCCCGAAGAAAAAATCAAGTAGGTTCGGGATTAGCCGTAGTAAAAATCCCAAGTAGGTTTGAGGTGAACCGTACAAAAAACCTCACTTGTAATTTGTGCATTTAGTGGATTTTTTCCCAACACTGGTTGAGGGTGGACGTAGACTCGGTTTTGAGTCGAACCACCTATAAACTTTTGTGTTCAAATTTCTTTATTCGTGCTTAAAACTTTTAAGTTTTTAATTTCGAAAGTTGTAAAATTTTTAAATACACAATTCACCCCCCCCCCCCCTCTTGTGGGATTTCCTTAGCACGAAACACTTCAAAGAAGAATATAATAATGCAAAATAAATAAGTGGAATTAAAAAAATGTCATAATATGAAGCCAAGTTCTTATAGGTGCATGATAAGCTTAGAAATTGTAAAACAACAAAGAAAAATATTACATTATGAGAGGATTAAACAAATAAATAAATAAATAAATTAAAATTGAAATGTTTATATATAACCAACAATACAATAATCACTTACGAAGCAAAGAACTCAAACAATTGCAAGGAAAAACCAGCATAGCTGTTTGAGATAAAAAATGTTAACTATATAATATTCTCATAACTCAGGAGTAGGAATGATGAGGAGGAATATAAGTAAAACAAAGCCATTCAGGGCAATAAATAGTTTCAAAACTATTAAAGATGAACTTGAGACATCTTATGATGCTTGCTGAATAAAGCTAACAACAAAATGATTAAGGTTCATTTTGGAAAAACTTTCCTTCTATTTTCAATTCTAAAATTTTGTATTAATAATTATTAAATGAGTCCATGGTAAACAATGGTATTATAGTTGTAAAAAATTTTTAAGTAATTTTTTTTTGAAGAAAACTAAAGGCTATGCCCACATCGAATCTTAGACCTCTTATTAGGATTATAGGGTCAATTCCAAATGAACTACAACTCTTTGGAAATTTACCAACCTTTTCAAGAGGCAATAGTATCAATTATGTTGGACAAAGATATTAAACATAGCACAGTTCTAGCAAATGAAGTACAAGTCACTTCTTTTCTTGACTTCATAAACTTTTCTTTGTGTCATGTCAAGAATCCATAATAAAGCAAATCTCGTACCTAAAAGGCCAATCTTATTATGACCATCACCACGAAGAACTACAAAACATTTTATGTTGCACATGTGACGAGGCTATTACCAGTTCATTCCACTAAATTTAGGCGAAACACAATAATAAGCCCCACTACTACACTGTAAGTCTCTATGTAAGTAGTATTATTTGAAAGAATAGCATGGCTGCAATAAGTCATTGTAAAGCATACCACAGTAATAGTTCAAGGGATTAAGAATGCGAGATAAAATATCAAAAACGTCAAAGTGATATACGTGAAACTGCATAGATTGCTTGTGATTTGTTTGTCAATAGTAGGAAGCCTTGTTGTTTTCATCTAAAACCTAAAAGAAAAGGGCTTTAAGTCAACATTACACTTAAGAAACAGAAGTAATAAGATATTTACAAGTCCTATACAACCCACAAAATGCATCATAGCAAAGTTTGTTTTTGTTTTATCAACTACTGCAAACAAAAATAGTAGCCATGTCCCACTACTTAGTTTGTGTAAACACTTTTTCTATTTCCTAAACTAGCATTTACAAATAGTCATAAAAACCACTATTGCCGACATAATTATGCAAGTATTTTTATAAACCAAAAGATAATTTAAGAACACAAAAAAATTAAAAATCACTTTGTATATTGATGAACATTATGCTTTTTCACTATTTTGTAAACACAAATTTGTTCACACATAAGACTAAATTAAACGTATCCCTAAGAAACTTTGACATAACAACTTTGTGACTTTGATAATGCAACTTCAATGACATTGAAACATTGAGCAGTGTTCTAGATTAGAAATGCTGGTATTATGACAAGTATTTCCCCCCTCTTTTTGTGTTGGTTTTTAGTAATACTCTTAGACTGCTTGGCCTTGAGAAGGTACTCCCATGATGAGTCAAGGAGGGTTGTCTTCTCCAAATTGCTCTTCAACCAAGGTGCTATAGGAGGGAGAGACTGCTTCTTTGATAAAAATGAAACAGGCATCTTTGTATAATGGGGAACCTAAAGTGGTGTTTGAAGGAGATGAGATAAAAACATAAGTTGCTCCTTTCAAATTCACATTAATTGGGATATTCTCCCATGGTCGCTCAAGCATATGAACAATATGATTGGAATTCAAGAAAATTAATTTTAATGCACTATTCTCAATGGGTTTCCAGATCACCAACACATTCTTATTTGATTCTCGTTCAAAGAGGATTAGTTTCAATACTAAATACATAGAATTAAAACTATTATGGAGCTCCAAATATAAGTCTTTAAATGGAATTGAGATTTTCAACTTAATTCCAAACACTTGTGAGCTCTGGTTTGGATCTCTTTCAAGTATTTTCCTAGTGACAACTTGTCTAATTAAACTCCTATATCCTCTAAAAAATATATCAAATGTAAGCAATGCAAATCAAGAATTCAAAAATATATTTAATTGTGAGCATCTAAAAAAGTGCTAAAAACCTATGTTCTAATTTATATTTGAGTATATAGTTGTAAAGGTATCGTTATGAGGAATCTACTGATAAGCGGTTTGCAGTTTTAGGAGGTGAATTGAATTTTCTATGAATTTACAAAGAAAATATTAATAAAAAGAAATATTTTTAGTCCTTTAACTTCCGCCATGCCAAAGACTTAATGCATATGTTTGGAAAACTTTGGGAGAGAAGAAAGAGAGTAAAAGCATGAAGAGAGAAAGAGAAGAGTTGAAGTGGAAGGAGGAAAGAAAACAATATTATCATTTAAAAAAAGAGATTGTAAAAAGAAAGAGGAAGACTATAGGAAAGAAAGGGATTTTCAATTTTGTTTTGTAGATATAACAAAGAAAGATAAAGATCTAGCCCACACACTTTTCATAAAACATGCATTAATTAATGGAATGTCAAGAAAGGGATGCATACAAGTTCCCTAAGAAGTTAAAATTACTAGAGATCATTACAAATTTTTATTGTAATGATTGTATGATACAATCGTTTAATCATACTAGTACAACCCTAGTAGCTAGAGTTGGGAAGCTGTTTAGCCTAGGTATGAAAAGGGAAACTGATGAAAATTGCATTGGTCTGATCAAATGAACATATAGTACGATGGCTTACCAAAAAATTCTTTGTATTTGAAAATTTTGAGAGCTCAAGTCAATTTGAAATTTAAGGCCATCATATTAGTACAACAAGATGATCATACCAATACGACACATGAGTAGATGTTATGGGTTGTACTAATGCAAAATGAAAATCAAAGAATACAATAAGTTATGTTCCACTTAATCAAGAGATCATCTTATCCAATTTCTCATCCAACCATCTTTACATATATGAGTATGGATTGTACTAGAACAATGTATATATAGAGCCGATACACCAATGCATTGCTATGTTTATCATGCTTTATACTTGTATGATTCTATTATTGGCTTTTACAATCAACATTATGGTCTTGTGCAAATATGCTAAGAATCGTATAATCATTTAGATTGTATTAGTACAACCCTAGTAGCTAGAGTTGGGAAGCTTTTTACCCTATGTATGTAAAGGGAAACTTATAAAAATTGCATTGGTCTAATCAAATGAACATATAGCACTATGGCTTACAAAAACATTCATTGTATTTGAAAATTTTGTGAGCTCAAGTCAATTAAGGTCATCATATTAGTCTAATAAGATGATCATACAAATATGACCCATGAGTAGAAGTTAACGGTCGTACTAATGCAAAATGAAAATCAAACAATACAATAAGTTATGTTCCACTTAACCAAGAAATCATCTTGTCCTATTGCTCATCCAACCATATTCACATATATGAGTATGGGTTGTACTAGAACAACGTATATATATAACCGATACACCAATGCATTGATATGTTTATGATGCTTTATACTTGTACGATGCGATTATTCACCTATTACAATCAACATTATGGTCTTGTGCAACTATGTTTTGAATTGTACAACTGTGAAAGGTGCATTGGACCAATATAATTAGTTGTTAGAGATTTCTTATCATCATAGAAATACAAGGATTGAACCAGACCTATGCAATAGATTCCCTGATTACTTAATAGAAATCAATTGCACGATACATTGTCTAACCAAGATAGTAGGCATGGTTTGTGTAGTACAATATGAGATATTGTACCTTACAATAGCATTCAAAAATCCTTTTTCTCGACGAAAATTTGTTCATAAATAAAGACATAAAGACAAGACAAGTGATTTAAATGTTTCTACTTATAAGAAGGCTAAATCTATTCTCCCTAAATGTCTCATCAAGAGTACATCAACAACACATGAGAAGGCATACACAATGACATTAAAGACAAAGAGGGAAATAAGGCAACAATAACAAAGCCCTCTAGACTTATTAAATAACCCAAAAAAAGAAGCATATATTAGAGATGCACATCTTCATCTAATAAAGAAGCTTGGAGAAAAACTTATAATTTCTCATCTTTAATAAAAAATAGTTGTTCTAGTTAATTGATCCAAAAGCCTTGGATACAACAATACTTATAAGAAGGCCATTTTAGGCTTTTTGGCCCTAAGTTTCTATGCAAGTTTTATAACCAACTTCATGTTATCATGAAGGTATTACCTTTGATAAAAGCTACTTACACTTATTGGATAACGTTCGGAATGTTGGGGAGCAATCTATGAGCAAATATTTTGGTAATGATCTTATAAACAAAATACTAAATAAAAATTGGTCTATCCTTCAAGATTGATTGGGCAAAAATTGCCTTTGTAATAAGCATGATATCTATAGCGAAAATGTTGGCACAAACATTGTTGTAACAGAGGCCTAAGAGACAACCATAATGAAATTCCTCCAAATGATAACCAAACAATCCAAGAAGAACTTGACAATCAACCCAACTATTCAGATTGCTTCAAATTCAAAAAAGCATTGATAGTTTAAAAAATCCCACAAACGACAATGTTTAAAAATCCTATTGATCAGAGAATCAACCCAATTGAGCACGAAGAATAAATTAGAGCCCAAAGTAGTCCATCAGGATGTCAACAACAAAGGGTTATATTCAATCATCAGGACACCAATAAAAATAGTAATTCCAAGTGAATTAAAATCCTTCCTACGTTTTAATCACCATAAAATAAGTTTAAGTTGTTTTCTTCAACATGCAACCAACAAAACTTTTCATGTTGAGCAATCCACAAGAGATAAACTTCTTAAAGCTAAGGATATCAAGTTGACATTGCCTTTCCTTATAAAGCCACCAATCATGCAAGGAGAAGATGCTCTTTTGGATAAGAAAAGTCAATCTTTTCTTTAAGTGATCTAGACCACTCTAAGAACTTGCAAAAAAATTTGATCCACTTGAGCTTGGATAGTTAGCTAAAAAATTCCTTAAATTTAAGAAGATTCCCCTTGGGTTTAGAAATATCGAAAATGATCCAACTTAAGTAATCAGAGAAGGGGATTAAGGAGAGCCACATAAAGGAATTTGGGAAGACCATCATCAATCCTCATTGGGCAGAGCCCAAGAAAGCTTAGAATGATTTGGATTCCTTAAACAATTGTTGAATAAAATAAAGGTGGGGCCGTAGTAAGGAACATAATCGACCATAATATTTATAAGAAGAATTACTACATTTCTCAATTTCTTCCTTCCCATTAGCTCCAATTAAAGGGGTAAAGCATTTAAATTTATACCAGGAGGCTACCTTAAAGTCTAGGTCATTGTAAGCAAAAGTAAGAAAACCTTGACCAAGGGTCCCAAGATCCAACCAACCATGTAATAATTAAAATTATGATAATAACCTTTATTATGAAATAGCCTTAAATTGTGAAAAATGTTCTAGAATTCAATATAATCAAGTTTTACCCAAGTAAAGCCATAATCGTATACTTAAAGGACTTAAGTTGATCTTTATATTCACACATCTAGGATCCATTATTCCAACTTCTAACATTCAAACAATGAACGTCTGAGGGTTTATTCATTGGGCTAGTGAATAGAATCAATAATTCTCGAGCAAATGAAGACAAGAGGAACCACCATTTTTAAAGGGACAATAGGCATAACTATGTTAGATTGAGTCACAATCAACTTTAAATGACAAAGCTAATAACTAATGGCTATCACCATGTGACAAACTCAGGTTTAGATTTTCCCTCAACACAGTCAATGGTATCTCCAACAAGATGCTGAATGGTGGCCAATGGCATGGAGTCATGTCAAGTACAATTACCACCAACTTAACAAAGTAAGGAGAATCCATTCCTCACATATCAATGGTGTCCTACTATAGCATTCTATGCCATGGCCCCAACAAGATGCATGTATGCTAAGAACTTGTATTTTAATAAAACACCTAACAAGAGAACTAAACCATTCGCCTCATATTCCAATGCCAACTCTAAGAAGATGTCAACACCACCGTTCTAGCATAGCTAAAGTTGAGTTGCCATGCAAGGTTTGCTTGGAAAATGAATTAAGACTTTAGACAATTACAGAAGGCTTTGGAATATAGTTTCATGTAATAATTTGTTAAGGGAGAGGTTAGGAGGGGTAAGGCAAACATTAGTATTGTATGTTAAGAGGGGAGGTAGTTGAAGTGATTGCAACATGAAGGACAACAGAAGTTGATGTTAGTGCCATGCTTGTGGGAGGAGAGAGCGGGCATAGCTTGTGCCTAATTCATTGAATTAGAAAGTTGAGTTCTAGCCTTCCTCCTGGGATGAAGTTGTTAGTAGGAAGCTAGATAGGGGAAAGAGCATTGTGTAGAGGACAAAGGAATAAAATAACAAAGAGATAACATTTTGAGAGGCTAAGAAATGATGCATAGTATAGAACCTAACAAATCAAAGGATGGTTGACGAGGGCAAGGATCAACTAGATCAAATAGTGATAACTAGTGATGAATGAAAAAGGGAGCTTGTCCACCATGAAGGCATTGTGAAGATGATAGAGACATCAAAAGATAAAGATGATGAGAAGAAAGGAAGCATAGAGTGAAAGAACGAAAGGGCATGAAAAAATGGTGCAACACAAAAGGATGGAATGGTGTGCAAATATAACATCAACAAATGGACATAAATTGCAAAGTGGGACCATATAAGAATAAAAATGATTTAACAAAGATGAGCTACAAACATGGACAATCTCAAACAAGTGGGAGGTATGTACTTCATGCCATTACGATAGAGAAAAGTCATTTTTAGTTGTATCGATACTTGTGAAACAACAAGTATCTTTAAAATAATTTTTAAAATGGAGAAAGATCATTATGAAGTTCGTATCTAGTACCTCCATAGTGTTTTTGTTACTTTGAAAAGTAGTATAAATTATTTGTCAAAAATATAAGAAATATGCAACTAAAGAAATGGCACTTCATAAAGTGCTTATCATTGAACAAATAAAGTTATAGCTTCAAAGTTATTTACTGTCAAATTTGATGACTATAAAGCATGAACAAAATCCAAAAGTGGACAATCAAAAGGATTTCGAAACTCCAACTAATTTCCAAATATTCAAGGTACTAATCAGGAGTTTGCTTTCAAGCTCATTGAATCGAAAATTGATAAAAAAAATCAAGGAAGAGATAAAATGATAATCAATGAAACAGCACAAAGCAACACGAAAAATTTCTGGGACTTACCTAGAGACATGCTACAAGCTGTTGAACCACACATTACAGTGCACAAGCCAAGCAGCACATGTGAAGGTGCACGAGCACACACAAAATGGCATGACACACAAGGCAAGTGCACTTGCATGGGGCGAGCACCATCTGCATACATTTTTTTCACACAAGAATCGTCACTACTCTCCTTAGCAGGTCAATGACATAGGTGTACAAATGTAGGAAGTGTGGTGTACATGAGTAGATAAACTAGAACAGGTGTAGAATTTTAAATTTTTAATCAAAATTATATATTTTTTATTTTATAATTAAATATTATACCCAAACCTCTCTAAAAATAGATGATGAGAATTTATGAAATAAATCATAACTTTTAAAAAGTGAAAACTTTAAAAACTTAGGGAGTTCTAAGAATCAAAAGTTCATTAATTCAAAACCACTTGAATTAATTTATAGAATTCAAACTTTTTATTGAAAAAATCCTCCTCTCCCTTCACCTTGTTCCTTTACCTCTTGTAATTTTCACACTTTCACTTCCACTATTTCTATTCTGAAAAAAAAGTCTACTGACGAGGGCTCAAGATGAAAATACCTCGCAGACAAATCACATACTTCATTAAATTCAACATGAGTTTATTGTACATGTGTAATAGATTTTTGTCCATAAAACTAGATATGGATAACATAAAATTATTTAAGGCTACGCAAGTCAGTGGCTTAACTATGACAATACTTTTAGCCAAAGCATATAAGGTCATAATTAATTTTAATTTACATCTACTATGTTAGACATCTTTGATGACCTTAATAGCCCATTGCCTTATATTTTAACTAGATATGTCAATTGAATAGGCTGTATAGGAATTCATGCAGTAAATTCCTTGGTAAATTTAACTCTAATAAAATGAATAAGGACCCTATGAGAGAGTGAAGTCACAAATCATAGCAGTATTTGCATTTCAACTATAAGAAGGCAGCAAAATGCAAGGTAACTTGTTGTCCTAATATGGTACATGACCACTAGGTCAAAATCTTCCATGAGAAACAACACGTGAGCAATATAATTGACAAGTAAAAATACAATGATTCAACATACCATTGGCTTTCAACGCCATTGCTTAGTTTTTCAATTACGGTACTGAGGGTCATCAAACACTTATTTATGTATGAGCCTTCTCTCAAGCGCACACCTTCTACATTAGTTTTAACAGCGCGTTCTAATCTAGTAAGATCCACCAAATTCGATAAAAAAGAAAAAGAAAACGTTATGCAAGCCAATAAGAATTATTCTAAAAAGAAGCATAAGAGATAAAAAAAGAAAAAAAAGCATGATTATTTTGTCGCCAAAATACATACATCAAAGGCATGCGCGATTAGCACTTGAGAAATCAAGTATGTCTTTATTATAATACAAAAAAATTGAAATCAACCTACACCAATAATGCTAAACAGTACAATGTGCCTCTGCCTTCCACTAAGACCACCTTCTTAATCAAGAAGAATTTTGGTGAATAAATCTCCACTAATTTGCCTTCCATCCAAATACCCACTCTACTATAGATCATAATTGCCTTCACCTACAACTCTTTCCACTTCATTATTTGTTTCATCGTTTCTTAAAATCATAGACTCCTTGCAACAAAGGAGCTCCATTAGCCACAACCATAATTGGTCACAATGTTTCCTCATTGCGATCGATTCCACCATAGTCAACAACTATGAGTTCTCTTCCGTATCCCTTACCTTGTCATTCTTCCTTTTCCTCGTCACCTCATCTTGTGAATCATCTCATATATTATCTTATGGTTTCTAACTTTTATTTTTTAGTTAATTGATTAATTAAGGTTAAACTTTTTGCGAGGAAAGAAATAAAATCAATGGTATTGTTTCCAAGTTCGGTATTTACATGAAATAAAATTTAAAATAATTTGGTAAATTCAATATTTAGGCATAATAGTAAATTTGATATTTGGTAAATAAACAACTAATGGCGTTATTCTTGTAATTTGAATTTGTTGTTAACATGAACGCTGTACTTAAGTAGCACATGTCAAACTTGTCTCAAGTAACTTTGCAAATCATTGAGTGTACAAATCAGATTTGTGCATTCCAAGATAATAAGTTTTACCTAATTGTGCCTTTAATTATTTATAGCCAGAGATGCATAATAGTACTATATCACATATAGCACACACCTTGTTGATTGTATATAATTTGCATTACATAGTACAACTACAAAAACTCAATGAACTTTCAAGTCAAACATCTAATACCACAACATCCCACATAGTTTCCAAGTTTAAGGCTAACTCATCACCCAACACAAATATGCGCAAGGAAATAAACCATTTATATCATTCCTTTGAGACAAAAAATGATGAAGATGCTCCAACTAGCAACAAATGATAATTTGATTCGAATAGAATGGTCCCTTTGGAGTATCTTAAGCAACGAATGGACAACTCATTGCTTGATAGTTGTGAACTTTTGCATTGTAAACTTTCAAAATACCATTGTGTTGGTTATTAAGAAAGCTTTCAACCTCTTCTTCATATGCACGATCAACATTGTTACAATTGACGTCAAAACAAGTGAACATAATGGTGACACTCTTAAAAGCCAAAATAGTTTGCATTAATTTTATGCAGCGTTTATGCTAAATTGACCACTCGGGTTATGGATTGGGAAAGATAATAAAGATAATAAAATTATTTTCTAGTACACTAAAGCATATGATTCTATTCTTGCTTGTTTTTTAAGAAACAAAAGGAGCATTAATTACTTGAAAAAAAGTCTCTTAAACACATTGATTGTTTCTTAAATAAGAAAAAACTTTTAGATTGTAAAGATTTTAAGGTGATAACATGAAATGTTTGACCATCCAACATCAATTAATGATCTATGATGTCCACTTTGAAAAGTACAAGAGATAAAACAAATGAATTACCCAAGAATAGAAATTATTAACTTAAAGATGAAAAAAGAAATTTATTCAAGAATAAAAGTCTTAGATTTATGTTCTATTTGATAAAGAAAAATACAAATCATATGCAAGATAAAATTTTCAATTATATTGGTAATACAATTGAGTTAGTGCGTAGAAGATATAAAAAGTGTGCCCAAAATTACAAATCATTTTCTTGGTAGAAATAAGAAGTAAAAATTGAGGATTAAAACACATTTTCTTAAAAAACATGACTCAAGTGTATAAGTATGGAAAATACAAAGAGATATGTACTAGCAAGATAAAAAACAACAAAGTAATGATACAAAGAAACTAACTTTAAAAACTTGTTTATGAATTTCAAGATTAAAATAAGAGAAAGGTACATATATGGACCTACCAAAAAAATGTAAAACCAAATATATATCTCAACTAAACTGGATCAGGATTTTCTATCAAAAAGTACCAATAGATGTTGATGATGTTAAAATCAACAAAAACAAGCTACTTTCATTTTCTTTTCAACAAACATATGACAAGAAAATAGATCAAGGGAAGTACTGTGCAGATAGAACTCAACTTAATATAAGTTGAGCGATATACCTATTTCCTACCTTAATAACCACAAGTTAATCCTTAAGGACATCCCAGGATAGCCTATCTCTATCGCACGAGTGTCAACAACTTACCACCAATGATTAGCATTCATAAGCAACACCTTCAACTGGAGTATCAATGGACTCTAACAATTCTCGATAACCAATCCACAAAATTAGAAAGATCTCAAGGTGATACCTAAGCTTCATCACTTTAATTCAACTATCTCTTAAAAAAAGCTCTACAATGAGAAAAGTCATAATGGATTTTTTTCACACTTTGGCTAATTTTATAAGATGCATTATTAATTATAAAAATTTAAAATAATTTGTTAAATTCATGATTTAGGCCTAAAAATTAATTCGATATTTGGTAAAAAAAACAACTAATGGAGTTATTCATGTAAATTGAATATGTTGTTGATATGATAGTTGTACTTAAGTAGCTCAGGTCGAACATGGCTTGAGTAACTTTGCAAATCATTAGGTGTTAAAATAAGAATTGTGCATTCCAGAAAAATGAGTTTTACCTAATTGTGTCTTTAATTACACAAAGCCAAAGATGCCTAATTGTACTATATCACATAAAGCAATAACTATTTGATTATATATAAGTTGCATCATATAGTACAACTACAAAAACTCAATGGACTTTCAAGTCAAACTTCTAATACCACAACAAACCTCATTGTTTCAATTTTTAAGAGTAACTCATCACCAAACACAAATATGCCTGAGGAAATAAGCATTTACATCATTCCTTTGAGATAAGAAAAGATGAAGATGTTCCAACTAGCAATAAATGATAATTTGATTCAAATAGAATGGTCCCCTTGGAGTAATTTATGCAACGAATGCACAACTCATTGCTTGATAGTTGTCAACTTTTGCATTATAAACTATCAAAATACATCTGTTCTATTTATTAAGAAAGCATTTTAACAACTTCTTCATATGCATGATCAACATTGTTACAATTGAAATCAAACAAGTGAACATAATGGTGACACTTAAAATCTAAATAGTTTCCATTTATACAAACCTTTGCAATATGAACTCCCCCAAACATTGTCTTTTTTCAACCTTTTGCAAGAAGCCTAAGGCACCTATACTTATTAACGTGCTTTCACAACATTTTCTCAAAATTTCACAACTTAAACAAGTTAGAGTAAATAGATTAGTTGATTAGAAGATATTAACTCCAATAAAAGTTCTAGAAAATAAAATTGTGAATGCAATTTCAGTAACAAACCTTTCATTAAAACTAGAGTCGACCTGGATGCTAATTAATTCTTACAAAAAGAAAATATTTTTAATCATGAATATCTCATCTCGAAGGGCAATTTACACTTTCAATGGGTAAACTTGCTATTTACACTTTCAATGGGTAAACTTGCTACACTATTTTGTGTCAAAAAACAAGATCATCTAAACAAGATGTTTCGCTTCAAACCCACTAGAATTGACAATGCTAGCACAATGTTGTATGATAATGTTAATCAACTTAGCCTAAGTACTTAGCAATTTTTGGTGATCAAGATGTTTTTTTCAGGTTGCATAACTAAGAAAGACAACAATTTTACTAACAATGATGACATATTGTGAAAAAATGAGTTGTCACAATTAGTGAAAGAATAGAACTTTATATTATAAGCAAAGATTTTGCATTAATTTTATGCATCATTTATGCTAAATTGACCACTCAACCTATACATGGTGTGATACTTAAAGCTGCTAGACTTAGGAAACCTACTTTTATCTTAAGAAGAAAAGATACTCATTTTCAATTGGTTGATAAATTCAAAAATTGTTTTTGCATGTTTTTGTATAGAAACTTTGCTTGCACACTCATGACATTTTGAGCATCAAACAAGTAGTACCATACTTAAGTGCCCCTTTATGACTATTAAAAATTTTAATCCTTATTTTTTGAGAAATAAAAAATCTTTATTTAAAAAAAAATTTTATTTTGAAAAACTTTTCATCATTTTTTATACCAAGATGACTGTTCCAAAAAATAACAATTTAAATCTCTTTCACAAAGACATGATTCACATAATTTAAATTTTTCATACAACTAAATTAAAATAATATTCTATCAAATATCAATTTAATTCGAACATAACAAATATAAGCAAATGTAAGAAACTATAAAGCTAATGTCGACCTCATTGCTCCCTTATATTCTTCTGATAAGTATACCTCTCATTATTAAAGACTCTCATTAGTTTATTCATATATTCTAGATAAATTTTTATAAGCTATTTATGTTTATTACATTTTAAAATCTTCAATAGGGCATGTTTCATTAAAATCTCTGTCCTTGAACATGTTTAAATATACTTGCAACTATTGAATGGTTACCATAGGAGCAAATAATGAGCCAACAATCTTCTTGCGATATGTCTTCGTTTTGTAAAATATTTTAGCCAAAACATGCTAAGACAAAAATCATGAGCTCAACAAAATAAATATCTAAAAAAAACACAACGCACTACAAGATTGGTATATGACGTATGTTAGATCGCAATAACAAAATATATTCTATCAATTGTAAGTTATCTAAAATGGGACTAATATAGCAATGCAATGTTTCCATACCTGACATTATATCCTTTTAAATTTGTTTTGTTATTTTTTTGACCATTATTTTAAATTTAATTAGAATGTGAGCCCCCTTTAATTCAATATTTTCCTTTATTCAACCCTTTTCCCTTTCCTATCTAATAAAGATTATTGTTTAATTCTCAAAAAAATGCTAGATAGCCTTTTAAAATTAGGTGTCACATCTAAACGATACCCAGGAGTGAGATATAACACATCATTGGTTCTATTATTAGATTCCACCATTGCACAATATTTCAAAATGTTATAAGACCATTTAGTGACAAATTGAATTCTTCTTTTAATGTAAGAGCGTTATTCTTAAGACAAATCTTTGTTTGACTTTTAATAATCTCTTTTTCATACCCTTAAAAATTTTATCTTATTTACTTAAATAAAAAAACCTTTTCTATTTTTCTCCTAATATAATTCAAATTAGGGGCAAGTCATGCCATGCATGTTAAAAATATTGTGCTAACTTAAAAAGTCATAAAAAACTCTTAAAATGTTTATATAATAGTTAATTAAGAAAAATAAAATAAACAATTAATTCTCTCATAGACCCTTCCAAAATAATTTAAATAACTTTCTCCATAGCCAAGAATTCCAATGCTTACATTACTAGTCCCATCTCTCATATTTTCTAAAGCCAACTCTAGCATATAAAATTCCAAAAAAAGCTTGATAAAAGTCTCTTCGAGATATTTTAAAATGTTCCCTTCCTCCAAATTAGATTCCACATTGCCTTATCACTACTGCCTAGTAATATTATTTAATACTAATACCACTAAAAGGACTCTCTTGTGGTCCACACATGCCATAGTATTAAACAACAATTCAATCTTATCTAAGCAACCATCTACTTGGAAAGTATTCATAGTGCCCACATGGTGTGGTGAACGTAAGCTTAATAATTGCTCCATGACACAATTTGCTTCATTCATTCTCATGTTCTTCTCTTTTTTAGCTTGCATAAAAACCCTCCTAAACTATATCCCTGATATACTCTCCCTTCAATTAATGTCCTTTTCCTTTAGCTATTATGGGCATTTTGTTATTAGAATGGATTTCTTCTTCTTCACACTTCTTTTGACTTCCGAACGCCATGTCGCACTTACTAAAAGTTCAACTTATTCTAAAATAAATTTAACAAAATTTCAATTCATATTTATAAAAAGTAAATCCCAAAACTTAAAATTCAATTCATCATCTATTTAATTCTAAAAAAACTTTCCCAATTAATGTAAAAATTAAATCATAAATATCTTTGTATAATAATTCTTTTAAAACTTTTTTTCTCCACAATCAATTTATTACCCAAAATTTTACAAAATTTTTTAATTCTTTCAGGAAACATACATCAAGTTGAAGCGCAATAAATCACTTCGACATATTGTATGGACATATAAGGTGTTTCTCTCTACTATGTGCAATTCCTATTCTCCTTGTATTGTGTGTCGAATCAACTTATCATACATAATAATTCACGTATTGTATGCAATTCTATATTTGACCAATATAAGATCGATGTATCGTAAACATTCTAGTTTTGTACATAATTCTTTGTTTTGTGTTTATAAACTTTAAATATTACTTATAATTTTTTATCTAGTCCTTATACACTCTATACACCATATGTTTAGGAGTGACGTACCATACATTAAGCAACAACATACTATAATTAACAATTCATGTACAACACGTGAAACAAAATTTCCATAGTTTTTGAATCTTTATGTTTTAGTCAATTATTATATAATTACATGAATTGTTAACGACATTAAAAGCATACAACTTAATTCAAACATGTAGAAATTATATACATGAACAATAAATAGGTTGCATATGCCACCAACTACACCAGCCCTGACATTAATAGTAAAAGAGCTCATCTTCTCTACTACATATTGACTACCATTCTCCTACGTTTAAGGTTATAACTTTTCTTGTAATCGCTACACATCCTCTTTTATTTGTAAGAAGTATAAAATAAATTGTCCTCTTATTATCCGATAGCCAAATTTTTTCCTAAATCCAAGGTCTGCACATAAAACATCTTGATCACATGGTTGCTCTTTCATTGATCTCTAATTCTCAAAAAACTTAACAGTCATCTCTTCATGATTGTTTATTAAATTTCTTATTTATTTAGGTACAATGATTAATTTAAAAATTGGTACCAAATTACTATTAGAGTTATCCATGAAAGTAAATATGTTGTTAACTAGATGTCACACATATGTAGTTCATAACAAAATTTGTGCAAATTGCTTTGCAAATGAAAGTGTCGTTTAGGATAGCGTATTTTGCAATATGCGAGTTTTACCTATTAGATAAAAATTATGACTTTTATTGTAAACACTCTCCTTAATTCAATGACACATGATAAATAAAGTTTAACATATACATTCTAAAAAATATTAAAATTAATGTAAGGCATTGTTTGGTTGTAATCATTTATCATTTGTATAAAGAAAATTTAGATGTAAATTGCTATGTGATACGTATACATGTGATTGGTGTATGATCTGCAAGGATAGCAAATGATATTGAGTGACATATTGGTTATTTATGTTCTTACTTTATTCACATATGACTTGTTGTCCATATACAATGCATTTGGATGGTAGGATGTATGATCCATATATGAATATACATATATTATTCTTTGCATGAATATAGTGGATCATAATGCCAAATAGCTACATTATGATTATTTATTTACATATATTATTTGGCAAATTTGAGAATTATGTATTGAATAATATTGATGTACATAAATTTTGCGAACATTTATGTTATATTAAATGAAGTTGAGTAACATGATTAATAAAAATAAATAATTTTAATAGCATTTAAGATTTGATTGACATCTTTACTTTTGTTGTTCATGAATAACATACATGATAGAATATTCCATACTTTTGGTTTTTCATCTTTTTCAATTGCATATGGTAAAGCATTCATTCTCCAACACCTTGTCATGCATGTTGTGACATGAAGTTCCATCTACTAATTGGTTAGAACCTCAAACATTCCTTTAATTGTTTTCAGACACAATTTACTTGATTAGTAAATTGCCATTAGAGTATTAGTAATAAACAATCTTTTGATATTGTTATATTCAGGTGTTTAATTGTATTATCTTAATTACTTATGTAGTCATCTTAAAATTTTTGTCTAGGAACAACATTATATTTTACATTAAAAGTGCTTATTATCAAATTTATTTAATTAAAAATGACTAGTTTGCTCTGATTTCCAAATTCTTCTCTAACGTATATCTCTTTTATTTTAATAATGTAAAGTCAAATTACTTGGCCTTGATTTCCAGCTTGCTGTCAAAGTCATGGATTTTTCTCATATTATCAAGATATGACACATAACGATGCCACTGTGATTTAGCCTTTTATTGGGTCTCAAATAGAGAACATGGAACATTCCCACAAATGACACAAAATATTAAAAATGCAATGTTAGCCCAATGAACAAATGTAAAGCCAATTGTAGGAATGGCTAATATAGGCATGGTACGATTGTTGTGGAGGAATGAAGGAGCAAATCATGAATAAGTTTCTTTTTTTAAAATCAATTGAATAAATCACAAAAACCAAAAAAATAAATTGAATCATTAAATATAATGTTATTTAAATGTTTGCAACATATGCTTGGTTTAGACATCACTTTTCAATAGTACAAATCACCACTAGTTGAAGTAGCATTGCACACCTAAAAGAAGTTCAAACCCAACACGTATATTTTGCAATAAGTGACACCGAATAATTAGAAGAATGCATCCTTACACTTAAGGAACTTACATTGATTTCTTAGTTTAAGTGAAATCAATTTTTATATGTAATTCATTTTCATTAAATAATAAAAGTTATATGTACTTATAGCTAGTTCATTTCTTGTAATAGTTGCATCATCTCAATAAGAAAACACATAACATGTCATAAAAAGTTGGTTATTTATATGTTAATTTTATTCATTTGAAACTAAGCATATTTATTATTGAACATAATACTTTTTCATAAATAATGGCAGCTCATGTGATACCTACAATCCATATTCCTCTAAAGATCATGTTGCATAATATTATTACATCATTGTTAATAACTCTATGATTGATTATATATAATTGTAATTGAATGTTCAATGTGACAATTAATGCCAACAATTTTATTATATGATTGGCTAACTAGGTCAACAAGCTCTCAGAGAGATAGCTCTGTCACTCCAAGTTAGTGATACCTCGCTTTCAGTTTAGGTTGGCTATAAAGTTCCTCTTATTTTAAGGTGACAACAATATATCCACAAAGCGAATATATTATATATGAGTTATGATAAGTAAATTGTGATATACATGATTACTTATATATGTCTATGTATTGTGTAGATATATTAAAATATTGATTCATACTAACTCTTTTTTTTGTATCATACGTATAGTTGAAATTCAAATGAGCGATTTGATAAGTTGAAATTTTGTTATACATATAGTTGATATTCATAACTTATGTGGGTATTTATGTTTTTGGCATTAGTTCAACTGACATGTCTAAAACATTTAAGTAATTAAAAGTAACATTCGAGCATTGATGCATGTCTTATTTTTTCATTTATGAACATCATGCAAGATAGACTTTATATACTGGTAATATGATTCATTTCACTTGCAACGAGAGCATATTCATGTAGAAATTGTTATTATGCATTCCATAAACCATTGACATTCCCTTAAGTATATCTACACCCCAATCTTTATTGCTTATGCTTTATCAAGCGATTTCACAAATTAATTTGCTTTGTAAACTTAGATGTTATTTCATATATTAACTTTTAAAACTATCTTAGTAATAAGTAGCAATCATCACATGCCTCCAACACTAGACCATCTATTGGGATGAATATTTAAGAGTTTAATTTTATTGTTGTGTTGTTATCATTTAGATTTAGAAAATCAATAATATATTATTATTTAAAATATTATTATATTAAAAATATGTATACTTTCCTTTTTAGTAAATGAAATTAATTAAGTTTTTATTATCAATTTATCAATTTATTTTGTCTATATAAATAACAATTCTTATTATAATGCAAAATCAAATCATTTAACCTTGTTCCTAAACATAAATCCTATAAATAGAGATTAAATCTCCATTCATTGTAGTGTCTTCCAAACCTTGCATATGGCACTGACTTATAAAGCCTTACATCAACCTAAAGCTCGATGAGCCCTAGCTGTTGGTTGTTCCCCTTTTTTAACCTATGTTTTGATTGCCTTCCATCCCTTAATAATGTGATACATTGATTCATATTGCACAAAAAAATCATAAAAAAAATCTTTTTTATGGAAAATGAAAAAATAATTCTAACATTGTCCTTTCAAATCCATGAATTGTAGGTCACTGCCATTTACCTTGGTCTACTTTTATGGTAAAAAAATTCAAATCTTTGAAAAAAAAGGAAAAAAAGCATTAGGCTTTCAAAACATGTGGATCAATTTTAAAGTAAAAAAATTGAGGTAGCATTTCAAAATGCTTAAGTTGGTGTTTTTGCCCATATTTCCCATACACAACTTTAAACAAAATCATAGGGTACAAAAAAATTTCTCTTGTGCTGCAATCAGGCATCTAGGTATCCACAATATCAATATGTCAACTTCCTTAAGAATTCCTGATTAAATTATACTGAAATCATACACAAGGAAAACCAATGTTGACATACCATTAAATCCAAGAACAACAGAGGCAAAAATATCTTTCGCCTGAGCGTCAAAATTTCAACTGTCTAGCAATCTTCCTCAAAAACCCTGTTTGAGGTTAAAAAGAGAGGTTTACATCTCGATGATCATTAGAACAACAATATATTTAGAGGAGTGGAGGTGGCGGTGGGGACTTACCAAATTCAAACACGGCTGATCGATTAACAAGGAAGATGGAATTCTCCGACATCCTCCAAGGGCTCATTTGAGACACTTCAGTCGAAAGTGGACGTCCACGCACAACATGTAGATCATCTCTATTAGTCATCAGAATAACATAAAGAGAGAAGAAAAATTTTTTCGTGATCTTTCCTGCTCATCTGTAGCCAATTCATAGTGATGAATGATGAACTTCTAGTTAATTAGGCTGTTGCCCAGTGGGCGTAGGTCTGACCCGATTTGTTATTATTCAGATGCATTCCATCTGGCACAGCTCGACACGATTTGACACACCATATGTTATGCTAATTTGTGATCTATAATTTAACTTTTCAAAAAAATAAATTAAAAGCGACCCAAATTTAGATAATAGTGAAATCTCAATACTATCTGAAGTTATGGCACACCATATGTTTTTTGGTCATACTATTTCAAGATATGGCACCTCATGCGAAATTAAAAGCAGCCTAAAAAAACTCTGCACACACTTTGCTTGTCAAGTGCATAACAATAAAGAACCTAATTAGCTACAATGGATTAGTTATTTTAAATAAACGTATCATACTTTACATGGAAGCACAAATTGATATTCAAAGAAATCCCTCTTATATTCTCATGTTCTTATATGAAAAATGCAAGGCATATCTTTTTCTTACAATGAAGAGGTAATGAATGAATGTCAAAGAATTAATAGGATTAATTGCATAACTTTAGAAATATTACAATCTATAATAAATAAATCATAAAGAAGACAACATTAACAAAGGCTAAAATAATTGTAATGGATGCATCAACATGAATTACCTCATCAGTCATTCTCTTTTGGAAAGGCCTTAAACACTTGGTCACTTGCCTCCTTGCCTGAACCAAAAAAGCATTAATTAATAATAATAATAATAATTAAATGTCTTTAAAAAAAACATAACAATGCAAAATAGTAAGACGAAATGAAAAATGTAAAAATATGAAGCCAAGTCTTTTAGGTGCATGATAAGCTTAGAAGTTGTAAACAATAAAGAAGTATATTGCATGATGAGAGGATTAAACAAAAAGATAAATAAATAAATTGAAATTAAAATGTATATACATAACGAACAACACAACAACAACTTACAATGCAAAGAACTCAAGCAATTACAAGGAAAAAAAGGTGAACCTTTTGAGATAAAAAATTTTAACAATGTAATATTCTCACAACAAAAGAGTGGGATTGATGAGGAGGATTACAAGCCAAACAAAGCTAATGAGGGCCATAAACAGTTTCAAAACTATTAAAGACAACCTTGACTAATCTTAAGATGTTGGCTGAACAAACCCAACGGCAAAATGATTGAGCTTCATTATGGAAAAACTTTCGTTCTCCTTTACTTTATGAAATTATATACTAAAAAACATTCTACAACTCCATGGTAAATAATGTATTTATAACCATAAAATGTTTTGAAGTAATTTGTTTTAAAGAAAAATAAAAATTATGCTCACATTGAATCTTAGACCTCTTATTAGCAAGACAGGGTCAATTCCAAATGAGCTGCAACTCATTAGAAATTTCGCAACATTTTTAAGAGGAAATAACATCAAATATTTTGGACAAAGACATTAAACATAGCATACTTCAAGCAAATAAAGTACAAGTCACTTCTTTGCCTAACTTCATAAACTTTTTCTTTGCAAGTCATGTTAGGAATCCATAATAAAGCTAGTGTCATACCTGGAAGGCCAATCTTATTATGACCACCACCATGAAGAACTACAAAACATTTCATGTTGCACATGTGACAAGGCTATTACCAGATCTTTCAAGCACAACTCCTAATCTAGTAGATTAAAGCCAATCCAATGCCATCCCATGTAGTCTCAAAGATGTTAATGACTAATTAATTTAATCATTAGATTTTCCATATACCATAAAGAATAAAATACAAGTATTTATAAGGTTTAGAGAAGTGAACATGAAACCTAAATTTTAGCAATATTCAGAATTGAAATCAATAAGCCATACAAATAACCTAATAAAAACCATTGTCTCTTTTTAGAAAAAGACAATATACTATGACTTCGTTTAGCCGTGATAGGACACCAGAAGGCAAATTAACAGTTAGGGAAAATTTGATGCTCTAGCCTGAAATGCTTTTTGTACGCTAACCATAAGCAAGTTTACAAATAGAAGGCAATTAGCAACTAGCAACAAAAAGTCTGTATAACCATCACATAAATAATTAAAAAAAAGAATTAGATTGCCAATCAACCAAAGGAAAAAAGAAGAAACCATAAATGAATAACTTTTTTCATCCCTTTATGAACATAATATCAATGAGTTAAGATTCTAGATCATCCTTTCTTGCTCCAATAACCATATCTCTCAACAAGCTCTTGCTTTCTTTTCCTCCTCCAATGACAAAGTTATTCCCTCCTTCAAAAGCTCACTCTGTAACAAAAAAAATTTAATGCAATCATGAAGAATAGTGTCTTAGCAAATTAAATGTCAAATTGAAAAATAAACTATAGAGCCATACGCCAGACATATAACAAATTATTGTACAGATTAAGAATTTCAACTTCAAGATGCTCAGAGTGAGAGCTCTACAACGTATATCCAGAAAAAGATTACTCTTTTGGTGGCTGGTTAAACAAAGAGGATAGAAGTCCTTGAAGTAAAAAAGAAGCACTAACAACTTTTCCCTAAACTCCTCTATTTCCCATTTTTTTCACTTCGAGGTGCAATATTAGTCATAATCTTTTTGTTCAATGAAAAAATAGTTTCAAAAGTTAAAATGATATGCAAATATCTAAAAGTAGTCAATTAATGAAAATAAAGAGAAAGAAGCAAAATAGTTATAGTCTACTTAATTAAAAGTTGTTTTATAGGACGAATAACTTGTAGATGAAGTACACCTCATTCACATAGCCACAATTTTTTACTTGAAGAGCCCTGCTTGCAAATAAGAGACTACTTTTTTGTCTCATCTCATGGATCTTTCCATAAAAAATATGATAAATAACCTACATCAATCACTTACTATTTGAAAGATATTTCATCTAAACAACTAAAGAATCTCTTGTAAATAGCATAAAATTAACACAAGGACAAGGAAAAAAAAATGATATGTCAATGCTGAAAATTTATTTTTGAAGTTATTTTCACTAAATTCAGGCCAAACATAATAAGCCCCACCACTACACTGCAAGTCCCTATGTAACTGGCTAGATTTGAAATAATAGCATGGTTGCAACAGGTCATTGTAAAGCATACCATAGTAACTGTTCAAGGGATTAAGAATGCAAGATAAAACATGAAAAACCTCATAGTGATATACGTTGAACTGTATAGGTTCCTAAGTGATTTGTTTGCTAATAGTAGGAAGAATTGCTTTCTTCATCTAAAACCTAAAAGAAATGGGCTTCAGGTCAACATTACTCTTTAGAAATAGAAGTAATCGAATATTGACAAGTTTTTAACTACCCACAAAATCCATCATATTAAAGTTTGTTGTTGTTTTATCAACTTCTTCAAACAAAAATAACAGCTATGTCCATTTACTTAGTTTGTGTAAACATGTTTTCTATTCCTAAACTAAACTTTACAAATAGTCATAAAAACCTCTATTATCTCTATAGTTGTGCCAAGTTTTTTCATAGAGAAAAAGTTAATTTAAGACCAAAAAAATTAAAAACTACTCTGTGTATTGATGAACCATATGTTTTTGACTATTTGGAAAGCAAAAATTTTTTCACACATAAGACTAAATTAAATGAACCCCTTGGTAACCTTGACTGGATGGCTTTGTTACTTTGACGGTGCAACTTCGATGACATTAGAACATTGAGTAGTGTTTTGGATTGCAAAATCTTGTATTATGACAAGTATTTCCTCCCTTCTTTTTGTGCTGGCTTCTTAGTAATATGCCCTTAGGCCACTTGGCCTTGAGAAGGTGCTCACATGATGAGTCAAGGAGGGTTACCTTCTCCAAACTAATCTTCAACCGAGGTGCTAGAGGAGGTAGAGATCAATTCTTTGAACAAAATCAAACTAGCATCTTCGTATAAAGAGGAACCCGAAGTGGTGTTTGAAGGAGATGAAATAAAGAAGAAAGTTGCTCCTTTAAAATTAACATTAATTAGGACATTCTCTCATGGCTGCCCATGCATATAAATAGTATGATTTGAATTCAAGAAAATTAAGTTTAATGCACTATTCTCAATGAGGTTTCTCGATCACCAGCACATTCTTATTCAATTCTATTTGGAAGAGGATCAATTTCACTACTAACAACATAGAATGAAAACTATTGTGGAGCTCCAAATATGAGTCTTTAAATAGCTTTGAGATTTTCAACTTAATTCCAAACACTGGTGAGCTCTAGTTTGGATCTCTTTCAAGTATGTTCCTAGTGATAGCTTGTCTAATTAAACTCTTGTATTCTCTTAAAAATAAATAAATTGTAAGAAATGCAAATCCAGAATTCAAACATATATTTAATTGTGAGCATCTAAAAAAAAGTTCGAAAAAGCATACATCCTAATTTATATGAGTAAATTGTTGCAAAGGTATCATTATGAGGAATCTACCGATATGAGGTTTGCAGTTTTAAGAGAGGTGAATTGAAGTTTTTGTGAATTTACGAAGAAAATATTAATAAAAAAATCATTTTAGTCCTCTCAACTTCTCCCATGCCAAGGACTTAGTGCATATGTTTGGAAAACTTTAGGAGAGAAGAAAGAGCACGAAGCATGAAGAGAGAAAGAGAAGAGTTGAAGAAGAAGAAGGAAAGAAAAAAATGTTGTAATTTAAAAAAAAAAGATTGAAAAAAGAAAAAGGAAGACTACTAGAAAGAAAGGGATGCATATGAGTTCCCTGAGAAGTCTAATTTGCTGGAGATCATTACAATTTTTTACTGTAATGATCATACAAGACAATTATTTAGATCATACTAGTATGACCCTAGCAGTTGGAGTTAGGAAGCTTTTTGGCCTATGTGTGAAAAGGTAAAATGATAAAAATTTTATTGGTCTAATCAAATGAATATATAGTATGATGGTTTACTAAACAATTCATTGCATTTGAAAAGTTTGAGAGCTTAAGTCAATTTGATAATTTAAGATTATCACATTAGTGTAACAAGATGATCATACCAATATGACACATGAGTAGATGTTAACGATCATTCCAATACATAATGAAAATCGAAGAATAAAATAAGCTATGTACCATTTAATAAAGAGATCATCTTGTCCAATTGCTCATCCAACAATCTTTACATATATGAGTATGGATAGTATTAGAACAATGTATTTATAAACCGATACACAAATGCATTGTTATGTTTGTCATGCTTTATACTTGCATGACCCTATTATTGGCCCATTACAATCAACATTATGGTGTTGTGCATATATGTTACAAATAGTAAAACTGCAAAAGGTAAATTGGACTAATATAATTAGTTGTCAGAGATTTCTTAACTTCATCCAAATACAAGAATTGAACCACATCTACACAATCCATTCCTTGATTACTTAATAGAAATCGATTGTACAGTACGTTGTCCAACAGATATATTAGGCATGGGTTGTGTATTACGATATGAGATATTGTACCTTACAGTAGCATTCACAAATTCTTTTACCCAATGAAAATGCGTTCATCAATAAAGAAATGAAGACATGACAAGTTATGTAAGTGTTTTTACTTCTAAGTGGGCTAAATCTATTCTCCCTATCAAGAGGACATCAATAGCACATGAGAAGGCATACACAATGCTACTAAAGACAGAGGGAAATAAGATAATAATGATGAAGCCCTCTAGGCTGACTAAATAACCCAAAAAAAGAAACATATATTAGAGATGCACATCTTCATCTAAGCAAGAAGCTTTGAGAAAAACTTATAATTTCTAGTCCTTAGTAAAAAAAAAGTTGTTCTAGTTAATTGAGCCAAAAGCCTGGGATATATTAATTTTTATGAAAAGACCATTTTAGGTTATTTGGCACTAGCTATCTAAGCATGTTTTATAGCCAACTGCATGTTATCATGATGGTATTACTATTGATAAAAGATGCTTACACTTATTGGATAATGTTTGGAATGTTAGGGGAGGAATCTATTAGCCAAAATGTTGGTAATGATCTTATAAACGAAATACTAAAAAGAGATTAGTCTATCCTCTAATATTTATTGGTCAATAACTGCCTTTTCAATAAGCATGATACTATAACACAAATGTTGGTGCAAACCATGTTATAACAAAGTCCTATGTGACAACCATAACAAAATTTGACCAAATGATATCCAAACAATCCAAGAAGAACTGAACAGTGAACCCACTGATCAGATTGCTTCAAATTCAAAAAAGGATTGATAGTTTAAAGAATCCTACGAAGATCAATGTTTCAAAAGCTTGTTGATTGGATACATCAACCCAATTGAGTACAAATGGTAAATTAGAGCCCAAAGTAGTCTATGAGGATGTCAACAAGAAAGGGTTTTATTCAATCATCAAGACACCATTAAAAATAATCATTCAGGAGAATTTCATTCCTTCCAACATTTTAATCATGATAAAATAAGTTCAAATTGTTTTCTTCGACATGCAACCAACAAAACTTTGCATTTTGAGAAATCCACAAGAGATAAACTTCTTAAAGCTAAGGATATCAAGTTCACATTGTCTTTCCTTATAAAGCAACCAATCATGCAAGGAGAAGATGCTCTTGTGGAAAAGAAAAAATCAATCTTTTCTTCAAGGGATCTAGACCCCTTTCAGAACATCAAAAAAATTTTGATTCACTTAAGCTTGGATAAGTAATTTGTAGGGCCATCTCACACGGCAAAATCCTTTGGTACTCCATAATAAGTTTAAATTTCAATAGTTAGTTCAAACATTCATGAACTTTAAGAAGATTCCCCTTGGATTTGGACATATAAGAAATGATGCAAGTTAAGTTATCAGAGAAGGGGATTAAGGAGAACCATAAAAAGGAATTTGGGAAGACCATCACCAATCATCATTGGATAGAGCCCAAGAAAGCTTAGAATAGATTTGATTCCTTAAACAATTGTTGAACAAAAAAAAGGTGGGGCCCAAGCAAGGAACACCATCCACCGTAATATTTATAAGAAGAATATCTACATTTCTCACTTTCTTCCTTCCCATTAGCTCAAATTAAAGGGGGTAAAGCCTCTAAATTTATACCAAGAGGCTATCCTAAAGTCTAGGTAATTGTAAGCATAATTAGTAAAAAACCCTCAAGCAAGGGGCCTACGATCCAAACACCTAAGTAACAATTAAAATTATGATAATGACCTTTATTATGAAATAGTCTTAAATTATGAAAAATGCTTTAGAATTAAACATCATCAAGTTGGATCCAAAGTAAAGCCATAATCGTATGCTTAAATGACTTAAGTTGATCTCTATATTCACAAATCTAGGAGCTATCATGCCAACATCTAACATTCAAAAAATGAAATCTGAGGGTTCATTCAATGGGCTAGAGAAGAGAATCAATAATTCCTAAGAAAAAGAAGGGAAGAGGAATCACCTCTTTTTAAGGGACGATGGGCTTGAATGTGTTAGATTGAGTCACAATCGACTTCAACTGACAAATCTTATAACTAATGGCTATCACCCCATGACAATCAGCACCAACTTAACGAAGTTAGGAGAACCCATTCCCTACATATCAGTGGTGTCTTGCTCTAGCTTTCAATGACATGGCCTCAACAAGATGCATGTATGCTATGTATTTTAATACAATACCTAACAAGGGAACTAAACCATTCATCTCATATTCCATTGCCAACTCTAAGAAGTTGTCAACACCACCATTCTAGCATAATTAAAGTTAAGTTACTACACAAGTTTGCTTGGAAAATGAATTAAGACTTTTAGACAATTGTAGATGGCTTTGGAATAAAGTTTCAAGTACTAATTTATTAAAGGAGATGTTAGGAAGGTCGAAAAAACATGAGCATTGTATGTATAATAGGGGAGGTAGTTGAAGTGATTGAAACTTGAAGGGCAATAGAAGTGGATGTTAGTGCCATGCTTGTGTGAGGAGAGAGTGGGCACAACTTTTGCCTACTTTGTTGATTTAGAAAGGTTAGTTCTAGCCTTCATCTTGAAATGAAGCTGCTAGTAGGATGCAAGAGAGGGGGAAAAGCATTGTATAGTGGATAAAGGAATAACAAGACAATGAAATAAAGATTTGAGAGACAAAGAAATGATGCATGGTACAGTACCTAACAAATCAAAGGAGGGTTGACGAGGGCTAGGATCAACTAGATTGAACAATCATAGCTAGTGATGAATAAAAAAGGGAGCTTGCCCACCAAGGAGGCAATGTGAAGATGATCAAGACATCAAAAGATAAAGATGATGAGTGGAAAGAAAGGAAACATAGAGGAAAAAACAAAAAGGCATCAAAAGATGGTGCAACACAAAGGAATGAAATGGCGTGCAAGTATAATGCCAAAAATGAACATAGATTGCAAAGAACGACCATATAAGAATAACAATGATTTAAGCAAGACGTGGTACAAACACTGACAATCTTAAGCAAGGGGGAGGTATGTACTCCAAGCCATTGCGATAGAGAAAACTCGTTTTTAGTTCTACCAATATTTGGGAGATAGCAATTATCTTTAAAATAATTTTTAAAATGGAGAAAGATCATTACGAAGTTCATAACTAGTACCTCAACAATGTTTTTGTTATTATGAAAAGTAGTATAAATTATTTGTCAAAATGTAGGAAATATGCATGTAACGAAATGCCACTTCATAAAGTGCTTGTCATTGAACATATAAAGTTATAGCTTCAGAGTATTTTGTTGTCAATTTCTAACAAATATGAATCATGAACAAAATCCAAAAGTAGACAATCAAAAGGATTTCAAAGCTTCAACTAATTTCTAAATATTTAGGGTACTAATAAGGAGATTGCATTCAAACTCATTGAATTAAAAATTGATGAAAAACTCAAGGGAGAGATAAAACGATGAAAATCAACAAAACAGCACAAAGTAACAAGACCAATTTCAGGGCCATACCTTGAGACATGCTGCAAGTTGTCAAAGCACACAAAAGGGCATGACACAAAAGGTAAGTGTGCTTACATAGGGCTGGCACTCATGTAATGACCAACTACATACATGTTTTGCATACAATAAATTGTAGCCATTGTCTTGGACAGCCCACTGACACAGGTGTACAGATATAGGGTGTAGAGGGCATGTGAGTAGATAAACTAGAATAGGTGTAGAATTATAAATTTTTTATCAAAATCACATCTTTTTTATTTTATAATTTAATATTGTACCCAAACCTCTATAAATGTGATGACGAGGATGTATGAACAAGAAGTCCATGAACACAAAACTACCTGAATTGATTCCTAGAGAATTCAACCTTTTATGAAAAAAATCCTCTTCTCCCTTCACCTTATTCCTTTGCTTCTTGTCATTTTCACAATTTCACTTCCACTACTGCTATTTTGAAAAAAAAAAGTCTACTAATGATGGCTCAAGATGAAAAAACCTTGCAAAAAAAATCAAGTACATCATTAAATTGAACATGAGTTCATTATATATGTGAAACTGATTTTTGTACCTTGGACACATAGAACTCATTCGAATAACATAAAGTGATTTAAGGCTACAAAAGTTAGTAGCTTAACCATGACAATACTTTTAGCCAAAGCTTATAAGGTCCTAATTAATTTTACTTTACATCTATTGTGTTAGGCATCTTTGATGACCTTAATAATCCAAAGCCTAATATTTTAACTATTGTCAAGTCAATTACATGGGCTGTATGGGAATTCATGCAGTAAATTCCTCAGTAAATTTAAATCTAATAAATTGAATAAGGAACCTGTGAGAGGGTAATTTTACAAATCGTGGTAGTATTTGCATTTCCACAAAGAGAAGACTGAAAATTCAAGTTAACTTGCTATCCTGATATGGTACATCACCAAAAGATCACAATCTTCCATGCGAGAAACATGCGAGTCATATAATTGACAAGTAAAAATATAATGATGCAACATGCCCTTGGCTTTCAACACAATTGCTTAGTTTCCTAATTACAGTACACAGGGTCATCAAGGACTTATTTATATATGTCTAACAAAACTTTTTGATCCAGCAACATCCACCAAATTCTACCAAAAAGAAAAAAAAAGTGTTACACAAACCATCATGAATTATTCCAAAAAGAAGCATAAGAGATGACAATAAAACAAAACTGAAGCACGACTATTTAGCCACCAAAACAACCTGCCAAAATAGATACATGAACGGCATCAAAAAATTAATTGAATTAGCTCCTCCACTTCTCTCCCAGCATTCAACAATCTAGAATTAAATTTAATTTGCTGAGATACTTAAGAAAAGTCCAATAGAAAGCACAATAACAAACAAATATACATGCCATGCCAAAACTTGCATGGGAGTAGCTACTGTAAAGGTTCATGTTTGTCTCCCCAATGTGTCGATGAACTGTAAAAAAGAAGAAATTTTGCCCTTAAGTTGTAATGCTACAATGACATAATTGAAATCAGGAAATCATGTTTTGGCTTTACATTCACCAAATTCCATGAATTGAAGAAACTTGCCCAGGGGTTGTAGTAATCTCCTCTTTCAAGCCAACAACATATATGCTTCTCTTCATAAATAAGGTAGAACTTATAATTCGAAAAGAAATAAATAAAGTTCATAGTGATGCAACGTAGAACCAAATTGAACAAACTATAAATATACCTTAAGTGATTCGTCAATTTGAACCTTTTGATGCCAAGGAGCCAACAAGTCATTGATCTCCTCATTGTATATCTCCATGTAAGACACTCAAACAAGAAACTCTTTATGAAGTTTTTGAATGAAAAAAATAAAGCTAAACAACTATGCAAACAATGCAATATTAAGTTATGGCTTTACATTCACCAATTTTCTCCACTTTTCTGTTGTGCCTTGAAAAATATGAGCACTCAAAAGTAAAACATATATGTAATAAAACTACAACAAAGAAGACAAGTTGGCTAATCAATGTAAAGTAAACATCAACCATTGTTTGACCAAGTGACCTTAAGTTATGACCTTAACGTCATAACGTAGAACACTTCATTCTTCCCTTGAGCCATCCGAAAAACTTTCCCAAGGCTCTATTTTTAAAACTTGACTGTGTTCCACATCAAAGGAATTTTTTTCATCAAACATTGTTTCTAAATACCTCTTTGATTTTACAACCTCGAAAGAAAACTTGCAGCATAAAATAATTTGATTCCTCCATATAATAGTTATTCATGATTTTCTTTCATTATATACCTAACATTAATAGTTCCAAGAACCAATATAAAATATACTCCTCTATAATTAGCATAAATTGTATGTAACATTTTTCCAATGTTAATGCACCAAATACTTTCAATTAATATGGACCATAGAAAACAATTTAATTAACTAGTAAACATGTGTATATATGCTTGTTGAGCTTATGTCCAATTTCTTGAATTCAAACAACATAATATTATTGCTGAACTATTGCACTTTAAATGATTGAAGGTAGCAAACTAAATGAGAGGAACTGGAACATTGAACAAAAGAGTTAGATAATGATCAAGGCAACCAAGTCTAGAAACTTTGGATAGAACACTTAAGAAGCTATGACTAAGATCTCAAGTAGCGCATCCAAGGTTTGTTAAGTTTTGAATGCATATCAAGGATTTGTAGAGTTCAGTGATTCTGGAATTATATTTATTGTTTTCTTTCCCTTTTTCATTGTGCATGGTTTTTCTTCAGCCTACTGTTCCATTTTTGCTACTTTCTTTCTTTGATCTGTATTTTTTATAGAAAAGATCATCTCCATTATTTTTGTAATTTCTTATATGTGGTAAGTGGATCCTCTGTAGTATGGAATTCCTTCTATTAATATTTTTTGTCACAATTGCTGTTCACTGATGTTTTCTTCAATTTCTTGAGATCTCATGTGATCAATTCACCACAGATATGGACTCTAGTGTGGCATGCTTAGTTCATTTTATGAATGGCCCATGTTTTCTTTCCTTGTTGAAATAATGCCATATAAATCTAATTGTTCTCTATCTTCTTTAAAAATGCTTTCAGATTGACTAGTTACATTATTGGACATGGATTGGCATGTAACATAAGTAGATTATCCAATATCATTGAACCTTAATTTCATGGATAAAACACATGCCATCCTAAGAACTACTTTATCACACATTTCCAGCTCTCAGTTCAAGATGATCAGGCAATCAAACCATAGAATTGCACCTTCTAAAACTATTTACTAGTTCAATGGGATTCTTCCAAGTAAAGATTCTATTCAAACAAGGTGAAGAACTATGTTATGAAATTAAGAACCATGTAAAACTAACAAAAAAATGACGTTAAGCCCAAAAAAATTTGCATTAATGTTAATGAAACCCTTGGAAGGAATGCATTGTATTATGTGAATAAAGTGACAAGTGGGCACGAGTTCTACACATCGGGATGTTGTCTTAAATGAGCAAGAGCTACTGCATTATATTATAATACTGAATAATATAGTCTATCCAAGACACAAGAATTATTACAGGATTTTAAAATATATGTGCCATAGTTAGAAAGCTAATGGAATTTTTTAATATAATTATTCAATGAAAGACAAGTGTTGTGCGTTCAAAAAGCTAAGTAGATATGAGACAAGGCAAAGGAATGGATTAAGTGTTGACAATTAGGTTAGAAACATGATAGAAATAGAATTGTCATAATTTTGAATAAAAATTTAAAAGGTGTAATAGATGTTGAGAGGATTAGTGAAAGGAACATAGCTTCAAAGATCATTATAAAAAACCAAGCTATAAATGTTGGCAATGACCACTCCTAAAAAAGGACTAAATATGTTTAGGAAAAGTTTAGACTGATTTGGAAAAGTTAACACTAAGCATGCATGAAAACATTTTTACTTTTAAGAGGCTTAAATAGCATAAAGGTAAAATGAAAAAGAATTTATACAATATCTTGGTGGTTATTGATTGGGAAAGTTAATAAAGATAGTAAACTTTTTTTCTAGTTCACTTTAGCATATGATTTTGTTATTGCTTGTATTTTTTTAAGAAACAAAATGAGCATTAATTACTTGAACAGAATAGTGAAACACATTGATTGTTTCTTAGTGTGGAAAAAGAAACTTTTTGATTATAAATGTTTTAAGGTAATACCATGAATTGTTTGACCATCCAACATCAATTAACGATCTAAGATGTCCACATTAAAAAATCCAAGAGATAAAACAAATGAATTATCCTAGAATAGAAAATATTAAATTAAAGATAAAAAAAATTTATTTAAGAATAAAAGTCTTTGATTTATGTTCTAGGAGATAAATCAAATCACAAATCCTATGCGAGATAACATGGTCAATGATATTTGTAATCCAATTGAGTTAGTGCGTAGAAGACCTAAAACGTGTGCCCAAAATTAAAATCATCTTGTTGGCAAAAACAAGAAGTAGAAATTAAGGTTTAAAAGTAATTTTCTTATAGAACATGACTCAAGTGCATAAGTATGGAGAACTCAAAGAGATATGCACTAGCAAGACAAAAAGCCACAAATTAAGGATACAAAGAAACGTTCTTTAAAACGTTGTATAGAAATTTGAAGATTAAAAAGTGAGAAAGGCATATATATTGACTACCAAAACTAAAAATGGAAACCAAATATCTATGTCAACTAAAATGGATCTAGATTATCTATCAAAAAGTACTAATAGATGATGATGATATTAAAATTAACATTAACAAGCTACCTTCATTAGCTTTTAAACCAAAATTATGACGAGAAAATTGATCAAGGGAAGTACTGTGCACTAGACCTCAACTTAATATAAGTTGAGCTATATACCTGCTCCCTATCTTGATAACCAAAAGTTAATCCTCAAGGACATCCCTTGATAGCTTATCTCTATCGCCCTTGTATAAACAACTTCCCACTAATGATTAGCATTCATATTTAACACCTTCAACTAAAGTATCAATGGAGTTTAACACTCCTCAATAACCAATTGATAGGCTCTGAGAGATCTCAAGGTCATAGATAAGCTTCATCAATTAAGTTCAACTATCTCTCGAAGATAGCTCTAAATTGGGACAAGTCATCATGCATTTTCTTCACAGTTTGGCTAATTTTGTAAGATATGTTCATAATTATAAAATATTTGAACATCCTCAAAACAATCCTATCATGTTAACCTCATATACAACCTAAATGATATCAATTATATCATATACATCAAAGGCTTGCCCATTTGGCCCTTTAGACATCAATTATGGCTTTTTTATAATGCAATAGAATTGAAATCAAAACAAACCAATAAGGCTAGATTCTACAATGTGCCTCTGCCTTCAAACTAAGATCACCTTCTTAATTAAGAACAATTTTGGTGAACAAATCTCCACTAGTTTGACTTACATTGAAATACCCACTCTTCTACAGATCATAATTGCCTTCTTCTATAGCTCTTTCCACTTCCTTTATATGTTTGATCATTTCTTAAAACTGTAGCCTCATCCTTGCAACAAAAGAGCTCCATTAGCCACTACCATAAGAGGTCACAAGTTTTCCTCATTACCATCAATTCCACCATAGTCGACTACTATGGGTTCACTTCTTTATCCCTCACCTTCCCATTCTTCCTTTTCTTCTTGACCTCATCTTGTGAATCATCCGATATATTATCTTATGGTTTCTAATTTTCATTTTTTTAGTCAATTGATTAATTAATGCTAAACTTTTAGTGAGGAAATAAAAGCAATATATGGTATTTTTTTCCGTGTTCCATATTTACAAGAACAAAAATTTAAAATAATTCGTTAAATTAATTATTTAGGACTAACAATTAATTCAATATTTGGTAAAGAAACAACTAATGGTGATATTAATGTATTTTGAACTTATACAAACCTTTGAAATATGAACTCTCCCAAACTTTGGGCTTTGTCAAACCTTTTGCAAGAATATTAGACTTGACAAACATGCTAATTAATTCTCACAAAAAGACAATATTTATGATCATGAATATCTCTTCTCTAAGGAGAATTTATATTTCAATGGGTAAACTTGCTACAGTATTTTGTGAAACAAACAAGATCTTATTAAAAAGATGTTTTTCCTGAAACCCACTAGAATTGACAATGCTAAGACAATGTTGTATGATAATCATAATCAACTTAGCCTTAGTACTCACTAATTTTTGGTGATCAAGAAGTTGTTTTGAGATTTCATAACTAAAAAAGACAACATTTTACTAATTTTGATGACATATTGTGGAAAAGTGGGTTGTCACAATTAGTGAAAGAATGCAACTTTAGATTATAAGCAAAGATATCGCATTAAATTTATGCATCGTTCATGCCAAATTATCCACTCGACCTATACATGGTGTGATACTAAATGTTGCTTGAGTTAAGAAAGCTACTATTATCTTAAGATGCAAAGACACCCATTTCCAATTGGTTGATGAATTCATTAATTGCTTTTGCATGTTTTTGAACAGAAACTTTACTTTCACACTAACGCAATCTTGAGCATCGAACAAGCAATACCATACTTAAGTGTCCCTTCATGACTATAAAAAATTTTACTCCTTATTTTTTTAGAAATAGAAAATCTTTATTTAGAAAAAATATTTTCTATTTTCAAAACCTTTGTATCATTTTTTAAACCAAGATGATTGCTAACAAAATAACAATTGAAATCTCTTTCATAAAGGCATGATTCACATAATTTAAATATTTCTTACAATGAAAGTAAAAATAATAATTCTATCAAGTATCAAAATCATAAGTATAATAGTCACAACATCTCATGCATAAAATATCAATAAAATTCTATCACAACCATATAAGCAAAAGTAAGAAACCATAAAGCTAATATTACCCTCATCGCTCCCTTATATTCTTGTGATAAGTATACCTTGCATTATTAAAGGCTCTTATTAGTTTATTATTATATGCTAAATAACATTTTATAAGCTATTAATGTTTAATATAACTTAAAATAATCAATAGAACATGTTTCATTACAATCTTTATTCTTGAATCCATAGTTTAAATATACTTCCAATTGTTGTATGATTATCATAGGAGCAAATAATTAGGCAACAATCTTCCTGTGATATGTCTTCATTTTGTACTATATTTTGGCCAAAACAAACTAAGCCAAGAATCATGAGCTCAATAGAAAAAAAATATCTAAGAGAAATACAAGGCACTACAAGATTGGCTCATGACGTATGTTAGATCCAATAACAAAATATATTATATCAATTATAATTTATCTAAATTTAGACTAATATATCGAGGTAGTGATTCCATACATTACATTAAACCCATTTAAATTTGCTTTCTAATTATTTTGACCTTATTTTTAACTTCCATTACAACACAAGTCCCCTTTTAATTCGATATTTTTCTTTATTCAACCCTTTTCCCTTTCCTTTCTATTAACTGTTATAGTTTAGTTCACAAAACCAAAAGATTGATATTCTTTTAAAAATAGGTTTCACCTCTAAATAACACTAGGAGTGAGATAAAACACATCATTGTTTCTATTAATAGATTCCACCATTGAACGATTCTTCAAAATGTGATAAAGTCATTTGGTAACAAAATGACTTCTTTTAATATAAGAGCCTTGTTGTTAAGACAAATCTTTGTTTAACTTTTATTATCTTATTTTGATACACTTAAAGATAATATCTTAATTACTTAAATAAAATATCATTTTCTATTTTTTTCCTAATATAATGCAGATTAGTGACATATGTCATGCTATGCATGTTAAAAATATTGTTCCAACTTAAAAGCCATCCAATACACATAACATTTTCATACAAGAGTTAATTAAGAAAAATAAAATACATAATCAAATTTGCCATAGGCTCTTCCAAGTTAATTTACATCTCCTTCTCCATAGCCTATAATTCTAATGCATACAAGGTCAGTCTCATCTCTCACTTTTTTACAGCCAACTCTGGATATAAAATTCCAAGAAAGCTTGATAAAATTCTCTTCAAGATATTTCAAAATGTGCTCTTCCTCTAAATTAGATTCTACATTGCCATATCACCAATGCCTAGCAACACTATTTAATACTAACATTGCCAAAAGTACTCTCTTGCTGTCCACAGACACCATACTATTAAACAACATTTAAATCTTATCAAAGTAGTCGTCTACTTGGAAATGATCTATAGTGCCTGCAAGGTGTGGTGAACCTAAGCTTAAAAATTGCTCCATAAGATAATTTGGTTGATTCATTCTCACATTCTTCTTATTTTTAGCTGGCATAACAACCCTCCTAAACTATATCCCTGATATACTCTCCCTTCAATTAATGTCCTTTCCCTTGATGGACATTTTTTTATTAGTATACTTCTCTTCTTCCCCACACATCTTTTGATTTCCAAACTCCACATTTCTCTTACTAAAAGTTCAAGTCATATTCTAAAATATTTTCAACAATATTTTGATTCATATATATAAAGAATAAATCCCTAAACTTAAATATCAAATCATTTTGTATTTAATTCTCGAAAAGCTTTGCAATAAAAATAAAAATTAAATCATAAATATCTTCTCATAATAATTCTTTTAATTTATCCCACAAATTTTTAGAAAACTTTTAATTCTTTTAGGAAACTTATATCAGGTTGAAGCATTTTACATCACCTTGACATTTAGCATGTCCTTATAAGCTAATACTCTTTACTATGTGTAATTATTATTCTTCTTGTGTTGTGCATCTAATCAACCTATCATACATAATGATTCATGTATTGTATGCAATTCTCTAGTTGGCCCTTATAAACTCGATGTATCGTATATAGAAATTCATGCATTGTATGTAATTCTTTGCTCTGTCTTCATACGTTTGACATATTACTCATAATTCTCAATCTAGTCCTTATACACTCTACACACCATATGTCAAGGGGTGATGTACCATATATTAAGCAACAACATATTATACTTAACAATTCATGTACAATAAAAAGAAATTAGATTTCCATAGTTTCCCAATCTTTTTGTTTTAGTCAATTATTATATAATTACATGCATTGTTAAAAACATTATAAGTATACTACTTAATTCAAACATGCATAAATTATATCCATGAACAATAAATAGGTTGTACAAGTCTCCAACTAAACCAGCCCTTATATTAATAATAGTAGGGACCATCTTCTCTACTCCGCAATGATAACCATTCTCCTACGTTTAAGGTTATAAGTATTCTTGTAAAGTTTGGACACCCTATTTTATTTGTATCAACTAAATATTAAATTGTCCTCTTTCTGCCCATAGCCATAGTTTTTCCTAAATCCAAGGTCTGTGCATAAAACTTCTTGGTCACATGCATGCTCTTTCTTTGATCTCTAAATCTCAACAAATTAATAATCATCTCTTCATGATTATCTAATAAATTTCTTTATTATTTATGTACAACAATAAATTTTGCAATTGATACCAAATTACTATTAGTGTTATCCATGCAAGTAAATATGTTGTTAACTAGATGTCACACATGTAGCTCACATCTAAATTTGTGCAAATTGATTTTCAAATTATAATGCATTTTGTAATACGCAAGTTTTACCTATTTGAAAAAAATTATTTTGTTGTAAACACTCTTCTTAATTAAATTACACGATAAATAAAGTTAAACATATACATTCTAAAAAATATTAAAATTCATGTAAGTCCTTGTTTTGTTGTAATCGTTTATCTTAAGTATAAAGAAAATTTAGATGTAAATTGTTATGTCATATGTATACTTGTGATTGGTGTATGATCTCCAAGGGTAGCAAATATATGTAGTGACATATTGGTTATTTATGTTCTTACTTTATTCACATATGACTTGTTGTCCATATTCAATGCATTTGACATTATAATTATTTATTTACGATATTAATGATTTATATGAAGCTCATGATGCATAATAATAACACATCATTTAAAATAACTTCACCATTGATCATATGGTAGAGAATTCATTCTCCAACACCTTGTCGCACATGTTGTGACATGAAGTTTCATCTACTAATTGGTTAGAACCTCAAACATTACTTTATAAATTTTTTCAAACCCAATTTACTTGATTAGTAAATTTCCATTTGAGTGTTAGTAATAAACTACTATTTGATATTGGTATATTTAGGTGTTTTATTATATCATTTTAATTACTTATCTAGTCATCTTCAAGATTTGGCTTATGAATAAAAAAATATTGATCACATTATAAGTGTTTATTATAAAATTAAGTGTGATCATGTTTATTTTTTTTAATTAAATAAGACTTATTTGCTTTGGTTTCCAAATTCTTCTCTAACATATATCTTTTTTATTTTTATAATACAAAGTCAAATTACTTGGCCTTGATTTCCAGCTAGCTGTCAAAGTTATGGATTTTTCTTATATTATCAAGATACGACAAATAATGACACTGCGGTGATTTATCCTTTTATTTCTTCTCAAATAGAAAAACATGAGCGCAGACAAGCAACATACACACAAATAACACAAAAAATATTCAAAATGCAATAATTTCCCAATGGACTAATGTGGAGCCAATTCTAGGAATGGCTAATATAGGCATGATACGAAGTTTTGTGGAGGATTGAAGGAGCAAATCATGAATAATTTTCTTTGTTTAAAATCAATTGAATAAATCACTAAAACTAGAACAAATAAATTGAATTATTAAATTTAATATTGTTTAATGTGTACAACGTATGCTTGGTCTAAACATCAATTTTCAACTGTACAGATCAACACTAGTTGAAGTAGCATTAGTCACCCAAAAGAAGTTCAGACCCAACACATATATTTGGAATAAGTGACAACTAACAATTTGAGGAATGCATCCTCCAACTTGAGCAACTTACATTGATTTCTTAGTTTAAGTTTAAATCAATTTTTATATGTAATTCATTTTCATTAAATAATAAAAGTTATGTGTAGCTATCGCCAGTTCATTTCTTGAAATTGTTGCAGATCTCAATAAAAAAACACGTAACATGTTATAACAAGTTGGTTATTTATATGTTAATTTTACTCATATGAAACTAACTGAGCATATTTACTATTAAACATCATACTTTTTCATAAAAATTGGTAGCTCATGTGATACCTACAATACATATTCCTGTAAAGATCATGTTGCATAATATTATTACATCATTATTAAAAACTCTATGATTGATTATATATAAGTGTAATTAAATGTTGAATGTGATATTTAATGATAACATATTTATAATGTGAGTGGATAACTAGGTCAACAAGCTCTTAGTGAGAAAACTCTTGTTTCAAATTAGTGATTTCCTCACTTTCATTTTAGAATGGCTATAACGTTCCTCCTATTGTAAAGTGACCACAATATATGAACGAAGTGATTATATTGTATATGAGTTATGATAAGTAAATTGTGTTGTACATGATTACTTATATATATATATATATATGTATGTATGTATGTATTGTGTAGATATATTAGAATATTGCTGCATACTAACTCTATTTTTTGTATCATAAGTATAGTTGATATTCATAACTTATGTGGGTATTTATGTTTTTGGCATTAGTTCAAATGACAAGTCTAAAACATTTAAGTAATTGGAAGTAACATTTGATCATTGATGCATGCCTTATTTTTTCGTTTATAAACATCATGCATGATAGACTTTATATACAAGTTTTATGTTTCGTTTCACTTCTTATAAGCAATGAGACTATATTCATGTAGAAAAGTTTATTATGTATTCAATATACCCTTAACATTTCCTTGTGCATATTGACGCCCTAATCTTTATTGCTCAAGCTTTACCAAGGGATTCCATCTTTTACTTTGCTTTGTAAACTAAGATGTTATTTCATATATTAACTTTTAAATCTATCTTAGTAATCAGTAGCAAACATCACATGCCACCAACACTATACCATCTATTGGGATGAATATTTAAGAGATAGGTTTTATTGATTGTGTTGTTATCATTTAGATTTAAATAATCAGTAATATATTATTATTTTAAATACTATTAAATTAATAATATGTTTACTTTCCCTTTGAATAATTGAAATTAATTAAGTTTCTATTATCAATTAGTCATTTTATTTTATCTACATAAATAATAACTCTTATTGTTATACAAAATCAAATCAATTAACCTTGATCCTAAACATAAATTATATAGATTGAGATTAAATCTCCCTTAATTAATCCTAGGTTATCAATATGGAGTGCCTTCCAAACCTAGGATATATCACTCACTTAAAACATCTTACATCCACCTAGGGCTAAGTATGCCCTAACTGTTGGCTATTTCCTTTTTTCTATGTATGTTTCGAATGCCTTCCATGCCCTAACAATGTGACAAATTGATTCATATTACACAAAAAATTAGGAAAAATTTTTTTTAGAAAATGAAAATATAAGACTAACATTGTCCTTTAACATCCATGAATTGTAGCTCACCACCATTTACCTCATTCTAATTTTATGGTAAAATTCGAATCTTTGAAAAAAAAGGAAAAAGCATTAGGCTTTCAAAATAAGCATTAGGCTTTCAAAGTCATAGGGTATAAAAAAAATGTCTCGGGTGCTGTAATCAGGCATGTTGGTATCCGTGGTTTTAACATACAGACTTTCTCAAGCATTCCAAATAAAATTATGCTAAAATCATACACATGAAAAACCAATATTGACATACCGTTAAATCCACAAACAATGGATGAAACAATATCATTCGCCTAAACGCCAAAAATTTCAACCGTCTCATAGTCTTCTTTGAAAGCCTTGTCCGAGGCTAAATAAAGAGGTTTGTATCTCCGCGATTGTTGGAGCAACAATATATCTAAATGAGTGGTGGTTTTGGTGGGGACTTACCAAATTTAGACACGATTGAACAATTAACAAGAAAGATTGAATTCTCGGAGATCCACCAAGGGCTCGTTTGAGACACTTCAGGCGAAAGAGGTGGTGCACACATAGAACGTTAATCCTCCCCATCAGTCATCAAAACAACATAAAAAGGGATGAAAAAAATCATAGCGAGCTTTCCCGCTCATCTACAGCCAATTCACAATGATGACTGATTAACTTCTAAAGAATTGGGTTGTTGCTGGTTGGTCTAGGTCTGACCCGATTCATTATTATTCTGACGCGTTAAGATTAGATACATGATTATTAAAAGATGTATATATTTTCATAGTTAATTATTATTCAAGAATTATGAAAGAACAAGTGTACAAATTAGATGAAAAATATAAGAAAAATATTGATATGAACTATGAGAATGATTATTCTAGATTCTTAAACGATTAACTTGATAAAGTAGCTTAAATATTTTAAAAATTTATTAAAATTATTATTACATAGTTTTTAAAACTAAAATATCCATCATTTTTTTAAAACAACATTTTATTAAAAGAATTTTAAAATTTTACTTTTTTTATGCTTTTGAAATTTACTAACTTAATAATATGAGAAATTAAATTGATTGGCTAAAAGATCTTTCTTTAATAAAGTATTAAACATTTAACTGTTCTCTAATAGATATTAAACATTTTATCTAGAAATCTTTGTTAGTTTAAACTCAACCATCGTTTGCATATTCTATTGAAAATCATCAAAACATTCGATAATTGACTTATGGCTAGTCCGTTAAAAATTGTATAATCTACTAGCTTATTTTATTAATGGTCATATGAGGTTGCCAAAACCAACCTCTATAAAATTCAAATTAATATATTTAATAGACATTTGGGAGCTACCTTAATAATGATATGATAATAATTAGACCATTTAATAAATATAAAATAAAAAATATGCTAAATATTGAGTTGTTTTAAAAAATTTTCAAACTATTTGATGCATAATATCATTGTTAGCAACTCAAAATTGAGCAATATCATTAGGCTATAGAAATGTTCGATGAACAATTTTGATCTTCATTAAATGGTACAATTTTAAGTTTGATAAAAGGTTTGCTAAATTTGGTAGATCGAAAATGTACAAATTATAGAACATGTTTAGATCATCTAACAGGTGGTAAAGTCTAGGTTGGCTAATTGGCTATTGATGTTTTCTCATCGAAGCATTACTAACAAGGATTAAGGCATTAAGCAAGAATATGAAAATATCTTTGAAGGCTTGGGAGGTTGGTAAGCTAAAATTATTAGCTTTTAAGAATTACAAACAACCATATTAGTTCTATAAATAGATGAAAAAACCTATTGCATTGAATACCTTTTACTAAAAATTGATAGTCTATTTGATGAACTCTATGAATTAATGACATTTTTTAAGATTGGTCAATGATTTGTTTATCACAAATTGAAAATAAAATATAAAGATATTTTTGAAGTTAATTTTAAACGAGAAAAGATTTTTATGTATTTTTGAAGTTATTATTTAGTAAAATAAATTTATCATCAGCTCTCATAGTTCTGATGAACATAATATTTTATAATATTTAGATTATCTTATAATTGTATTCATTGATGATATTTGGATTTATTGAAAATTTTTAAAGGAACTAATTATATATTTACTTGTGGAATTACAAATTATGAGAGAGAACTAATTATACACTAAATACTCTAAGAGTTTGGAATATGTTATTTTAATAATCATGAATTTACCAAAACTCATGCCAATATAAAACAAAAAGAAATTTATTTGATATGTAACTTGCTATAGACAATTTATGAAAAGATTATCAAATATATCCTCTCCACTAGGTTGTGTTAAAAAATAATCAAATATAAATGAGACTCGATTTATGAAAATTGGTTATAGATATTTAAAGATATTGAATTTAGTTGCAAAATGACACTTCTAGGATGTATAGATTCATATAGTGTGTACAATGTTGCATGTTTACAATATGTATGCTATGGGTTGATGATGAATATAAAAGTGATTATGTATAAAATCAAACAACTAGATCATTATGAAAATAATTACTTTGTTCATGACTTAGACTTAACAATATAGTATTTTTATAAAAAAATAAATACATTATTTATATGAAATTAAGTATAATATTTTGACTTGTAAGATATTTTCATGTTAATCCCTTTGATAGTACACATTCTTATTTTGAATTGCAATAATGAAATTGAAGCACAAGAACTGTGGACAACTTAAGAAGAAATGAATCAGAAGAGGGTTTTTGTAATTAGGAGATAAATTTCTCAAGAATTTTCTTTCAAGAAATTTTAAATTCACAAAGTTTTCAAATTTAAGGAATCTTAAAATATTTTAGATAACACTCTTATACAATTATATAAATGTTTGGATAAAATATTTTATTACAAAATATAATATTTTAATTTTTAATAAGAAACATGTTAATTTTGACCAAACAAAAAAATTCTACAAATTCTACATTATTATGAGACCATCTATGCAAACACAAACTGCTACACACTAGTTAGTGTAGCTTTTGCACTTGAAAGGCCATGTACACACTCATTGACCAATGGTGCACGTGGTAAGTGGCTGACATGTGAGCATTTGATAGTGGCTTGGAATAAAAAAATTGTGTCAAAATGGTTTATGAAGTCTAATCTATTCATTCATCCTCAAACAGATAAATAAAATTAAGGAACAAAACTTTGTTCTTCTAGTTTCATCTCATATGTTTACTATATTACATCTTGCGTTGTTGCTAGCTACTGACTAGCTGATAAATTAACTAGCAATTGCTTAGGACCTAGTATAAATAAAACACAAGCAAACTTCCATCTCTAATATTTACCTGCAAATTTTTATGGGATATAGCATTTGACTCAGGCTTCAACATATTGTGTTCTTGTAAAGCTCAATCACCTTGCAAACTCTTAACTTGTCGTTCAATCTGAGCTTTCTCACTCTAAAAAAAAGGAAATGTTTACCTTTAATGAAACAAAATAAAAAAACTCAAAGGAACGCATCTGTGACAATAATAATTACCTGAAGCTTTACCTTGTCCTTGATTGTATTGTTTAGTTTGCTTTTGTATCCTTGAATTTTCATTTTGTCTTGTCAAGTTTGTTTCTTAGTTATTCTTTCTCTCTAACAAGAGAAGAAGATGATAAGCATGACACTTCTCCACATCAGCATAAAGGCCTTGTTCCTACAACATCTACTTGGATCAAAAATAGAATGGAAACATCATCCTAAAAAGACTAAAAAGGGAAAGACTTGATTTAGCTTACTATAGAGATCTTCTACCTATTTTCAAAGCAACACTTGAGCTAATGAATTTGTTTCTGATGTTGACATAGTTGGTTACCAAATAGATTATACATTTGAGTGATTTTTTGAGATGAGGAATTGTGGTGTATTTTCACTAGATAAATAAAAATTAAGACCATCATATCATACATTCTCAAACTTGAATTCCTCAATTTTTTTATCATAAATCTATTGACACACTCATGGCCTAATGAGGGACTTAATTGTGCCACACACTCCATGGGAATGGTCTTAAGGCTCTAAAAGCATAACATAATAGAATATGAAATTAAGTAGCTTATGGGAACAACATTATTATCTCACAAGGGGAGAATTGAGCAGGTATTCAAATTGATATAAATCAATTTTTTTTGTTCAAGGATAACACAAATGTAATGATTAACATGTAAGAGTTTTTCTTTAACATTTGTAATGATTAGCATGTAAAGTTTCTCATATAGCACATATGAAGAGAGTAACAAGTGGACATAGATGTGATGATAATTTGCACATCAAAAAAGTAAGATATGAATCAAAAAAAAGATGCAAGAATTAAATGTCATAAGAACAATAAGTTATAATGAACATGTATATGACATAGAAGAAGTGGGGCTCATTGGTAGAGCACTCCTTAGGCAATCAAGCGGCATCAAATTTGATGCAAATCATTTGAACATACAAAAGACAAGCTTCTTAAAATAAAGTCATTTCCATCAAACCTATTAATAGAGCTTAAGCTAAAAAATATGAAAGAGACTAATTTGGAAGTAGTTAATTAGGAATGTCAAAGTAGGGAGAGTTTGCTTCAAGTACATGCAATTATTTTCCAACTTAAGCTTTTGCCGATGGCAAGGAAAAAGACACATACACAAATCGTACTACATTATGCTGTAGTTGTTTTTTTGGGTTGACTAACAGTCTATCATATTCGAAATGAACCTTAAAATTCTATCTTCTTTCTTGGTTGAGCTCTTTTTGGCTTGCTTTGAACAAAAGGCATTTTGATATTTAAAAAAATCCTAGTTAAGCAAATTTAAGATGGTGCAATATTGCTTAAGGCACTCTATTCATTTTGTTTATTTTTCAACTACATTTGACAATGGTACAAGCTATGGATGAATCATTTGGTATTGAAGAATCATCTTGGACATATACGGCCAAGAAAAAAGTTCACGAAAGGAAATGAACAAATAGCTATACATGTTGGAGATTCCAAAAATATTTTGAATATTATGTCACATAGCTAGTACAAACTATTCAAGGCTTTGCATAGATTGTTGCAAAGAAATAACTTATCATGATAAAAGCGCCATAATATAGAGCACAAAAAATACATCACCACCAAAGTTGAACACAACCAATTCAAAGTGGGGAAGGTTAAGGTTATCTAAGCCTGATGAAGAATTTCAATGATGTTGATTTATGTAAATCAATGCCCTCAAATTTTAAAGAACAATAAATACTCTTAAAAGTTGTGACCAAGGTCGATTTGCAAACTTATGATGAAAAATGAATGCCAATGTAATACTTAGGATAGAAGAAAGTAGAAAGTGATCATCAAATTTTTCCTAAGAGTTGGGAACACAAAGCAATGAATAAGTCCTAAAAGATTGCTAAATGGAGTCATACAAAAAGCAAGAGTCCCAAATCAAAAATATCAGAAAGGATTTTGAACTACACGCACACCCAAAAGATTTCTTCATCTTAGCAAGCTCTTACTTGAAACTCCTCATAGGCTCTCTTTTCTAAATTCTCATCACAATCTCCACCTTTCCCTAATGTCATGTCAATCTCTCCCTCATTATTTCACTTTAAGCTATTACTTTAGTTTTTCTTTAACACCTAATTGTACCACAACTCCCCACCTTTTGAACAAGAATGCAAAACAACATCAAGTAGAGGAGAATATGTCTCTTATCATATAACTTAGAAGAAACTAATTTTCAATTAGCAATACATTGTTATGTTCATATAATGTTCATATATTGAGTTTTGTCCTTAAACCCAAAACCTCCAAATCAAATAAAACAATAGCCATGGTTATTCCTTATTGAGACCTTTTCAAATCTACATTTTTTAAATCTAAGACATCCATTATTGACATAAAAATGTCACGCACTTGTAACCAACAAAAATGCCTTCTTAAAACTAAACATTTAATCCCATATAACATACAAAAAATCAAATTTAATCATAGTGTTTCATACAAATACGTTGGACAAAAATATTTTTAACAAGATTATTTTAAACCTGCAATGATAACATATTAGCCAAGTGTGAAATCAGGCATAAAGAAGTTGTTTCAAGAGAGTACATTCTAAAGCATTACAAAACCAACTAATCTTAAGTATGGCCTATACATACCACTATTGATACTTAATCAACCCTAGACGACCATCATGGTGGATTTTCTTGGAGGCTTATCAATTATAAGATGATTTCACAATTTCTTGTTATGATTAAGAAAACCTATCTAAGATGATAGTGCAGAAATAGGATATCAAGGGGTAAAAGTGACACATTTTTCTTAACACCTGAGTTACTAACACACACTTTGTTGACTTGAAATGCTCATTTTATAAGTAAATTGATAACTAGACAAAGGCCATTAACATAGTAAATATGAATCCAATGAAAGGATATAGTTCTCGCCACTCAAAGACATAAGATCATAATCTATTACATGCCAAATTTTCATTAAATCAAACAATCCATGTCAAATTATTTTGAGCTCATTCAAGGTGATGTGTCTATTATATCTGCCATAAAGCCCATTCAACTTGGATTTTGAAATAAGAAAAACCAATAAAATCAAAGTATTAATATAATAGAAGGTATAATAGATTATCAATAATAGTTGAATAGTTCAAACCAATTCAAGGAGTAGTTGAAGCTCTCCCAACATAAGTACAAAAAAAGACATGATATGCACAAAATCAACACATCCAAAAATCAATTATTTGGAGGCCATTTAAGGTGTGTCTAGTATATCTGCCATAGAACACACTCAACTTGGATTTCTCAATAAACCCATCCAATAAATATAAAAAAAAAGTTATAAAAGATTATCAAGCATATTTAAAAAATTCAATTTTCTATCAAGATGTGGATGAAGCTCTTGCAATAGTATAAAAAGAGACATTATATGCATTATCAATAACAGAATTTTAGGAGATCTACGATGGTTTTATATAATAAATGAATAAATAAGGGGCTACGAAAGATAAAACCAATTTGATATACATTTTTTCGGCTCCTTAAGAAAATCAATGATGAAATTTATTGGGCAAACTTATTTCCATAAAGAGAAATCAATACTGATAAATCTAAAGAACTTAATCTTATTTGAGCATTTCATAATTGATAGGTAATTTCATGAGGCATTATCTCTTATGTCTGACCTTATTATGGGAAAAAAATTCTATTATCAAACTATATGATTTTTAGAATTACTGAACCACCCCTATGTGAGGGACAGAAGACCTACTTTACATCATCTGAAATGCACAAATGCCATAGGTGACAAATTATGAATAATTTGGAACAAGAAAAATATGAGTTTCATTATCTCATGTTATCTATTTAAAAATAACCAAAAGACTCAACAAATACATCTCAACTTAAAAAATATTCGAAGGGAATTACATCCTTGAAAAAAGGACAAATCATCAAGATGACAACAACAAAAGTAAATGAGTCAGCCTTAACATGTCCCAACAACATTTGCCATATGAATAAATGACCTTGAAGAAAAGTTCTACAAGCCACAAGAGATTTTAACCCATGAGGAGGGGATATAAAGAAACCTTGAATACTGAACTCAAGCACAATGCCATTTGAGAGATAAGCTTGAAAGTTTAAGACACATGAAATTTTAAGCACAAAGTTTCACCCGTGGTTCTCAAACATTTCCTCGAGAATTACACTGTAATATTCGAGATTTAAAAAGAAGAGCAAAGAAATTGAGCAATTTGACATGAGACGAAAAACTACAAAACTTAAATAGAGGTCATACAAAACCTCTAAGAGAAAGCCTTTAGGAAATCTAGCAAAGATTTGAGGACGAAGTCCTGAGGTATTTTTGCAATCGAAGCGCCAATCTAGAAAAAAGTAGACTCAAGATATTTTATAAGATGTTTTCCAAAGTAATCATAAGAGAAATGGCCAAATAAGAATGAGTAACACTATTTTTAAACCAAGTAGAAGCATTTCATCAATTATAAGATATGATAAAATTTTTAAATAAATTTAGCTCCATTCTAATTTGAAATTTTTCCTTATACAACTAATAAGAGTTGTACTACAAAATAAACTGGGTTTTATTATATGCAATCATTTGTGATTTTCATATGCCTGTGTTTTAAAGCCAAGCAATAGAAGTAAGAAAGAATAACTTTCCACTAACAATCTTAATTCTACTCTCTCTTTCTATCTCTCTCTCTCCCACCCACCTCTCTTGCATGAATACTCTTGATTTATTCAAGGAAAATCATATGATTTTCCTCATATAGTGACTGAATTCAATAACGAGTATGGGTTGTGGATGGATCATCTAGATTAATTTAGCTATGGTAAGTTCCATCATTGCAAAGTTTTGGACTAGAATTGTCATTGAATCTTGTCATGTGATAAGATAGAATTTTTTAGATGAAAAGGTTTATATAGTTTTCATTTACATTAAACCAAAAGGTAACCATTAACATTATATTGATGTTAATCACAGCAATTTGACAAGTCTCCAATCGTCCAAAGGAAAAAAGAAAAAAAACTTTATTCCATAATTTGGAGACAAAACTACAAGCTAATATAAGAAGCCTTTCCCATTCACATAACTTGCAAGAATTGATGTAAAAAGAGGACTCACATCTCCTTTACAATACAAGAAACCCTTAGTCATTATTATGAAGTATCTTTATGATTTATGAAATCACCCTTAGTAGCTAAAGGGATAACAAGGAAAATGTAGCTCAAGTCAAAATACAATTTCATTAATGCAACCATGTTGTAAATGTTTCCTTGCAAAGGCACATCCCCAAAAAAAACTATATTAAAATACCAAGTTAGGGATGATAACATGACATATTTTTTGAATAAAAACTTATGTTGACCTGCTTCCTTACCAACTGCACACCTTCGCTTCAAAGGTTGCCCAGCAAGGCACTACATTTTTAACATATTTATTTTCTTTTGAAAACAACCATGAATAGAACAATAACTACAATGATGACCTTGATTGAACAAAATCAACTTTTACGTGAAAAGACATGCCAAAATTCATCATTTCAAGGGTAAAAAAATAGATAAGGCACCATAGAGAACAGCAATATATGCCATTTCTATTACTAGATCACAAATAAGCACAAAAAGATGCAAGAACTACCAGTATTGTTTTCGAAAAGAGAAAGAAATGTTGCATGAAGACTTTAGGAAGGGCTAAAAGATTTCCAAATGGATCTTTTTAAAAGCCAAAGTGCAAAGCAATTTCTCAAACATTGTCAAAAAGCTTCTGAGTTGAGTCACTGACTATGTCTTAAAAATATGACAAACTAATAATTATTTCATTCCATTTTTCACTCTGAAGAGAACCATAAAAGAGGTTCTAAAGGCCAAGCATATCAAAATAGCTAGCATAAAATTTTTTCCAAATGAAGTTTTCAATGTTCCAATAAAAAAAATAATAAAAATAAAAGATAATTTCCCTAGCAAATGAAGACTAAAAAATGCATCTGAAAGTTGTTGGAGAGAGGATTGAGAGCCAGTTCATCATAGACTGCTCTTACAACTTCTTGAGCATTCTTGACTTCTAATTGTAGCTGAAAGAAAACCACAAAATACAAGGGAGTTAATAATAGCTTGTTGAACACAATTCAAAAAACATTAATTGAGTTCAATTATTTTACACATCATACAGGTAAGAAATTTTTTTTTAAATTTTCAATTTAAAAAAATTGAATGAATTGTCACAATTAACATCACCAAAACGGGATTCTCTTATAAGAAAACAACCTCTAAAACAAAGTAAACAGTCCAAATGAAGTGAAAGTCAGGCTAAAGTATCATCCTTATGCATCGCACAATTCTCTTGAAATGTATTTAAAATAAGAAAACTCCATTTGTGTAGCAACCAGCACCATCTAAATAAAAACTCGTGGTTATGTTGTACTACGCGTTGGCAGTGCACTATTTTAAAGTTGGAAGAGAAATATTCAAAAACATAGATATGTGGTTGACGATTAAAAATGAAGAAAATGGTAATAAGAGATACCTCCAAACGTATATAAAGTGTTTTAAGAATAAAATAGGATGCTAAGCAAGTTCTACCCATAAGACATTTATCTATTTTCTGCATGTTGTTGCCAACCACAATTTCGATTCTCCATTGTGATCATTGGAGTAGGTTAAAGATGTCTAATGCCTTTACCAAGTTTTTCCATGCTTCCTTTTCTTTCCAACTACAATAGGTGATCCAAATTATTTAACATGTTTTATTGAACATCTTCCTAGTTCGTTTATTTAATGTTAATTGTTTGATAGTTTAAGATCAAATTTTGTAGTTTGATGCCAACGTTCTTATTTATATGTATGGTTTCTATAATCAATTCCCATTTGCGCATAATAGTTTTTAATGTTTATGTGATAATTACAAGATAAAGTATCACTATCAATGCTATTTATGTTACGTTTATCGAAGATTGCTAGTGACTACAACAAAAATTATGCTTAGAAGAAATCACATAGATTTGATATCACTACATTTGTAGTAATAAAATATCACAAAGTTTAATATTCCACCTTCAAATAATTAAAATGCATTCCAAACATCAAAAAAGGAATTCTTAATTCATTTATTATATCTATATTCCTAGAACATATTAGACTCAATTTGTTCCTTAAAAACAAGCAAAGCATATAAAATAAAAAGGGATTTGTTTGAATAGGACTATCACTAAAATGTTTGAGACTTCAGTTAATTAAGCAGTTTACCTAGCCCTCACTGTATGAGCTAGATTCCAAGAATAAAGGCTAGCATAAACTCATAAATAAATAAATACATTCATTAAACAATGCACCTACTACATCAAATAGAACAACAAAAAAAACCTACATCTTCACACTTCTCATTAAAGCAAGAATTCTATTCAGTTGCCAAAGCAAAAAAATTTTCCAAGTTCATCTGTACTGAAGTCTTCACCATTTCTAAAGATTCAATCTTCATAGGAAGAATACTTTAATACAATAATAAAAAACTATGTTCAATGGAACATTTCTATAAGTAGGAACCTACTCCTTGATCTATTTGATGACTAAAATTGGTCCAGTTTCATGTTCAGTTAGATTGTAATGATCTGGAGACCCAAATTGCTTCAAATGATATGTTGATGAAGTAGTAATTTTGTTTATAGGAATTGATTCTGATTCCACATAGTTACTTTCGAGAATTTTGATGTTCACACCCTTAAAAATCATCAAAAATGGGACACCTATCTATTTGTTCGCAATAGGGCATAAGAAACGGCTTACAAGGGAGGCAATAGAAAGACAGACACCTTACTATCACTATTTAAGGAAAGGTCATCAAATTCGAGAAGCTTTGCTGAAGATTGCTCCTTTTTCTTAAAAGTAATAAAAAACATTATTTTTAAAACATCTAGACATCTAAAAACGAGAAAGTAGAGAGATGGTGTTTGTGTGGGGAAGGAGGAATACATATTGAATTTAGGCTATCTCTATTTCAATGAGTTTTCTTTTTGGACTGGTAAAATTCGGCAAAGCATGCTCCAATTTCCTGCATAGGATAGTTGAATGGAAGCAAAATGCAAATTCTGGCTTCTCTTTAATTGGCTCCACATTATCAGCTTCCTCCTTTAACTTAGAAGGCAACTCTAGTAGGGACACATTTTAGAAATCTTGCTAAAAAGGTATTTGGTTCGTTTGTTGCGATTATTGACATTTAAGAAAGGAACAAAAAAGTGTCTTTCAATGAAATTTTAATTTTCTTTGATGAAATGTGGTTGAAAAAGTATTTTACTAATAGGTTTGAATATATTATGTGTAAAGATTTGATCTTTCCACAAAATTTTTGAATGACATGAGAAAAAAGCCAAATATGTCCATTTTTTACTACAAAAAAAAGATAACATTCACTCTAGCACCAACTTTCAAAAATATTTTGCAACATGCATTGGGATTTGAGCATGTCTTTTTACATAGCTTCACAAAGCATAAGCTAACAATTCGATAGTTCTATGAACAAAAATGCTCCCCAAAATTATCAACAAAGATAGTATTCTAATACCTTCTATTATGTTTAAAATTCTTAAAGCCTGATTTATAACTGCCACAACTAATAAGTTGTCCTATTTAAGATTCAAGGTATGCCTATAGGATTACTATAAAATTGTAATTTTATATGGCCACAATGCAAGACAGTTAAATTTATCATAAATAGAATAAATACTATGAAGAATGAGTGACTACACTTCAGAATGAGTACAAATAAGTACATTTAAGGGAAGGTTAGTAATTTAGAATAAGCTAAGAGAAAAATAGTTTTGATGGTTTGAAAAAATTTAACCTTTTAGATTATCTGTTATTAAAATTTTTTCATATGAATAAAAAAATAGACAAAACAAATAAGACATAAGAAAAACATAATTTGCAAAGAGAAGAGGTAGGCTAAAAAATTACATTAAGGACTTCTAACCTAAAACCAAATGTTTTTGTGCATACTGGTTTACAAGTTTGGCTTAACTAGCTAGAAGATAATTAGTATATTTTTTTATTCTTAAAATACACTTTCCTATTGAGATCTATATAACAATTATACAAACATCTAAGACTTATATTAGAATATTTGAATGATATTTAATGGGAAAAAAGAGTCAAGGTTCTAGTTATAACATTTAAAAAATTTATGAGCTTAGTGGCTAATTTTGAAACTTAAAAACCCTAAATATTAGGCCAAATCTCAAAAGCCTACATGAAATCTGTCATTTAAAGAAAGGAAGTTTCTTAAGCATTAAGAAATCAAGATTGATTAGTATAAAGGTGAAACTATATATTGCTTTTGACCTTTAAAAAGATGTTCTACACAGTTCTTCACTAAATTAATTATAATTTTTAACTGTTCTCCATATTTGGAATTGAAATTAGAAAAAAGGAATCAGAACAGGACTCTTTGTAGTTGAAGGCATTTGCATTGCTCGTGTAAAGAGGTGCTTAATTATTTGGGCTTCAATATATTAGAAGAGTTCACTCAATAATAGTGTATTTTAAACAATGTCAAATAAATAAAGGCTACATAGGAATGCCATTACAAAATAAGATGCCACTAAAGTTTATTTAATTTTACTTACTTTAATCAATATTGAAAATACTCAAATATAGAAAAAAATATCAATAATCATGAGATAGCATTTTTTAGAACTTAGACTTTTTATATGAGATTAAAGGGTTAGTTTATATATTCTAATCAAATAAATGTAATTACTTTTCTAATCCATTGAAATATATGGGTACTTTATAAGATAATTTAAATAAATTTGCTTCTCTGAATAATACAACAAGCACATCGTCCTTCCTATTAATAAAGAAGAAAATTTCTCAATGACAACAAGCACAACTCCAAATTGACTTGATTATGAAAGCTTATAAACCACCTTGCTCCAATATGGAGGAAATCGATAAAGAAATAGTTAGTATCGATAACATCAAACCCTTTATGAAGGGAAAAGGGAAATTTTCCCATGTAGCAATTATTCAACAAATCATACCAGTGAAATTGCAATGGTTAGAAACCCAAAGAATACAAAAATCAACTATGGAAGAGTAGGCAAAAACAAAATGACTATAACTGTGTTAGTATCACAATTCTATGGAAGATAGCATTACTTCTTTTAATGCAATTTTTCAAAATTGTTTTATTATGCATGACAATCTAGACCAATGATAACAGGGAGTGATAATTAGATTTAAAGGTGGAATTAGAAGTGCAAGGGAAAATTCCTAGTAGACTTCTAACTAGAGGAATATATGATTAATAGCAACATAAAAGAAATTTTTACTCTATAAATATAAACCTTAAATGAGCAAAACCTTTCTAGAGACCAAACTTGTCAATACGTCGACACAAACACAAGGTCATAAAATGATGGAATTAGAGTCATACTTTCAGTAATGGTTAAAGATGAATAATGAAGAACTAATGTATCCATTAAGTAATAACTAGATGTTCAGGCCAGAAAGAGAAAAGGTCTAACCCTAATTGAATTAGAATAGAAATCACTTGTGATAGAGAAGGTAGTCAATGGCTTGGTTGGTAGATGGATTTGAATGAAGGTATTGTTAATGAAGAAATGGTGGCAGAGTGGAACATTAGCTTGCAATGCTTAGAGATAATCAACAATCATTTTGAGGATGGCCCAAAAGAACTCCATTTGTTGTTATGAGAGTTGCAATAGCCAATTCTAAATGTATGGTTTAAACAAAACCAATTTCTTCATATTAAGGTTGAAGAAGACTTGGTTTAAGAAAAGGGCATATTACACTATTGCCCTTCAATCCTTCTATCTTTTTTATAGATAAATGCGTGAAAGATATTCAAGTAGCCTTTTAGAATTTCTTTGATGCTTGTCAAATCTTCACAAAGATTTAACTACACTTAAGGCAAAGGAAATTTGGTCAAACTAGACTTAAGAATTAATCCAAAAACGTAATAGATGAAGGATTTTTTTATAAAAAATCTTAGAATAAGGGAAAACCAACCAACAAGTCAACAAAGGTAAAACGCATTATCTAAGTAGAAGCATATGGTTTAGGAGGCCAAAAACATTACAAGGGACAAGTAATGGTGTTAAATGAGTTAAGGTCTCTAATTAATTCCAAGAACAACTCAATCAAAGATTATTTTAAATAAATTTAAATTAATAATGTCTTGAATAAATTCTCATAAGATTACTAATACTAGCAAAGTCCATTTAAGTATAGTTAGATCTTAATTGACAACTAAAATACTAAAAATATAAAATAAATATCATAAATTGCAATAACATGATCTTATTTCTATATATTGATGTGTTTAAGTTGAATTGGATGGATAATTTGGATATTCTAATCTAATAAATAGTATAGCCTCTTCTAAAATATTTATGATTTCTAAAATGACCATTAAACAAATACAAGTATCCCAATAAACACACCCAAGGCTACAACCTCAAGTTCACAAGAAAATGAGAGAAACATTATTGAGAAAAGATGAAAAGGGTGGCCATTGTTCTTGAGAAGGATAATTACAAAAATAGAAGAATGGCTTTAATGACTTAGAAAACTCTTCAGAGTATACCTTCTAATGATCTTTATTTTCTCTATAATTATGAAGCAATATGCAAAAGGGGACCTTTCTTAGGCTTCATGTTGGCTCCACAATCATTAGAGATGGATAACGACTTGTTACATTTTGATTTCACTAAATAAATGCATAATGAGAACTAAACAAATAAATATAAGTGTTGACATAAAGCATATGCATTAGCAGCTCATAAAATGGAAATTTGATCCAATATTGGTAGTAGATCATTACTAAAGAATAAAGCTATAGGACATGTGAGAAGAAATGTTGAGTTGATATTGCCAAGAGCTAATTGAAAAATAAAATATCAAAAGTGCATTTGGTTAAACTATAATGGCATACACTACAATATTTTTTAAATATATTAGGTGCATTATTTTATTACATTTTTAAATGATGTTATTTAAAATTGTAATTATATTTCACAAATATAAGCGACACCTAGATAACGAACAACTTCATATTAATAATAAGAATAGTAGATTTTTTAGATAACAATTAGTTAAATAATAAAAAAAAATATTGCTAAAATTTATGTAACATAAACATATATATAACACTATTATTTAAATGTCAATACTATCTAAATAATACTTAACCAAATGTCTCCTAAAATTAATGTGTGTTTTTCAGTCATAGTATTTCAAGATATGGCACCTCATGCCAAATTAAAAGAAACCTAAACAAACTCAACACACATATTCCTTATCAAGTACATGACAACAAAGAACCCAATTAGAAGCAATGGATTAGTTATTTGCAATACACATATCATACTTTACTTGGAAGCGTGAATTAATATCCAAAGAAATCCCTCTTATATTCCTGTGTTCTTATATGGACAATGCAAAGCATATTTTTTTCTTACAATGAAAAAAAAAATGAAAGGATGTCAAACAATTAATAGAATTTATTGCATAATATTAAAATTATTACAATATAGAATAAATAAATCATAAAGAAGATAACATAAATGAAGGCTAAAATCATTGAAATGGATGCATCAACAAGCATTAATTCATCAGTCATTTTCTTTTGGAAAAACCAAGACACCAGGTGACTTGCCTCCTTGCCTGTAACAAAAAAAAATTAATAATAATAATAATAATATATCGTTAAAAAGAAAATATGACAATGCAAAATAAATAAGAGGAAATAAACAATGTCAAAATATGAAGCCATGTTCTTATAGGTGCATCATAAGCTTAGAAATTGTAAGCAACAAATAAATAAATTACATGATCAGAGGATTAAAAAAAGATAATTAAATAAATTAAAATTTAAATGTATAGACATAACCAAGAATACAACAATCACTTATAATGCAAATAACTCAAACAATTGCAAGGAAAAGAGGTTACCCTTCACAATTGTTAAAGATAAAAAAAGTTAACTATGTAATATTCTCATAACTAAAGAGTGGGATTGATGAGGAGGATTACAAGCCAAACAAAGCTAATGAGGGCCATAAATAGTTTCAATACTATTAAAGATGGACTCAAGAAATCCTAAGATACTAGTTGAACTAATCCAATAGCAAAATGATTAAGGTTCAGTTTGGAATACTTTCCTTCTGCTTTACTTTTTAAAATTCGATACTTACAAATATCTTACAACTCCACGATAAACAATGGTTTTATAATCATAAAAAAGTTTGAAGTAAAATAAAAGCTATGGTCGCATTGAACCTTAGACCTCCTATTAGGAAAATAGGGACAATTCCAAATGAACTACAACTCATTGGAAATTTGCCAACTTTTTTAAGAGGCAATAACCTCAAAAATAAAATTTTGGACAAAGACATTGAACATAGCACAGTCATAGCAAATGAAGTACAAGCCACTTCTTTGCCTGACTTCATAAAATTCTTATTTGCAGGCCATGTCAAGAATCCATAATAAAGCTAATCTAGTACCTGAAAGGCCAATCTTGTTATGACCATCACCATGAAGAACTATAAAATATTTCATGTTGCACATGTGACAAGTCTACTACCAGATCTTTCTAACACAACTCCTAATCTAGTAGATTAAAGCCAATCCAACGTCATCAAATTTTGTCTTAAAGATGTTGTTAACCAGTTAATTTCAAAGAAAATATATTGCAGAATTGAGATAAATTGTGTGAGAAGTTGCTCTTATAAATTGTGAAAATATTGTGTATGATATTCCTAATTGTCAAATTAGTTTAGATTTAAATTGTCTCCTAAAATGTGGAAAAACACAAAAAAGTAAAAATATTTGAAAATAAATAAATGAATATGCAATTGAATAGATCATGTAGAGACAAGTACAACGATCTTTATTTCTTCTTAATTAGACCACATTTGGAATTACTACAAATTACAAAACTAAAAAGCATAAATAATAACAAATTATTTTTTCAATATTGGGTCACATAAAAGTAGATTCATAATTACAATGTAATATAACCTAATCAAAGTGAAAATTTTAGAATAAATGAGATAAAATTAAGGGAAATGTGTATTTGAAGTTACAAAAGATACCTACTATAACACTCTTAATTATTAAATGTGATAAGAATCAAAATATCTCATAAATCATTCAAAAAACCTAGGAAATAAAATATTTGACAAAAAAATAAATATTAAATTAAATAGAGTTCATGGAGAGGAGTTTGATGGCATTCGTTTAGTCTCAATCAGGCCTCATTTTGAATTATTATTAATTAAAAGAATTAAATAAGAATGAATAACAAAATATTAATTTTTTAATTTTAAGTATATATATTTTAAAGCTAAAATAAGATAAAGTTATGTTGTATAATGTAACTTAATGAAAGCAATGTTAATGTTTCAAAGAGAGGAAATGGAGCTTCATATTTATATAGCAAAATGAAAGTGAAAAGTTAAGAAAATGAGATAAATTGTCATGAAAGTTGCATTCTTAGATACTAAAGAACTTGAGCGTAACATTCTCAACCATCAAACAAGGTATGGATCGATATGTCTTGTAAAGCTTGAAAAGCCATACAACAATGAGTTCAAATTGAGGGAGTTTGATGTCTTTGACTCATCTCAACTACACCACATATCAAATTTTACAAAATATAATTTAAAATAGTTATGAATAACAAAATATTAATTTTACAAATATAACAAATATATTTTAAAAATGAAATGAGATAAATTGCAACAATATAAAATAACTAAATGAAAGTAATGTAAAAGCTACACCAAAAGAGGTTTAGAGTTACAAATTAGCATTGACAAATCAAAGTGAACGATTTCTAGAAATAAGAAATATTTTATGTGAAAGTTACGTTCTGAGACACTAAGGAGGTTGAGTGTAACATCCTCAATTATTGAATCAGTTTTTAATCAAAATGACCCATTAAGCATTACAAAAACTTCAAAAGTAAAATTAATAAAAAAATAAAGAAATCAAAATTTTATTTTGATAAATCTTGATGACACGATTACAGTGAAAATTATTTTTTCGCAATTGCACCACGTTTCCAATTATTGTGAGGCAACAAAGTAAATAGAAAAAAGAAATAAATTTTTATAATTTGACACTAACATTTATGGTTGTAGAGAAAAATTAGATAAGATAGTACCAAATTATACTTTTTGAAGTTATTTTTTAGAAACCTTTCTTTTTAAATTAGGGCTAGAAAGAATAATCCACATTAAATTATTTTGCATTCTCAATAATGAATAAATGAGAAAAATATGGTTCTTCACTCCATATAATATCGTAACAATTGCTTCTTTTGGCTCCTTCGTCCCACACTTGAACATTTTCTTAGGCCACATCTATGACATCCTTCTAGCTTTTCAATTAGACGCGTTCTTTCATAATTCATGAGTCTCGACAACTAGTTCTGGTCATTAAATGAAATTTGTAAAATAGGATTGCACTACACTCCAACACAATGTTAAGAGGTTGCACCACTATATTGCATTCAAAGGAAGGTTTAACCACAACTATTTAATCTCCCAAAACAAAATTCTAAATCCATCTCCATATATGGATAAAGAATACACAAGCAAACATTGCCTTTAACATTCTTAAACCCAAAATGGGTTGCTCCACATTTCCTTTTAGGTTTCTTCCCACGGCCTTTAAAAGTTCTTATCGATATGGAGCCATACAATGTCCCTAGCCTTGAAACCATATTCCACTCACTGCTTATTATACCTTTTCCTATTATATTTTTGTGGCTTTTCCATCAACCTTTAAGTGTATCCTTCAAATCTTATTGAAACTATTGCGCACTATGTTGAGCTAATCCCTTGATACTTTTAATTGTGTAAATTTGGAACTCTAAATTGAATGGGCTTTATGGACTAAATCCTAAATTATTTATTGAATAGCCTTCAACCAGTAGAAACATGGCCTAACCTGTTGAAAGAAAAGTAGACTTAGAAGAGATTTTCATCCTATACTCTGAAATATTATCCCTCATAAGGGTTGTCAAATGGTCCTTTTTATGATACTATAAACAACATATCATTGCAAAAATTTCTCAAATTCTAATTTTTTACAAGAACAATACAAGTTTAATTTGTTGGATCAGGATAGTATTTTTTTTCATTCAAAAGCAACCAACCACCATTGAAGTATGAGTCAGTTGAACCAATCTCAACTAATCCCCATTAGAAGGCATGCAAAGTTGTATCCCTTAATTGAGAAGGCCTTCACCTAAGTGAAAATTAGATAGCTTTCATTGTTTTCACATTTGATCAATCCCTATTAAAGTCAAAATCCTTGATATCTCTCAACACATTCTCCTCGTGCATCTTTAGTTAGACCCACTTCAAAAAACTTAGACAAAGGTTGCTTACTGCATGCTTTGAAAGAAAGCCAAACAACTTATTTTGAGCTCCTCGCCTATATGTGATGACAATGTTGAATTGTTGCAAATAGGTCATGTGCTTAATGTGCCATGCCTGTTGAAATTTGCAAGGTTCTACAACTATTGTAGTGGTTGTCTATCAAAGTGCACAATGTTTCATTCCCAACAAAGACAACAACCAATGTGTCATGGCTTGATGTAATGCTAAAATCTCCTTGTTGTATCACCATGAGTTTCCTTGAGCTTCTTGTTGTAGCATGAAATAATACGCTAGAAGATGTCCTCAAACCATAAAAATGATGTTGATTGCATGGCTTGACACATTGAATGCTATCGTAAAAGAAAGTCATAAACTAGGAAAAATCATACGTGTGCCCATAATTTATTCTTTAAAAAGGGGAGTGTATGATTTTTCTCATAAACTTCAATTTCACTTTTGTTAGTACATGCAATAATATGACAATCTCAGTCAAGTTTTTAATGAATTATGAAGCTAGTAGGATGCCTCCATTAAGATCCTTACCTCAGTGACATTACTTGGTTTTGAACATTCTCACATGACTTGCACCAAAATTGCATCAATTCTCCTTTTTCTTTTTCTGGCCGTATGCACTAGATAAATCAAGATCACATGCTCTAACTTGTACTACATTAAGCTGAGTTTCCACCATTGGAATGACTTTTTAGAGAAACTAGTTTTTCCTCATTCATAGGCTTTTTGAATGAACAAGTTTGGTTCTCATGCTTATCAATTTCTTTCTTTCTTCCTCCCTTGTTTTCTACCTTTCTATTCTCCTCCAAATAACCTGAACCATCCCACATGTACTTCCACTAAACTTGGTCATGCACATGCTCTGGACATCATTCTAGTATTAATAGTACACTTATTCAATGCATAGCATACTCAAATTGCATAGGAATAATGCCAAAAATTAACCTTAAAGATTTATATACTTTTGAGGGGATCATCATATCCTAATACAAAATTATGACAATAAAAATCAAGGCAGTGATTAACATCAATCCTAGCCAATTTGATAAAAAATTTAAAAATTAATAGATAATTTTAATAAAAAAACTCACTTGCAAAAACAAGATGCTTTCACTGCAGTTAATATAGTGTACATACATTTAGTAAAATTAGTGTACTACATTTATTTTAAGCCTGCTGAAAATCCTACAAAATTTGATACCAAATTTCTAGGCTACATATGACGAGTTAACTTTCATAGATTTTTCATGTCACATTCACATTGCAAAAGTATGAATCACAGTAGCACATTGATTCACAAATACCTTGGACAGATTCTTTGTAAGATGAACATTTAAATCATTTGAAATCTTGAGTTTCGTAGTTAAATTTTTCTCTTTAGAATCTGTGTAAATTTTACAATCTCAAGTACTAAAAGAGCTTCTTTAAGTTGCTGATCCAATCAATGAATAAGAATATGAATTAAAAAAATGTAGTGAAACAAAGAATAGTTTTAATGCCATGTGCTCCTTCTGTCTTCATAGATAGCTGAAGGAATCTTCTAAACTTCTAGAAGCAACTTTTGAATTGGATAAACTTTGTTCCTACAAGATAAAATAGCTTTGAGTTCTAAACTAGGAAATCAAAACCAATAGATGGTTGAAGTACAATGGCAAAGAAGCTAAGAAGCATTGATAAAAAAATTAACACTAGTTAAAAAAATTAATTGTTATGCAATATCAGGGATTTACACCATTCTAACAAGCTCCTGCAGAGTTTTACATGAACTAATGCAGTATTCAATTTGCTAGATATAACATTCAATTCAATTTCTAGAATTTCATTTTTAACAACTGCTTCTTCCTTTTCACCAATTGCAACTTCCAAAGCCTCTTTCATCAAAGCAATATCAGCCTCCACTTCAAACACACTGAATACATGCTTTTGATACTCGTTCTAAAACAATACATGGAACGAAAATAATGTACCAAACCAAATCAAATCTATTCACTTAATATAAGAAATTGAATATTAACCACAAGTATAAATTAAAAAAAAAATATCATGGAGAAAATAAGATTTGGAGTTCAAAAACCTTCTTCATATGCTTAAGCCAAGCTGAATAAAGTTCATGATTTCGTTAAGCATACTAAAACATTAAGAAACAAACCTTTGTTCTTCTAGTTTCATCTCATATGTTTACTATATTACATCTTGCGTTGTTGCTAGCTACTAACTAGCTGATAAATTAACTAGCAATCGCTTAGGACCTAGTATAAATAAAACACAAGCAAACTTCCATCTCTAATATTTACCTGCAAATTTTTATGGGATATAGCATTTGATTCAGGCTTCAACATATTGCGTCCTTGTAAAGCTCATTCACATTGCAAACTATTAACTTGTCGTTCAATCTGAGCTTTCTCACTCTAAAAAAAGGAAATGTTCACCTTTAATGAAACAAAATAAAAAAACTCAAAGGAACACATCTGTGACAATAATAATTACCTGAAGCTTTACCTTGTCCTTGATTGTATTGTTTAGTTTGCTTTTGTATCCTTGAATTTTCATTTTGTCTTGTCAAGTTTGTTTCTTAGTTATTCTTTCTCTCAAACAAGAGAAGAAGATGATAAGCATGACACTTCTCCATATCAGCCTAAAGGCCTTGTTCCTACAACATCTACTTGGATCAAAAATAGAATGGAAACATCATTCTAAAAAGACTAAAAAGGGAAAGACTTGATTTAGCTTACTGTAGCAATCTTCTACCTATTTTCAAAGCAGCACTTGAGCTTATGAATTTGTTTCTGATGTTGACATAGTTGGTTACCAAATAGATTCTACATTTGAGAGATTTTTGAGATGAAGAATTGTGGTGCATTTTCACTAGATAAATAAAAATCAAGGCCATCATATCATACGTTCTCAAACTTGAATTCCTCAATTTTTTTGATCATAAATCTATTGACACACTCTTGGCCTAATGAGGGACTTGATTGTGCCACACACTCCATGGGAATGGTCTTAAGGCTCTAAAAGCATAACATAATAGAATATGAAATTAAGTAGCTTATGGGAACAACATTATTATCTCACAAGGGGAGAATTGAGCAGGTATTCAAATTGATATAAATCAATTTTTTTTGTTCAAGGATAAGACAAATGTAATGATTAAAATGTAAGAGTTTTTCTTTAACATTTGTAATGATCAGCATGTAAAGTTTCTCATATAGCACATATGAAGAGAGTAACAAGTGGACATAGATGTGATGATAATTTGCACATCAAAAAAGTAAGATATGAATCACAATGAGATGCAAGAATTAAATGTCATAAGAACAATAAGTTATTATGAACATGTATATGACATAGAAGAAGTGGGGCTCATTGGTAGAGCACCCCTTAGGCAATCAAGCGGCATCAAATTTGATGCAAATCATTTGAACATACAAAAGACAAGCTTCTTAAAAGAAAGTCATTTCCATCAAACCTATTAATAGAGCTTAAGCTAAAAAATATGAAAGAGACTAATTTGGAAGTAGTTAATTAGGAATGTCAAAGTAGGGAGAGTTGGCTTCAAGTACATGCAATTATTTTCCCAACTTAAGCTTTTGCCGATGTCAAGGAAAAAGACACATACACAAATCGTACTACATTATGTTGTAGTTGTTTTTATGGGTTGACTAACAGTCTATCTTATGGGAAATGAACCTTAAAATTCTATCTTCTTTCTTGGTTGAGCTCTTTTTGGCTTTCTTTGAACAAAAGGCATTTTGATATTTTAAAAAAATCTAGTTAAGCAAATTTAAGATGGTGCAATATTGCTTAAGGCACTCTATTCATTTTTTTTTATTTTTCAACTACATTTGACAATGGTACAAGCTATGGATGAATCATTTGGTATTGAAGAATCATCTTGGACATATACGGCCAAGAAAAAAGTTCATGAAAGGAAATGAACAAATAGCTATACAACAATTAGCAATACACGTTGGAGATTCCACCAATATTTGGAATATTAGGTAACACAGCTAATACAAACTATTCAATGCTTTGCATAGATTGTTGCAAAGCAATAACTTATCATGATAAAAGCACCATAATATAGAACCAAAAAAATACATCACCACCAAAGTTGAATGCAACCAATTCAAAGTGGGGAAGGTTAAGGTTATCTAAGCCTGATGAAGAATTTCAATGAAGTTGATTTATGCAAATCAATGCCCTCAAATTTTAAAGAACAATAAATACTCTTAAAAGTTGTGACCAAGGTCGATTTGCAAATTTATGATGAAAAATGAATGCCAATATAATACTTAGGATAGAAGAAAGCAGAAAGTGATCATCAAATTTTTCTTAAGAGTTGGAAACACAAAGCAATGAATAAGTCCTAAAAGATTGCTAGATGGAGTCATACAGAAAGCAAGAGTCCCAAATCAAAAATATCAGAAAGGATTTTGAACTACACGCACACCCAAAAGCTTTCTTCATCTTAGCAAGCTCTTACTTGAAACTCCTCATAGGCTCTCTTTTCTAAATTCTCATCACAATCTCCACCTTTCCCTAATGCATGTTAATTTCTCCCTCATTATTTCACTTTAAGCTATTACTTTAGTTTTTCTTTAACACCTAATTGTACCACAACTCCCCACCTTTTCAACAAGAATGCCAAACAACATCAAGTAGAGGAGAATATGTCTCTTACCATATAACTTAGAAGAAACGAATTTTGAATTAGCAATACATTGTTATTTTAATATAAAGTTCATATATTGATTTTAGTCCTTAAACCCAAAACCTCCAATTCCAATAAAACAATAGCCATGGTTATTCCTTATTGAGACCTTTTCAAATCTACATTTTTTAAATCTAAGACATCCATTATTGACATAAAAATGTCACGCACTTGTAACCAACAAAAATTCCTTCTTAAAACTAAACATTTAATCCCATATAACATACATAAAATCAAATTTAATCATAGTATTTCAGACAAATACGTTGGACAAAAAAATTTTTAACAAGATTATTTTGAGCCTACAAAGTTAATATTTAGTCAAGTGTGAAATCAGGCATAGAGAAGTTCATTCAAGAGAGTACATTCTAAAGCATTACAAAACCAACTGATCTTAAGTATGGCCTATACATACCACTATTGATACTTAATCAACCCTAGACGACCATCATGGTGGATTTTCTTGGAGGCTTATCAATTATAAGATGATTTCACAATTTCTTGTTATGATTAAGAAAACCTATCTAAGATGATAGTGCAGAAATAGGATATCAAGGGGTAAAAGTGACACATTTTTCTTAACACCTGAGTTACTAACACACACTTTGTTGACTTGAAATGCTCATTTTATAAGTAAATTGATAACTAGACAAAGGCCATTAACATAGTAAATATGAATCCAATGAAAGGATATAGTTCTCGCCACTCAAAGACATAAGATCATAATCTATTACATGCCAAATTTTCATTAAATCAAACAATCCATGTCAAATTATTTTGAGCTCATTCAAGGTGATGTGTCTATTATATCTGCCATAAAGCCCATTCAACTTGGATTTTGAAATAAGAAAAACCAATAAAATCAAAGTATTAATATAATAGAAGGTATAATAGATTATCAATAATAGTTGAATAGTTCAAACCAATTCAAGGAGTAGTTGAAGCTCTCCCAACATAAGTACAAAAAAAGACATGATATGCACAAAATCAACACATCCAAAAATCAATTATTTGGAGGCCATTTAAGGTGTGTCTAGTATATCTGCCATAGAACACACTCAACTTGGATTTCTCAATAAACCCATCCAATAAATATAAAAAAAAAGTTATAAAAGATTATCAAGCATATTTAAAAAATTCAATTTTCTATCAAGATGTGGATGAAGCTCTTGCAATAGTATAAAAAGAGACATTATATGCATTATCAATAACAGAATTTTAGGAGATCTACGATGGTTTTATATAATAAATGAATAAATAAGGGGCTACGAAAGATAAAACCAATTTGATATACATTTTTTCGGCTCCTTAAGAAAATCAATGATGAAATTTATTGGGCAAACTTATTTCCATAAAGAGAAATCAATACTGATAAATCTAAAGAACTTAATCTTATTTGAGCATTTCATAATTGATAGGTAATTTCATGAGGCATTATCTCCTATGTCTGACCTTATTATGGGAAAAAAATTCTATTATCAAACTATATGATTTTTAGAATTACTGAACCACCCCTATGTGAGGGACAGAAGACCTACTTTACATCATCTGAAAATGCCATAGGTGACAAATTATGAATAATTTGGAACAAGAAAAATATGAGTTTCATTATCTCATGTTATCTATTTTAAAATAACCAAAAGACTCAACAAATACATCTCAACTTAAAAAATATTCGAAGGGAATTAAATCCTTGAAAAAGGACAAATCATCAAGATAACAACAACAAAAGTAAATGAGTCAGCCTTAACATGTCCCAACAACATTTGCCATATGAATAAATGACTTTGAAGAAAAGTTCTACAAGCCACAAGAGATTTTAACCCATGAGGAAGGAATATAAAGAAACCTTGAATACTGAACTCAAGCACAGAGCCATTTGAGAGATAAGCTTGAATGTTTAAGACATATGAAATTTTAAGCACAAAGTTTCACCCATGGTTCTCAAAGATTTCCTCGAGAATTGCACTGTAAGATTTGAGATTTAAAAAGAAGAGCAAAGAAATTGAGCAATTTGACATGAGAAGAAAAACTACAAAACTTAAATAGAGGTCATACAAAACCTCTAAGAGAAAGCCTTTAGGAAATCTAGCAAAGATTTGAGGACTAGGTCCTGAGGTATTTTTGCAATCGAAGTCCCAATCTAGAAAAAAGCAGGCTCAAGATATTTTATAAGATGTTTTCCAAAGTAATCATAAGACCAATGGCCAAATAAGAATGAGTAACACTATTTTTAAACCAAGTAGAAGCATTCCATCAATTATAAGATATGATAAGATTTTTAGATAAATTTAGCTCCATTCTAATTTGAAATTTCTCCTTATATAACTAATAAGAGTTGTACTACAAAATAAACCGGGTTTTATTATATGCAATCATTTGTGATTTTCATATGCCTGTGTTTTAAAACCAAGCAATAGAAGTAAGAAAGAATAACTTTCCAATAACAATCTTAATTCTACTCTCTCTTTCTATCTCTCTCTCTCCCACCCACCTCTCTTGCATGAATAATCTTGATTTATTCAACTAAAATCATATGATTTTCCTCATATAGTGACTGAATTCAATAACGAGTATTGGTTGTGGATGGATCATCTAGATTAATTTAGCTATGGTAAGTTCCATCATTGCAAAGATTTGACTAGAATTGTCATTGAATCTTGTCATGTGATAAGATAGAATTTGTTGGACGAAAAGGTTTATATAGTTTTCATTTACATTAAACCAAAAGGTAACCATTAACATTATATTGATGTTAATCACAGCAATTTGACAAGTCACCAATCTTCCAAAGGAAAAAAGAAAAAAAACTTTATTGCATAATTTGGAGACAAAACTACAAGCTAATATAAGAAGCCTTTCCCATTCACATAACTTGCAAGAATTGATGTAAAAAGAGGACTCACATCTCCTTTACTATATAAGAAACCCTTAGTCATTATTATGAAGTATCTTTATGATTTATGAAGTCACCCTTAGTAGCTAAAGGGATAACAAGGAAAATGTAGCTCAAGTCAAAATACAATTTCATTAATGCAACCATGTTGTAAATGTTTCCTTGCAAAGGCACATCCCCAAAATAGACTATATTAAAATACCAAGTTAGGGATGATAACATGACATATTTTTTGAATAAAAACTTATGTTGATCTGCTTCCTTACCAAGTGCACACGTTCTCTTCAAAGGTTTCCCAAAAAGGTACTACATTTTTAACATATTTATTTTTTTTTTGAAAACAACCATGAATAGAACAATAACTGCAATGATGACCTTGATTGAACAAAATCAACTTTTACGTGAAAAGACATGCCAAAATTCGTCATTTCAAGAGTAAAAAAATAGATAAGGCACCTTAGAGAACAACAATATATGCCATTTCTATTACTAGATCACAAATAAGCACAAAAAGTACAAGAACTACCAGTATTGTTTTAGAAAAGACGGTGAAATGCAGCATGAAGACTTTGGGAATTGCTAAAAGATTTTCAAATGGATCTTTTTAAAAGCCAAAGTGCAAAGCAATTTCTCAAACATTATCAAAAAGCTTCTGAGTTGAGTCACTAACTAACTCCTAAAAATATGACAAACTAATCATTATTTCATTCCATTTTTCACTCTGAAGAGAACCATAAAAGAGGTTCTAAAAGCCAAGCATATCAAAATAGCTAGCATAAAATTTTTTCCAAATGAAGTTTTCAATGTTCCAATAAAAAAAATAATAAAAAGAAAAGATAATTTCCCTAGCAAATGAAGACTAAAAAATGAATCTGAAAGTTGTTGGAGAGAGGATAGAGAGCCAGTTCATCATAGACTGCTCTTACAACTTCTTGAGCATTCTTGACTTCTCATTGTAGCTAAAAGATAACCACAAAATATAAGGGAGTTAATAATAGCATATTGAACACAATTCAAAAAAAATTAATTGAGTTCAATTATTTTACACATCATACAGCTAAGAAATTTTTTTTAAAATTTTCAACTCAAAAAAATTGAATGAATTCTCACAATTAACATCACCAAAACGGGATTCTCTTATAAGAAAACAACCTCTAAAACAAAGTAAAAAGTCCAAATGAAGTGAAGGTCAGGCTAAAGTATCATCCTTATGCATCGCATAATTCTCTTGAAATTTATTTAAAATAAGAAAACTTCATTTGTGTAGCAACCAGCACCATCTAAATAAAAACTCGTGGTTAAGTTGTACTTTGAGTTGGCAGTGCACTATTTTAAAGTTGGAAGAGAAATTTGCAATATTATTCAAAAACACAGATATGTGGCTGAGGATTAAAAATGAAGAAAATGGTAATAAGAGATACCTCCAAACGTATATAAAGTGTTTTAAGAATAAAATAGGATGCTAAGCAAGTTCTACCCATAAGACATTTATCTATTTTCAGCATGTTGTTGCCAACCACAATTTCGATTCTCCATTGTGATCATTAGAGTAGGTTAAAGATGTCTGATGCATTTACAAAGTTTTGCCATGCTTTCTTTTCTTTCCAACTACAGTAGGTGCTCCAAATTATTTAACATGTTTTATTGAACATCTTCCTAGTTCATTTATTTAATGTTAATTGTTTGATAGTTTAAGATTAAATTTTGTAGTTTGATGTCATCGTTCTTATTTATATGTATGGTTTCTATAATCAATTCCCATTTGTGCATAATAGTTTTTAATGTTTATGTGATAATTACAAGATAAAGTATCACTATCAATGATATTTATGTTAAGTTTATCGAAGATTGCTAGTGACTACAACAAAAATTATGCTTAGAAGAAATCACATAGATTTGATATCACTACATTTGTAGTAATAAAATATCACAAAGTTTAATATTCCACCTTCAAATAATTAAAATGCATTCCAAACATCAAAAAAGGAATTCTTAATTCATTTATTATATCTATATTCCTAGAACATATTAGACTCAATTAGTTCCTTAAAAACAAGCAAATCATATAAAATAAAAAGGGATTTGTTTGAATAGGACTATCACTAAAATGTTTGAGACTTCAATTAATTAAGCAGTTTACCTAGCCCTCACTGTATGAGCTAGATTCCAAGAATAAAGGCTAGCATAAACTCATAAATAAATAAATACATTCATTAAACAATGCACTTACTACATCAAATAGAACAACAAAAAAAACCTGCATCTTCACACTTCTCATTACAGCAAGAATTCTATTCAGTTGCCAAAGCAAAAAAATTGTCCAAGTTCATCTGTACTGAAGTCTTCACCATTTCTAAAGATTCAATCTTCATAGGAAGAATACTTTAATACAATAATAAAAAACTATGTTCAATGGAACATTTCTATAAGTAGGAACTTACTCCTTGATCTATTTGATGACTAAAATTGGTCCAGTTTCATGTTCAGTTAGATTGCAATGATCTGGAGACCCAAATTCCTTCAAATGATATGTTGATGAAGTAGTAATTTTGTTTATAAGAATTGATTCTGATTCCACATAGTTACTTTCGAGAATTTTGATGTTCACACCCTTAAAAATCATCAAAAATGGGACACCTATCTATTTGTTCGCAATAGGGCATAAGAAACGGCTTACAAGGGAGGCAATAGAAAGACAGACACCTTGCTATCACTATTTAAGGAAAGGTCACCAAATTCGGGAAGCTTTGCTGAAGATTGCTCCTTTTTCTTAAAAGTAATAAAAAAACATTATTTTTAAAACATCTAGACATCTAAAAACGAGAAAGTAGAGAGATGGTGTTTGTGTGGGGAAGGAGGAATACATATTGAATTTAGGCTATCTCTATTTCAATGAGTTTTCTTTTTGGACTGGTAAAATTCGACAAAGCATGCTCCAATTTCCTGCATAGGATAGTTGAATGGAAGCAAAATGCAAATTCTGGCTTCTCTTTAATTGGCTCCACATTATCAGCTTCCTCCTTTAACTTAGAAGGGAACTCTAGTAGGGACACATTTTAGAAATCTTTCTAAAAAGGTATTTGGTTTGTTTGTTGCGATTATTGACATTTAAGAAAGGAACAAAAAAGTGTCTTTCAATGAAATTTTAATTTTCTTTGATGAAATGTGGTTGAAAAAGTATTCTATTAAAAGGTTTGAATATATTGTGTGTAAAGATTAGATCTTTCCACAAAATTTTTGAATGACAGGAGAAAAAAGCTAAATATGTCCATTTTTTACTACAAAAAAAAGATAACATTCACTCTAACACACACATGCGCACATGCACACACATGCATCCACATACATACACACACACATAAATAAATGCATTCATATAAGAACATGTGCATGCACCCAAAAACACACAAGTACACATACACACACACACACAACAACACATAGATGCACACACATACATATGCATACATATGCACACACACACACACAAACATACACACACATGCACAATGCATACAGACACAAACACACATGCACAAATGAAGAACTTACACAAATAGACTCACAAACACACAAATGCACTTGCACTCACACAAATATACACATACAAAGGCACACATAAACACATGTGCACAAACATTCATGCACAGACACATGCATTTGTACACACAAATACTAACACAAGCATACTCACGCATGCACATACACGTGATTGTGTACACACACACAATCACATACACTTGTATAGGCATGCATATAAGCACACACACAAGTGTACACACATGCATATATATATATATACACACACACATACACTCATAGAAGAGATGCACACAGATCCACAAGTACAAATAAAAATATAGACACAAACAAATGTAAACACATGCACACACACACGTCACATAGACTAGTTCATACACAGACATGCATGCATTCACACACAAACACACACATGCATGTGCATAGGCATAGGCACAGGCACACATGCACGCATAATTGCACACATATACATATTTACACACATGCACACATACACGCATAAATATATGCATGCACAAGAAAACACACTCACATGTACACACACGCATGTACACACACATGCATGCACACACACACACACATGCCCATGCACTCACACACACTCATCAACATGCACTTATTAATAATCTTTGACAACCACATTCACAAATATACACACACATATAGAGATGCATATACACACACAAAAACATACACACACAAACACATACACATATGGACAAGCCCATTCTCACACAAGCCTAGACACACAAACACACCCTATACAATTACACACATACACACATGCATGGATGCATGCACACACACATGTAAATGCATATGCACATGTACACACACACACACATACATCTAGACACACATACATAAACAAACACTCATTTACACAAAATGCACACACATGTACATGCACATGTACACATACGCATAATGATGCAAACATATAAACACACATGTAGGCATGCACTCAACACACACATTCACTTATGCACACACAAATACACACATACATACACACAAACATGCACACAATTGAAGATGAACACAAATGCACATAGACACATACACATATAGTAAGAACACACACACAGACACACATATGCATGCATGCAAACATGTTCACACACACAAAAGCATAAACACATGCATGCATGCACACATACACACACACACACATATAGATGTTCATGCACACAAAAAAAACATACACACACACAAATACACAAATAAGCACAAACATATATGTATGCAAGCATACAACTACAACTACACACATGCACATGCATACAAACAATACACACACACAAACATGTAGGTGCAAACTTATATGCACCTCCACACTAACATCACCACACATGCATACACACACACACACACACACATGCACATATACAGACACATGCATGCACACACACACATACATAGAAACACACACAAACACACAACTACACAAGAATACAGATGTAAAGACATGTGCACTCATGTACACACACTCATGAATGCACACAAACATGAACTCATGCATGTAATAGTATACACATATGCACACACACATACACACATGTATGCATACACAGATGTGTACAAACACTTGCATAGAAACACAAGCACACATAGGTACATAGACAAGTAAATAGATGCACACACATACACACATAAGTAGACACATATATGCAATCACACACAAGTACATGCACACAAGGACACACATATAAACTCTAACACATGAGCTCACATGTATATACACACATTTTTACACACAACCACACACAAAAAAGAGCTCATTTGCACACACACACATGAACTCATGCACACAAACATGCACATGCACATATGTAAGCACCCACACACATCAACACACCAAAACACGCAAATAGAAACCTATGCACCAACACTCACACATGTGCACACATGCAATCGAATACACAAATGTGTTTGCAAGCACACATTCACAAGCACACACACATGCATACACACACAAGCACATGGACACATTCACAAACACATATACAAATACTAATATATGTACACATATGCACAAACACACACAAAAACATTCACACATGAATTAATGCCTATACATACACACACACCACACACAAATGCATACTCACACACACACACACACACATGTGTATAGGCACACACACATGGATGCCCACAAGCACATGCCAACAACGTAATGTGTATACTCTTATACACACACATGTAGAGGCACATATGCACACACCCACACACATGATGCATGCACACACACAGGTACATAAACACACCCACACATGCACATGCTTGCACACATGTACAAATATATAAAAACAAACACAAATGCACACACACATATGCACATGCACATGAACCCACACACACACATAAATACACATTTGTCTGATGCACACATGTAAATAAATGCACATGCATGCAAACACACACACACACATTCTCATATGCACATGTGGACATATACATGCACACATAAAAACACATTCATGCATAGACACATGTACTCACACCCACACACACATGCACATACACATAGAAAGACTTGTTTCCAAATTTATAAACACATGCGAACACACGTGCATACACACAACACTCACACGTGCACCCAATGCACACATTAGTGCATGTCCATGCATGCACAAACATGCACACATAAAAGCATGCACATGCAAGTGTGCACAAACACACACACACCCATACTTCAGCCACCTCTCTCCTTTTTTGAAGGAGTATCTACTGTAATAATGCCATTTCCTTCTCTACAACTGCCTCTCCTTCTACAAGGGTTGAAAGGAGTTATCACCATAGGCATAGATGAAAAGCACACACATGAAAATCCACACATATACATACTCATGCAAACAAAAAAGCACATACACACTCATGTATGCACCAAAATACTTAGACACACACACACACCCCATTACACACACATGCATAGACACACAAACACAAACACAAAGAAACACACCCCCACAGTTTTGGTCATAGGAAAACAAGAAAAAAACACACACATGCACTCATGTACCTATACACACACACATTCACACAAACACCCACACATGAACATAATCACACACACTTGTGTATGTGTGAACACACACAGACACTTGCACATATATACACACACAGATATGCCTACACACACTCACACAAACACACACACACATGCACACACCCTCACCTACACTCACATGCACACGCATGCACATATGAACATGAAAAAATACACAACCGCACACACACACACAAACACAAATGTGTGCATACATGCAAGCATGGATGCACCCACCCACACACACACAATCATAAACACTCACATATGCATAAACACACACACACACATAAATGTCCATGTACAAACTCACAGATGCATGCATGCACATGCTTACACTCACACACTCATATGTGTACATATGCACATACACGTAGGTGCACACATATATAGCAACAAAAATAAGCACAAACACACGCACAATCACACATATGCACACACACATACATGCAACCATGCATAGAAACACATGTAGTCATATACACATGCACATATACATACTCACACACACATAGACAAATGCACACATACAAACACACACATGCACAAACACACACATACACCTAGTCACTCGTACGTAAAAGCATACACGCATGCATGCATGCACACCCACATCAACACAACTACACACACAAACATGCAAATCTTGCACATGCATACCAACATAAACATGCACTCACTCTAACACTCACACATACATGCTCACATCTACACATGAATGCACACATATACACACACACACACCTACACATGCACACACATTAATGCAAGCACAAGCACACATAAGTGCACACACAAGTACTCACACTAAAATGCACATACACTCACATAAAGATGTATAAGAAAACATAAAGAAACATGCACATTTGTACACACATGCATGCATACACATTCATATACACACACATGCAAATGCATGCACACATAATTAGACACTCAAACACATAAGCACACTCCTTCATGTTCACACACACAAATACACAGACATACACATAAACAAGCATGTACACATTCACGCACATGCACATGCACCCAGACACAAGAAGACACACATACGCACACGTGCACACGCACACATATAAACATGCTCACACATAGGAGTGGATACATGTGTCGGCACTTATACACACACACACAAATGCAATATCACTTGTACACAAAGATGCACAAACACACATCTGCACACACATGCACACACACATAGACCTACACATTCATGCACACATGCACATGCACACACACATGCACACCCACACACATGCACACACACACAAGCACACACATGCACAACACACACACTCTCAGATGCACACACACACACATACACACACATGCACACACACAGACACACTTGCACACATAGCCACACACACACACTCGCATACAAATACTCATAGCGTGCACTCACACACATATGCATACACAGACATGCACTTATGCACAAACACACACACACATATGCTTACTCCCAAAAAAAGACACATGCAAAGGAACACACACACATGTACACAGACACACACATACACATGTCCATGCACACACATAGACATATACTCAAAAAGACATGTATATGTACAAACACACAATATATATAGACATGAACTCACACAAACTAGCACACAAGCACACACATAAACATGTCTGCACACACACATGCACAAGCATATAAATGCACACACACATGCAAACATATGCATAGGAACACACAAAGACTTCCACACACACCTACGCACACATGCAAACACACATACGCACCCACATTAATATGCACAAACACACTGACGTACTTACTCTCAAAGTCTCACATTCACAAACATGCCCATGTACACACATTCACACACACACAAACACATAGATACACATGCACACAAGTGCACACACACACACACACACATGTGAGTGCAAACACAAACACATAGGTGTAAGCACATGCACACTTGAACAAACACAAACACACATGTAGACACACACATGCACACAAATAGGAATGCACACATGTTAACAAACAGACATGTACACACAAAGACTCACGCACACATGCACACGGTCATGAACCCGCACACACATACACATGCACACCTATGTAGGCACACATATGAACACCAACACACATGCATGCACACACATAGTTACAAACATACAAAAGTACATGCACACACACAGACTCACAAATGTTCACACACACACACGCAAACACACATACTAATACACATATGTGCACATGTTCATACATAAGTAGAAATACACAAACATTCATAAACACACATGAATGCACATGTACTCACACACACACACATGTGTATACACAAAAACATGTATATACACATGTACACACATGCACATAATATTGTAGAAACATGTACATGAATGCACTTGCACTTGCACATTCACAAATGTGCACATGCACAATAGACGCACACATACACAAAAGCACACACATACACACACACACATACATAACCATACACGGACAAACATATCTGCACATGTTTATAGACACAATAATACACATGTGCTCACACAAGCACATACACATGCATACTGATGCACATAGATATACACATATCTATGTACATGCAAAATGCATGCACACACATTCACATAAACACACATAAAAATGCATACACACACACACACACAAACAAACACAGACATTCAAGTACAAAACCTAAAAAAATATGCACGAATGCACACACACTTGTACATACATATAGACAAGCATAAAGACACATGCATGCATGCACACTTACACACATGTGCACATAAACACACACAAACATTGGTACGCACACACCCATGTATACACGAACATAACCACATATGCATGAACAAAAATGAAATGAGCACATATACACACATGTAAAAACTCACACACATGCACACACACTTTTACACATGCTTCGATGCATACACATACACATGCATTCACATACAGAGACAAATAAACACATGTACACACGCATGCACTCGTGTGTACCTAAAATCACACGTGCACACACACATACGTGCATGCTAAAATGTGCACATACACATGCACACAGGTATGTAAGAACACGCACTTGCATGCATACACATGCACTTGCTTTAGTACATACAAATGGATGCACACACGCACATGCACACATTCTTGTAAACACACACACACACATGCACACATTCTTGTAAACACACACACACATGCCAACTCACACGCACCCAAACACATTTAAAATCACATGAATGCACATGCACATGTGTGCAAACATAATCACACACACTTAAACACATCTATGTGCCCATGTGCATACATATACACACACAAAAACTTACACACACACCCATGTAGATTCACCTATACACACCTAAACACACTCTCTTACATACACACATGTGCACTAGCACTTGCACAAGCACACAAACCCATGCACATGGACACAGACATATGCACTCATGCACACTTGCACATGTACATTGGCACACACATACATGGACATGTATGTAGACACACACGTGGATACACACACATGTATGCACACACATGCAAGCATGTGTACACACACACATGCATACAAATAGACATAGGAACCTACATGCATAGAATGCATTCATGCACACACAAAAACATGCACAGACATGTAGATGGACAGACATATTCACAAATACACACAATAATAGAAAGCCCACAAACATGCATAACAATAGGGGTTCAAACACATATAGACAAAGGCTCTTAGATATTCACACACATCAATAAACACATAGGCCCAAGGATACACAAATGCATGCACACGCGTGCATAAATGTCAACTTGTGCACAAATGGGTGCACACACTCATAAACATTCAAAAGCCCACATAGCTATGCATGCACACACACTATATGCACATGTACATGCACACATATGCACATGGCACACATTCACAAAAAGAAATGCATGCACATGCACATGAACACACAAATAAATGAACAAACAAACATGCATGCATGCATACAAACACATAGAAATACATGTATGTATGCACACACACACATGCACAAACACACACCCACACATAGACATATTCACACTCGTATACACATAGAAACATGAACAAATATGTGCACACACACTCATTGGTGTATGAACATACACACACACATGCAAATGCGCACACAGACACTCAAACTCATACGTAAACATGCACACATGTGCACACACATGCATGCACATCTGTACATATGCATACACACATGTACACACATGTACACATACAAGCATGCAAAGACACACATGCACAAGCATAGAAACCCACATACACACTCAAAATGAAACACAAATGCACACATATGTATAAGCATGCATGAATAAACTCATAGACACATGCACATAAGCATGCAAGAAGGCACATTCACACATGTGTAGATGCACAAAAACATACAGATGTGTACAAACACATGCACACACAAAAGAATAAGCACACACATAAGCTCATACACTAACACACACACATACATGCACACTCACACACACAAACATTTGCACAGACATAAACACATAGGTGCACTCACACACACATGCACAAATAATCACACATGCACACATGCATACTCATGTGCATGAACTCCTACATGTAAGCACACATATAGTAACTCACATGCATTTACAAGAACACTCATTAGCACAAACACATGCACACACATTCACACTCATACAAACTCAAGTACACATACACATGCACATATATTTATGCATGTGTGTGTGTATACATTTGTGTGCAAGCATGTGTCCATGCACGTATTTGTTCATGTGTGTGTGTGTGTGCATGCTTATGTGTGTTGGTCTATGTGTATGTTTATTCACATGTGTGTATGTGTGTCTATATGTGCTTGTTTATGTGCATGTGTCAGTATAAGCGTATGTGTATGTGCATGCTTATGTATCTACATGTTTTAGGTGTGCTTGTGTGAGTGGGGGGGGGGGGGGGGGCTTGCATGCATTGGTGTTGGAGTGTGTGTAGATGCATGTATATGTGTGTGTGTGCATGTGTGTGTGCTTGTGTGTAGATGTGTGTGAGTGTGTGTGCATTTTTGTGAGAGTGTGGTTATCTTTTTTGTTTGTTTGTGTATATTTATGCAAGAATTTGCCTGTTTATGTGCATTTGTGTGCATATATGCATGTGTGCATGTGTTTATTTGTTGAACTATGTGTTTGGGTTCTTGTGTCAGTGTGCATGTATGGATGCATGGATGCGTTCGTGCATAAGTGTGTATGCATGCATATCTATGTGCGCATTTTGGCATTTATATGTGCATGCGTGTGCATGCACGTGTGCATGTGCATGTGTGTGTGTGTGTGTGTGTATTATTGTGTGTTAGTGTGTGTATATGTGATTGTGTGTGTGCATGCTTATATATTTGTATGTGTGTTTAGGCATGGGCATGTATATAAGAGTGTGCATGTGCATGTATGCATCGAAGTTTGTATGTGCACACGTGCTTGTGTGTGCTTATATTTATGTGTATGCAAGTATGTGTACCTGTGCGGGTGCACGTGCTGGTGTATTTGTGTGCATGTGCATATGCATATGTGGGTCTAATCGTGAGTCTATGTTTTTGTTAGTGTGCATGTGTGCCTGTGCAGGTGTGTGAGTGCTTGCATGAGTTTGCATATGTGTGTGTTATTTTGTGTGTTTGTGCATCAGTGTGTATGTGCATGTTCATATGTGTGTGTGTGTGTATGTGTGAGTGTATGCATGTGTGTTTGTGTGTGGGTGTTTGTGTGTGCATTCATGTTTAGGTGTGTATATGTGTATGTATATGCATCTATGTTTGTGTGTGCATGCTTGTGCAGGTGTGTTTGTGTGTGTGTGAGTATAGATGCACACATTTATGTATGCATGGACATGTGTGTAAGGGTTTGTGTGTTGGCATGTGTGTGTTTTTGCACATGCACAAATGTGTGTGTGGGTTCTTGTGTTTCGGTGTGTGTGGGTTTATGTGTGTATACTCACACACTTATGCATATGTGGGTTTGTTTGTGTGTTTGTGTGTGTGTGTATATATGCATATGTGTGTGTTTATGTATGCCTGTGTGCATGTGTGTGTATGTGTGCATGCTTGTGTACATTTGTGTTCTTGTGCATTCATTTATGGGTTAGTGTATGTGTGTGTGGGTACATGTGTGTGTGCATGTATAAGCGTTTGTATGTGTGCATGAGCATGTGTGTGTGCATCTACTTGTATGACTGTGCATGCATGTGTTTGTATGTGTGTGGACATGCACACATGTGTGTACATGTGTATGTGCATGCATGTATGTTTTTGTTTGCATGTGTGTCTATGTGCTTGCTTATGTTATGTTTGTATATGTATATGCATGTATCTTTGTGTGTGTGTGCATTTATTTCCATATATTTGCATGCATGCACATTGTTTATTTATGTGTTCTTGCATGCAAGTGTGTGTATTCATGCACATGTGCATGTACATTAAGGTTTGTATATGTTGTTTCATGTTCATATTTGTGTGCCTGTGCATGTGCATATGTGTACAAGTGCTCTTGTGTGTGTAAGTATGTTTGTGCATGCATGTGCATGGTTAGAAGCTTATGAATGTTTATGTGTACATGTATCTATGTATGTGTGTATCTTTTGTGTGATTTGTGTGTGTGTGCCTATGTTTATGCATGTGCATGTGCTTGTCCTTGCTCGTATCTTTGAGCATGTGCATATGTATGCATGGATTCATGTGAATTGTCTGTGAGTGTGTGTTTGTGCATGTGTGTTTGCATATATGTGTGGTGTATGCATGCATGTGTGTTCATGTGGTGCATGTTTATGCATGTTCTTGTGTGTATGTGTGTGATTGTATGCATGCATGTAGGCATACATGTACATGTGGTTTTCTATTGATGAGTGGGTTTGCATATCTGTGTGCATGTGCATGTGTGTGTCTGTGTGCATGCATGTGTTAGCATGCAGTGTGTGCATATGCATGTGTTGTGTTTATGACTTTGCATGTATACAGGTGTGGGTGTATGTATGTGTGCACAAGTGTATATGCATATGTGCCTGTGTGCTTTCATGCACACATAAGTGCATGTGTGTGTGTTCGTTTGCATGCACATGTTTCTGTACATATTCATGTTTGCATGTGTGTGTGTCTGTTTGTGTGCATTTGTGAGCATGTTCAAATATGTCTGTGTGTGTGTGCTTGTGTATGTATCTGTTTGCATGTGGGTTTGTGATGGTATGTGTGGTGGTGTTAGTATATGACTATTAGGCATATGTGTACATGCTTATTTGTGTAAGTGTAAGTGTCCATATCTTTTATGTGTGTGTGTGTATGTTTGTGTGACTATTTTTTTTCTATGTCTATGTATGTGTGCATGTGTGTGTGGGTGTGTGTGCATGAGTGTGTGTGCATATATTTGTATATGTGTGTGCCAATGTGTGCATGTGTGTGTGCATCTTTGTGGATTCATACATGTGAGTGTGCATACACATGCATCTATGTGCATTCGTGCATGTGTCTAGAACTAAATGTACATTCATCTGTGTGTATTTGTGAGCGTTTCTATGAGTGTTTGCATGTGCATTTATGTGTGTGTTTGTATATTTGTACATAAGTGCATGCACTTGCATTTTTGCATGTGCATGTGTGAATGATTGTGTGCATGTGTGCATTTGTGTGTGTGTGTGCATATATGTGTGTATGTGTGTGTGTGTGAATGAGTGTATGCTTATGCATGTATATGTGTTTGTATAAGTGTGTGTGTGCAATCACATGTCTAAGTGAGTGTGGATATGTTTGTGTGCATGGTGTGTGCATATGCATGTGAGTCTATGTGTGTGATCATATGGATGTGCATATGTGCATGTCTTTGTGTGTGTCCTTATATGTGTGCTTGTGTGTCTACCTATGAGAATGCATGTGCATGTGTGTGTGTACACATTTACATGTGTGTGCATGTGCATGTGTGAATGTAGTTTTTTTGTGTTTATGCTTGTGAGTGGATGTTCATGTGGACATGAGTATGTACAATTGTGTGTGCATGTGTGTGCGGGCACATGTGTGTGCATGTGTGTATTTGTATTAGTGTATGTGTGTGTGTGCTCCCATGCATGCATGTGTTTCTGCATGTATATGTGTCAGAAATTTTGCGTGTATGCATGTGACTATGTATTGACATGCTTGCATATGTGTGTATGCATTTGTGCATGTTTTCATTATTATGTTACCTTGAGTTTATGTGCACATGTGTGCTTGTGTTCCTATGCGTGTGCACATGCATGTTTGTGCAAATTAGTGTATGTTGTGTGTGTGCATGTATGTGTGAGAAAGTGCACGTGTGTGCCTGCTTGTGTGGGAACCATTATGTGCATACATGTGTGTGTTCATGTGTTCTTTTTAGTGCTTGTGTGCCTTTGCATTTGTGTTCTTTTACCTAAGCTTATGTGTTCATATGTGTGTGTACACCTAATTTTTGCTTGTGTTTGTGGGCATGTATGTGTGGTTACGTCCTTACGTGGGTGTGTGTGTAGCTATCTGTGTACTTATGTGCACATGTGTGTGTCTGTGTTTTCTTGTGTGTGCATCTGTACATGCATGTATATGTGGGTTTGTGAGTGTGAGCATGCGTGTGTACATTTCTATGTGCATGCATACATGTGTGTGCATGGATGCATGCACATGTGTGTATGAGTGGTTGCATGCATACCTGTATGTCCTTATGTGCATGTGCATGCATGTGTGTGCGTGTGTGTCTGTATGCAGATGTTCGTGTGTAGGTGTGTGGGTAGGTGGATGTGCTTCACGGCACACATGTGCATGCATGTGAGCTTGTGTGTGTGCATGCATGTTCATGCAGTTCAGTATGTGTGCATCTATGTGGGTAAGTACATTTATTAGTGCAAGTGTGTACCAACTTCTTTGTATGTGTGTATAAATATGTGAATGAGTGATTGTGTGTGTGTTCATGTGCATGTGTTTGTGTGCTTATGTTTATGTGCTTGTGTATGTGTGTGTTTTTATGTGCAAATGTGGTTGTGTGAATGTATGTCCAAGTCTATGTGTGTATGTGTGTGCATTGGTGCATGCTTGTGGGTGTGTGTGTGCATGCATGCTTATGATTGTGTGTACGTTCGTGTGTGTGCTTATGCTTGTGTGTATATGTGCATATGTGGATGTATATGTGTGAGCATGTGGTTGTGTGTGTGTGTGAGCATGCATGTGTGTATGTATGTTTGTATGTGCACGGTCATGTTTGTGTGTGTGATCATTTGCATGCATGTGGGGGTGCATGTGTGTGTGTGTGGATTGGTGTGCTTATGCATTTCAACATATATGTTTGCATGTTTGCATGTGTGCATCTTTGTATGTGTGTATGCATGTGGGTGAGTGTGTGCATTTGTGCATATGTGTGTGTTTGTGTATGTGTGTTATAAAACATGTGAGGTAAACCAAATAGGTGAAAAGAGATGAATTGTGCATTTATAAATTTTTTATTAAAAAAATTAGATGAAAAAAGTTTTTGAGCTTAAAATATTTTTCTTTTATCAACAAAATTAAGTTGCTCAGTAATAAATAAAATACACACGAGATTTTTAGGTAGTTTGGCCAAAACCTATGTCTAAATCCATACTTGATCCCCAATTGCACTTCCACTAACTACTCCCTTTTGTCGAGATATTTTTATGCAAAATAATATTAATAATCATATTAATAATAATAGTAAGTATTCAGATTTGTAATAGTAATTATTTATATAAGAAGATTAACATTACAATTTATAAGAGATTAACATTTTTATACTTAAATGATGGTTAGAACTATTTTTATAAGTTATGATTAAAATGGTTCATAATAATTATTATTATCTCTAATTCTTGATCCGTTATTCAAAATAGTTAAATATTATTGGTAAGAACTATAATAATTAAGAATTAGATTTTTGAATAAGTAAAACTTATTTAAGAACAAAAATTTATTTAATTTAAAATTAGTTATGCTAATAAGTATTACTTTATTAGTTAATAAGAATTTGCAATTTAATTAACATTGTTTTAAATAATAAGAATATTTATTAGAATTAATCTTAACATAATTAGAATTAATGAAAGTTAATCTAAAGACCATAATGATAATTAATAATTACTACATTTATTAAGAAAAGGTTCTATAATAGTTATTTTTATTTAAAAGGTTTTGTTAAAACATTGATTAATAAGTTTAAAAAATTTTGAAAAATTACGATTAACGATACTAATTTTTGTATTTTCATCTCAAAATAAGATTGCCTTATATGATGAATAATTAACTCTTCTTTTTCTTCCATTATTGCTTTGGAATAGTATTTTCTTTTTCTCTTTCTACCTGTCTCTTTATCCATAACTTTTCTTCGAAAAATATTTGTGCCTCTCCATCACATTCTTTATTGTAACCTCCATAATCTTTTTCTCAAAATTGTCTCTCTTTCTTTCATTTTATCATTCTTAAGCTATTTTTTTCTTCTATTGCTTCCCTCTCTCTTCTTATCCTCTTTATCATTCAAATAGTTTGTCACATTTTAAAACTATTCCATTGCAATGGTCTCTCTTTCTCTTTCTAAATAAAAATCTTTATCAATTATTAACATCTCTATCTTAGTCATTAGTCTTTAACCTCCTTATGTTGCATCCTTCTCATCAAGGTCCAAATTTCATGTTCTTCTTTCAACTAACTAAGCTCTCAAATTCCTTTTTAGAAGTAAAAAAGTTAAACCTAATTGTTCATTGAGTATTTATCGAACATAGAAACTTGTTTGTATAGATTTTTTTTTCACTTTCTTTTCCTTTATTTGGAAATTCTATTTTTTGGAAGGTTATTATATCTTAATTCTATTTTCTTTTTGTGATGCTCTAACCTACCATTCTTTAGTCAAAAGCCATACATAATCTCTTTTTATGCCTAGTTTTTCTCAAGGGTAGATGAAAGATTAAATTTAAGCCAAATCACATAAAAATCAGTGGTATAGACTTTTACTCACTCTTCTTTCCTTCATCCCCAACTTTCTTCCTAATCTTTATAAGCAAATTTTCAATCCTAATTCTCTCTCCCTTTCTTAATCCTCAATGACCAAAATCTTATTATTTCCTTTTCATTTTATTTCGTTGTACTCTCACAATTCTCACTCCCACTTGTTCCACATTTTCAATTCTTCTGTACCATTATTGCCTGAGAGATTTTTCCATTTTTTCAATTTTTATTTTTTATCTTTCTTGATCTATTTCTTAATCTATATTTTTTCAATTTCTTGTTTATCTCTTTATGTTTGTCTCTCTCTTCTCTATCCTTTTGTCTTACACTTTATATCTCTCTTTTTGTGAATATATGTTTGTAAATATATTTTTTCTTAGCCTTCTCTTATATCTCTTTGTGTTTATCTTTTACTTTCTTTTCCCTGTTATTTCCCACTTCACCCTATTTTCTCTCTCTAGTTTTACACATTTGTTTCTTTCTTTCTCTATGACTTTATATCTTTTTATCTATCCTTCACTTTTATTCCATTTATTTTTTATATTAATATATTTATCCTCTTTTTAATATATTATTTCTTTTTTTATCTTTTTTTTATTATCAGACCTCTTTCATGGTCTTCTCTCACTTTACCTTATTCTTTATTTTCTTTTTATCTCTCTACTTAGACTTCTTTACATGTCAAATTTTTTATTTTTACATGTCTCTTTAATTTCTATGTTGACCATTTATTATTTGTACTATACTTTACATCTTTCTCTGTATTTATTGACCACATTAACACTTTGGTTTCTATGCATTAGTCTCGTTCCTTGCAATGACTCTTCACCTTCGCTAACCTTGTCACTACTATAACATCTTATCCCTCTCATTCACTCATTCTTTCTCATTTAACTCTCCCTTTGTTTTTTGTCAGTTTTACTTTCACTACTTTTCTCTTTAATACCATCAATCCCATTACTACTATCTCTTTCTCCCCATTTCTTTTCATCTTCAATATCCGTCATTCTTCTACCGCTTGAATATTTTTATGAAAACCTTTGTCACTCTCCTTTCTCTTCCTCTCTCTTCTCTCTATTTTTCATATTATTGATCTTTTATTTCTTATTTTATTTCTTATATTTCTCTCCTCTCTCATCACTTCTCTTATATCTCTGATCCTTTACCTCTTTATTTTGTTTACTCTCTGTTTCCATCTATGTTTTTTATTATTTCTTCATTACTATACAAGTATCTCTTAATGTATCTTCTCTCTTATGCACCCTCTTTTTGCCACTTTATCTTAGCCTTTTTTGACTATCTCTGTCTACTTTCTATTACGAATCTCACATCTTCATCTTTGAATCCTCTATCTCTTGGTTATATTGCTTTATCTATTTTTCTCATCATTTATCTATTGATTTTCCTCTCTTTCTTATACCATCATAATTTCTTAATGTCTCCACCTCTAAATTCCTTTTTCCTATAAGGAATCTCTTCTTAACTTTTTATCTATTTGCCACTATTCGACCTCTCCCTTACTATCTAAATTTTGTACTTCTCACTCTTCTCCTCTTCATCTATTTTTGTCTCTTTCACTAGTTTAACAAATCTTCCATCATTCTCATTCTCTTTCATTTATTTCTAAATTTCTCTAATCTCTTTCCTATCTCTTTCTTTCTGTATTTTGTTCTCCTTTAAACTTTTCTTCTTCATAACTCTCTTTCCTTCTTTTTTCTTTGACTCTTGCCACTAATTATTTTATCTCTTTCCTTTCTCATCTCTCACATTGTATTCTCTTTGTATCTAACTCAACTTTTATTGCATTTAAGTAAAACTCATTATCTATCTCAACCTTCCATCATTTTTACCTCTCTTTATTTTCTATTTATAGTACTTTCTTCTAGAATCTCCCTTTCCCTATTTCTTTTTGTCTAGGTTCCTTAACAAATTCTATTTCAACTCACTCTCTCTTCTCTTATCTCCATAATATCACTCCATCTAATTTTATAAATTGATGCTTCCTTTCTCACTTATTCCATTTCTAATAGTCTATGATTATCTCTTTCTTGCTCGGTCTTTCTCCATCACTCTCTTTCCCTCCATCTTTACTCTTTTATGTCCTTTTCTCTTCTCCTCTTCTATATCCTTATAACTATCTCTTCTATCTATCTCTCTTACTTATTATCTTTATAACTTTATCATGCATTTCCCTTAAGCAAATTATATCATACTTTTTTTATCATTTCTCTTATAGCATTCTCTATTTCTATTATTGCTAGAAATATTTTATATAAACCTATCTCTTACCTTCTTTATTTCACTCTACTTTTTTTATACCCCATTATCACACTCTGAAGCTTTTTCAAGTTTTGCTTTTCTCTAATCATGTTTTCCATCATTATGTTTCTCTTTGCATTTTCTTTCTTACTCCATTCATTTCTCCATAAATTCTTTCTTTTAAACTCCTTTCCATCTTTCTCTCAAATTCTCTCCACCAAATCTTTCCAATCACTTCAATTAACCCTCTCACATTCTCTTTCTCTTCTCATTATATTTCCCTCAATTTATATCTCATTTATCTCAAAGGTTTGGCTATCTTTTCTCTCCTTCATTTCCACTTTCTTTAATTTCTCTCTCTAACACACTACCCACTATCTTCATTTTATCTTCCACACTTCAACATTGTCTCCTTCTCTATTTATAGTTATCTTGCTCTTTTAAACCTATTCTCTCTCATCTTCCTCTCTCTTCCCTTATCTCCTCCTTATTAGTCCACCTTTTTGTTCAATCAATTGATGCTTCTTCCCATGTTTTTTCCCTTACTCTCAATCTAAATTATTATCACTTTATCATTCTACTTCATTACTTCACTTGCTTTGTCTGTCATCACTCCTATATTTGTTTTTTTATGTCCTCCTCTCAACTCTTTATATAGTAATCACTTCGATCTTTCTTTCTTATTCACTCCCTCTCTCTCTCCCTCACTTTAACAACATTCTCCATTTTGCCATCTATCTCTGAATAATATTTTCCTATTTTCTCCTAGTCTTTTCTATTTCTATTTTTCAAGATATACCTTATTTTTACTTTTTTCTCACCTCTCCCATTTTTCTTCCTTTCTTGTCAAGTTTTGTCTCTACCTATTTTTTTTATTAATCATTATGTTTCTACCTTAAATGTCCGATCTCATTAAAAATTTAGAAATAGAATTAGAAACATGATATGAATCAACATGAGAATAAAAGTTAAAAAATATTAAAATAATAAACTAAAGTTTATAAATTATTAATTCTTATTCAATTAAAATTTAGAAAATATTTGTAATTGTTTACACTTATCAAAATCACATGTACTTAATAAGAAAAGCAATTATAAATTATATTTACTATTATAATAAATATTATTTATAAATGCAAATAAACAAAATAGACCTATTTTGAATTAGATAATTCCATTATATTAAAAAATATATTTTTTGTCAAAATTATAGTGAATAATAAAATTTGTTATATAATTATAATTCAAAATGTTTCTAAAATAAATAATTTTTCACAATAATAATAAGATAACAAACGTTAATTATTATTATGTTATGAACAATGATTATTATTTCAAATATTAAAAATATAAAAATTAAAATATATAAAATTTATATTATAAATTTTTAAAAAATTAAAATGAATGAACAATAATAATAGCAAATAATCAATAGTATTATTAATAATTTTAAAACATTATATTTAATCTATTTGTCTTCCTTTTATTATTTTTAGTCTCCTTCGATCTCATTTGTTTCGTTTATCTTCTTTTTATTGTCTTATTTACACTTGAAATACTTCATATTTAATTTTATTCATTTCCTATTTTCTTCTTTTATTTCAAATCTTTCATTTTTATTATTCTTTTCTTTTGGTTAATTGTTATGTTCTACTTTGTTTTATTCTCCTTGTAAAGAATAGTAATAATAATAACAATATAGCAAATTTTTAGATCTGTAATATAAGTTTCCTGAGATTAAAGTTATAATTCATGTGGGACTATCTATTTTATACTTAAATGATTGATAAAGCAATTATTATTAGTAATGATCAATACAGTTAGTAAAATTTTTTGTAATCTCTAATTGATAAATAATTAATAAAATAATTAATTATTATTGATAAGATCTATAACAATTAAGAATTAGCCATTCTAATAAATATTACTTTAATGGTCAACAATGATTTGTAATTTAAATGACATATTTTGTAAATGTAAGAATAGTTAATTAGAGAAAATCTTAAGAAATTAGAATTTTAAAAAATATTCTAAAAGACTAAAATGGTAATTAATATTATTACTTTCGTTACAAATAGTTGATATAATAATTATTCTTACTAAAATTTTTTTTATAACATTAATAATAATTTTAAATAAATTTAAAAAATAACTATTAATGATACTATTTTTTATATTTTCCATAAAATATAATATTAATTTATTGGATAAATAATTAATTTTACTTGTTTTTTCTCTATCTCTCTCTAATATTATTCTTTTTTTCTCTCAATCTATATCCCTTTGCACAAAACATTTTCACTAACAAAATATTTGTGACTCTCCTTCACATTCTTTATTGTAGCCTTTGACAAAATTTTTCCAAAATTATCTCTCTTTTTTCTTAATCTTCTTCTTCATATGCTATTCTTTTTTTTGCATTGCTTCTTTCTCTCTTCTTATCCACTTTATCTTTCAATTAGTGTCTATTTTTAGAACAATTTCTTTACATTTTTCTCTTTTCCTTTTTGTATATTTTTTAATCTTAATGTTTGTCTACCATTTTATCTTTCTTCTCTTTTTGACTCTAAATACAAAATCTCTATAAATGTGCACTTTCTCCGTGTGACTCATAATTCTCTCTCAGTTTCTTTCCTCTTCCTATCTACTCTTCAGATACATATCATTCCCTTTGTCTTTCTGCCATATATATCACCTTCTTTAGTTTGCAATAGTTTCTCTCCCATTGAGCAACTCTCTTTTTTATCTCATTTTCAGAACTTATAGCTCTCTTTTGAGTTATCTTCTCTGAAACTTTGCACTACCTGCATTACAATTCTCTCATTAATCTATCTTTTCTCAATTTTCATTAATCTCTTCTCTTTATCTCTCATTCTCATGATTTTCTCACTCATCTCTCTATTCATATTCTCACTTCCTTAAATTTTATTTGTTACCTTATGCATTTCTCACTAGATTCATTATCTTTGTTGCTATCTTTAATTTTTTCCTTCTCTATCACATTAAGACAATATTATCTCCTTTCATTGATCTCTTCATCATTATCCCATTTTCCTTCAACCCTCTCAAACACTATTTCAAGTTGATGCCTCTTTTGGTCTCATTCACTCTTCTTATTTTCATTATTTCAATCCTCTCTCTCTTATCTATCAATCATAGCTATGACCTTCTCTTCTCACTTTTCATTGTCTTCCTTTATGTTATTTTTTATCTCTTATTGGCTCCTTATTCTACTCTCCTTCTCTTTGCCTCATTTCTATCTCACTTTTCTCCATTCCAAGAACATAATCTTTCTCACTTAACCTTCTCTCTCTTTTGGAATCTTTTCTCCTTATTCCCAATTATTTGTCTTTCACTTCACCGATGCCTTACCTTAGTTATCTATGTTATCTCTCTACATCCAATTTGATCAATATTAGCCTCTTTATTTTTTCTTCTCACTTCTCTTCCCCTTGTTTCTTCTCTCTCCACTCTGAAATCCGTGTCCCTCACTTTTTTCCTCTTGCGTCTTGAGTCAGTATGTATTAGCCTAATTCTTTGTCTTTGACTTTCTTTCTCTAGATGACCCTTCACACTCTGTGACCTTCCTTCTTTCTATATCATTTCAACCTCCTTCTCATTTATGCATTTTTTCTTGTTCTACAATCTCCATATATTCTCTATTAGTTTAAACTCTCATTACTTTTCTGTCTAATATCATCAATCCCATTCCTATTATCTCATGCTCCTCAGTACTTTTCATCTTCTATATCCATCATTCTTCAACATCTTTAATAATTTTTATCAACATTTTTTCACTCTCCTTTTCTCTTTCTTCTCTTAATTCTTATATTATTCCCTTCTATTTGCTACCTTTTGTCCTAAATTTCTCTTGTTTCTTAATCTCTTCTCTTATATCTCTGATGTGCTCAACATTGCTTTTATCTTCTTACCTCTCTATTTTTTATCTCTTTATCTCCACTTATGCTCTTCGTTTTTTTCTCTCTTGTTGCCCAACTATCACTCAATGTCTTATTTCTCTCACTCTTAATACTTTCACTACGCTATGTTATCTTTATCACTTTTTTCTACTTTTTATTATATATCTCACATCTCTATTTCTTTATCTTTTATCGCTTCTCAATATTGTCTAATCTCTTTTTCTCATTACTTATTTATTTCTTTGCTCTCTTTATTATTCCTTCACCAAGTCTTCATTTCTCCATCTATAAATACCTTCTTTCTTATATGGAATCTCTTCCTAACTTTTCTCTTTATTTTATAATCACTATTGCTCTTTCTTACTTTCTCAATTTCACACTTCTCTCTCTTTCTTTCTATCTTGATTTCTCTTGTATTTCTTTCACTTCTCTTCTAACATGCTCACTCACTTTCCACTTCTTTGTTCCATCTTTAAGCTTCTCTAATCTCTTTCCTCACTCTTCTTACTCTATTCTATTCTCCTTTAAACTTTATTTCTTAGTAACTCTCTTTCTTTCCTTTTCTCTTTGACTCTTTCAATTAGCTATTTTATATCATTTTCCTTTTCCATCTCTCATGTTACCTTCTCCTTATAACTAGCTCAATTTTTATCTCATTTAAAAAATCTATTTATTTTTCTAAATTTTCTAACATTTATATCTAACTATTTCCTTTTTATAATAATCTCTTTACCACTCTCTCTCTTTTATCTTACTCTCTTCCAAACTCTATCCATCCCAATTTCATGTCTAGGTCTGTTAACAAATTATATCTCTACTCGCTCTCTTCTCTTTTCACTATAATATCACTCGCTATCTAATTATAAAAATTGATGCTTCCTCCCTTATTCCTTCTTCAATTGTCCATGATTATCTCTTTCTTGCTCTGCCATTCTCCCTCACTCCTTTTCTCACTATCTTTGCCTTTTTTTATTTTTTTTCTCTCTTTAACTATGATATCCTTATAAGAATCCCATCTATCTTTCTCTTCCATTTATTCCTTCACTCACTTTGTCATGCACTCTCTAACAAGAAAATTCTCTCATAATGTTTTATGACTTTTCTTATAGGATTCTTTATTTATATTAACTAGAAATATTTTATGCCAACTCTATCTTACATTCTTTATTTCGATCTAGTTTCTTTTCCCCATCATATTACACTTTATTACTTTTCCTACTTTTACTTTTCTCTAATCATGTTGTCCTTCATTATTTATATTAACTACTTTTTCTTTTCCCCTCTCTCTTTCTCTTCTTAATATCTTTCCCTTAATTTATATCTCATTCATATCAAAATTTTGGCTATTTTTCTCTCCATTTTTTTTATCTCTCTTTAATATTTGTACTCTAACACACTACTTACTATCTTCTCTTATCTTCCTCTCTTCTACATTGTCTTCTTATCTGTATCTCTTTATCTAACTATAAAACTATTCTCTCTCATGTCGCTCTTGTTTCCCTTATCACCTTATTTTTAGTCCACCTTATTCTATCAATTGATGCACCATCCTACTCTTTTCCTTTTACTCTCAATGTCAATTATTATCTCTTTCTCATTTTAGCTCACTCCATCACTCACTTTCTCTCTCCGTACTCTTATATTTACTTTTTCTCCATTTCTCTCAACTTTTCATATATTAATCTCTTCTATCTCTTCCTCTTGCTCACTCCCTTTATCTCTCTATCACACTATCTATCTCCCATTAATATTTTCCCATTTTCTCTTAGTCATTTCTTTTTTATGTATCTAAACATACTTTATTTTCACGTTGATTCTCATGTCTCCTAACTTTATTTCTTTTCTCTTTCTCTTTTTATCATTCATTGTATGTCTACCTTCAATATTCTATTTCAAAATATAATTTAGAAGTAGAATTGGAAACATGATATGAACCAAAAAATGGATCACAAGTTAAATAAATTAAAAGTTGTAAAATAAAGTATATAAATTATTTATTATTAATCTATTAAAATTTAGAAACTTTTCATAATTGTTAATAATTATCAAAATCAAAGAAATTAATAGGATGTGTAATCATGAATTATTTTTATAGTTGTACTAAGCATTATTTATTAATTTAAATAGATATAATAAATCTATTTTGAATAAAATAATGAATAGTAAACTTTATTACAACATTTGCATTTAAAAATGTTTATAAAATAATTAAAGTTTCACAATAATTACAAAAATATTTTTATTAATTATTCTTATATTGTTAATAATAACAACTATTTTATAATGTTAATGATACAAAAATAAAGAAAATATAAATATTTTATTATCAATTTTAAAAAATTAATGATCAATAATAAAACATATTGTGATGATCATGAATAGTATTTTTTAATAATTTAAAAAAATTATATCTATTTTTATTATTTAAAGATATTCTTTTTCATCTTCCTTTCAATATTTTTTGTATGGCCTCATTTGTTACTTTTAAAAACTTCTACTGCACTATTTATACTTGAAATAGTTTGTATTTAATTTTATTTATTTCTAATTTTCTTCTTTAACTATGTTTTTGTATTTTTATTATTCTTATTTTGTGTTCTATATTTTCGTATTTTTTTTCTTATTCATCTTTTTATAATACTCCTTCAAGATTTCATTTACTTAATCTTATTATTGTTTTTAAGAATATACAAAAACAAAGTTCAAAATAAAATTATTATGACCTTTTTGCAATGTTTTTTGAAGAAGGATATTAATTATCTTTATTATATTTATAGTTTTAAATTTATTTTATTAGTTTAAAATATTTTTTAATTTTTTAAAAATAAGAAAATGATTATAAGAAATTCGACATTTGCTCCTTCCATTTTTAATCTTCTTTTTATAATTAGTTCTTATTAAATTTTTTCTTATTTTTTGTTATAATATTGTTTTCTAAAATTAAAAAAAAGACATTTCTTTGGGTTGGTTTAGAATAAAGTTATTATCATTTTCCCAAAAATTTAACATATTAAATTTTCTTTTTTTTATTTTTCTTTACTATTATTAAGAAATAAATTTTATAAATAAAATGTTTAATTACAAGATTACGAATGTAGGGATTATTATTTTATTCTTAGTCTTTATATATTTTTCATAAGATATTTTAAGCATAATAATAACAATAATAATAACATATATTCATAATTGCAATATTAGTTATTTAATTCATAAGATTAAAGTTGTACTTTATGTGAGTAATGTTTTTATAATGAAATGATAGAGCCATTTGTTTAGTTATGATCAATAAATTTAGTTATAATTGTTATCTTAATCTCTTAAATAATGATTCAAAATATTTAATTATTATTCATAAGAAATATAATAATTAAGAATTAGCTATTCGTATAAGTACAAATTATTTAAGAACGAAATAATTTTTAAAGTTAAAAAAATTAGTTATGTTAATAAATATTATTTTATTCGTTAATAATGGATTGTAATTCAAATGATATATTTTTAAATTATAACAACAATTAATTAGAATTAATCTTGACTTATTATAATTACTACATTTTTAAGAAAAGTTTATATAATAGTTATTTTTTTAAAACAAATTTGTTTGTTATGACATTACTTAATAATTTTAAATAATTTTGAAAAATTACTATTAATGATACTATTTTTTATATTTTTATTGCAAAATAATAATGTTTTATATTTTTTTACTAAAATTATTCTCACTTTCAATCTCTGTCTCTTTAATCATAGCTTTTCTCTCACAAAATATTTGTGCTTCTCTCCACATTCTTTGTCATAGCCTCTATTAACTTTTCCCAAAGTCATCTTTCTTTTTCTCTTGATCTTCCCTTAACATAATCTTTTTTATTGCTTCTTTCTCTCTTCTTATCCTCATTATCATTCAATTAGTGTTTCTCTTTAAAGCTATTTGTTTGCAACTCTCCCTATTCCTTTCTCTCCCTATAATCATGATGTTTACCTACATTTTTATATTTCTTCTCTTTTTTGCTCTAAAAAAAATCTCCATCACGTTTCACTTTCTTTCTATGACTCACCAATCTCTCACCTTTCTCTATCTATCTCCTCATAAGTTACATATCATGCACTTAGTCCTCTATCCTGTATATCACCTTCTTAAGTTTGTAATTTTTTCTTTGCTTTCTAATGTCTCTTTTTTATCTAATTCTCACAACCTATAACTCTTTTTTTGAGTTGAACATCTCTATGCAACTTTGCCCTCCTCCCATATAGTTCTCTAACAAGTTTATCTTTTCCCTCTCTTTCTATTTGCTTCTCTATATTGTTCTTTCTCTCACCATTTTCTTGCCCATCTTGCTCACATTCTCACTTCCCTCACTTTTCTTTGTTACCTTGTGTATTCTTTCACTAGATTCATCATCTTTGCCACACTCTAGTTTTTCCTTCTCTATCACACCTTGACTTTATTCTCTCTCTTTGTTGTTCACTCCATCATTGTCTTATTATCCTTCTACCCAATAAACACTATCTTAAATTGATTTCTTTTTTGTCTCACTCACTCTTCTTGTTTACATTCTATCAATCTTCCCTCATTTATCTATGAATCATAGCTATGTGTTTTTCTTCTCATATTTTTTTGTCTTTCCTTATGTCTGTGTCTCTCATTAGCTCCTTATTTTGTTCTCCCTCTCTTTGTCACATTTCCCTCTCCTTCTCCATTCCAACAACTTACTCTTCTTCTCTCCACCTTCTTTCTCTTTTGGGCTCTTTGTCATTCGTTTTAATAATTTGTCTTTCACTTTGTCAATGACTTATTCTCTTTTTCTAGTTCCTCTCTCTGTGACCAATTTGATCTCTCCCTATACCTCTTTGTACTTTTTTCTCAAATCTCTTACCCTCACTTTCTTTTTGCCCAACTCTAAAGTTCATGCTACTTACTTTCACAATATAATCTTCAATGAAAATTTTCTATTTATCCCACTTTGTCTCTATTAGAATTACATTTCATCATTCAATTGAATTCTCTCTTTGTCTTTTCATGAGTCATATGCATCTTTATTTTTTTTCTCTTTTCTCTCTTAAAATCTATCTCATAATCTATCTCTATTGCTCATAATCTTAGCCTATTAGTCTCCCTCTCTTCCCTTTTCTTATTCACTTCTCTGTCTCCTTTTTCTCTCCCCCTCCATCTCTTATCACTCTTCTTTCCTTCTTCCTCGTCCTTCTCAATCTTTCTAAAGAACTTTCAAATTCTCATTCTCACTTTTTTCTTAACACTCAATAATCAAAGTCATCAAATTTCCATTTCATTCTATTTTGTTGAACTAACACTCACATTATTTCACTCCCACTTATTCCCTTTTTTCTTTTCTTTCCTATATTGTTCCCCAAAAGCTTTTTCCTTTCTTTTTCAATTTTTATCTCTTTATCTTTCTCCATCTACTACCACCAAATTTAGATTTTTTTCTATTTCTTGTTTATATCTTTATGTTCCTTTTTTTGTCTCTCTTCTCTTTCTTTCGTTCTTACACTCTATGTCTCTCTTTTTTGGTATCTACTTTTCCAAAAATCTTTTTTCTAAACCTTTTTCTAAAATCCATTTTCTCTCTATTTTTTTCCACTATTCTTTATTTTCTCTCTTTTCACACTCCTTTTTCTCTCCATGTTTCTTTGATTTGATATATCTTTGTCTATCCCACACTTTTGCTCCATTTCTTTTTATTTTAATGTATTTAGTCTCTATTTATTATACTATTTGTCATAGTCTTTTTCTTCTCTTTATTTTTTGATTCTTCTTTCATGGTCTTCTCTCTTGACCTTATAGTTGAATTTCTTTCCATCTCTCCACATATACTTCATTACTCTTCAAGTGTTATTTTTGTATGCCACTTTAATCTCTATCAAAGCCTTTTATTATACATACTACACTTTGTTTCTCCTTCTATATTTATTAATATCTTTACCTCTTTGGTCTATGTATTATTCTAATTCTTTGTCTTTGACTATCTTTCTCTTTGTGACTCCTCACTCTCCCTGACTATACCTCTTTTTATATCATCTCAACTTCTTTCTCATCCATTAATTCTTTGTCATTTCATTTTCTCACTGTACTCTCTATCAGTGTATACTCTCTTTATTTTTTTCTTTAATATCATCAATCTTACTCCTATCTTTGGCTCCACATTTTCTTTCATCTTTTATATCCATCATTCTTCTACCTCTATAATAATTTTTATCAAAACTTTGACACTCTCTTCTCTCTTTCTCTCTCTTCTCTCTATTTCTCTTACTATCACTCTTCTATTTTATATCTTTTTTTCTACAATTTCTCTCCTCCCTTATCTCTTCTCTTATGTCTTCAATGTGCTCTCCATTACCTCAATCTTCTTACCACTTTAACCTTTTATCTCCCTATCTTGATCTATGTTCTTTATTTATTTTTGTATTGTTTTCCAACTATCTCTCAATGTGTCATCTCTCTCACACACTCCTTTCACTAAACATCTTGTCTTTTTGACTCTCTTAATCCACTTTTCAATATATGCCTCACATCACCATCTCCTTATCTTCTGACTTCTCTATATTGCTCTATCCTTTTTTCTTATCACCCTTCTTTCGCATTACATCTCATCCTTATGCCTTCACAAACTCTCTGTTTTATCTTAGTCTCTCTGAATCTCTCGTCTTTTCCATTTCTTTTTGTCCAAGACTCTCAACAAATTCTATCACATCTACTCTCTCTTCCCTTATCTCCACACTATCACCTCACCTTTTAATTTTATAAATTAATGCATCCTCGCTCAATTATTCCTTCTCTAATAGCCTTTAATTATCTATTTCTTACACTACATGTCTCCCTCATTCTCTTTCTCTTTGCCTTTGCTCTATTATTTCTTTCTCTCTCCTCCTCTCTTATGTCCTTATAACAATTTATTCTATTTTGCTCTCTCAACAATTTGATCACTCACTTTATCATGCACACTTTATCGCACAAATTATCTCTTACTATTATTTGCCACTTTTGTCTCAATATTCTCTATTTTTACTTAACTAAAAATATTTTTTCAACTTTTTTTCTACTTCTTTATCAACAAACCTTTCTCTTATATTCTTTATTTGATCTTAATTTCTTTACCCATTTATATCACATTCTATTACTTTTTTGTGTTTCACTTTTCACCCCCTCATTATTTTTTCTTTCAAACTCCTTTTCTACTTTCACTCTCACTCTCTACACTAAATCTCTCCAATCATGTTCCTTTCCTCTCTCTCTCTCTCTCTTATAAATATGTCTCTTAATTTCTATATCATCTATGATAAAGTTTTTGCAATCTTTTATCTCCATCATTTCTATCTCTCCTAAATTTCTCTCCCTAACATATTAAGTCTTATCTTTTCTTTATCGTGCTCTCTTCCACACTCTTTCCTTCTCTATATCTCTTTAACTTGCTCTATTTAAATGTATTATTTCTAATCTTGCTTGCTCTTCCCTTATCTCCTCATCAACGTTCAACTTACTTTTTGCTTTATATGATGCACTTTCCCACTCTTTTCCCTCACTCTTGCTCTTAATTATTATGACATTCTCATTCTACCTCACTTCCTTATCTACTTTCTCTCTCTTTATTCCTTTATTTTTTTTTCACTCCATCTCTTCCTCTCAACTCTTCATATATCATTCTCTTATATCTTTTTCTCTTGCTCACAACCTCTCTCTCTCAGTCTAACATACATTCTCTCATTTGCTGCCTATCTTCCATTAATATTTTTATCTTTTCTCTTAGCCTACTCTATTAGTAATTATCTTAATATACTTTATTTTTACTTTATTTCTCACCTCTCTCATCTTTCTTTATTTTTCTCTTTCTCTCTCTTTCTCTTTTTCTATCATTCATTTTATGTCTATCTTCAATATCTTATTTCATAAGAAAATTTAGAAATAGAATTAGAAACATGATATGAATCTAAATAAGAATATTATGGTTAATATATTAAAAGTAGTTTAATAAAGTACGTAAATTATTAATTATTGTTCCATTAATTTTTAGAATCATTTTATAATTTTTAATAATTCTCAGTGATACTTGAAAATAATAAAAAGGGTAATTATCAATTATATTAGTATTATAAAAAATAATTATTTAAAAATTAAACTAGATATAATAAACATGTTTCAAATAAAGTAATTATATTAAATTATAAAATAATGTAACTATTCTTTTATTATGAATAATAATTAGTATTTTTAAAAATTCATAATATAAAAGTAAAAGAAAACATATATTTATTATGAATTTAAAAAATAAAATTAAAGAAGAAAAATAAAAATATTACTATAATCATCAATAGTATTATTAATAATTTCAAAAAATTATATTTATTCTTATTAATTATATATATTCCAATTCATATTCATTTTATTGTATTTGGGCCTCTTCCACCTATTTTGTTTTCTTCTAATGTCTTTCATAATCGTTTTTACACTTGAAATATTTGACATTTAATTTTATTCTTTTCCTATCTTCTTCATTTATTCTATTCTTTTGTTATTGTTATTCTATTTATCTTGTTAAATATTGTGTTTTATATTTTCTTATTCTTCTTATAGTCGATCTTCTTTTTATAATTACTCCACAATTTCTCTTTCTTAAACATATTATTGCCATTAGAAATATGTAAAAACTAAAAAATACAAAAGAAAATTATTACTAATTTGGTTTATCACATTGTTTAGAAATGATATTAATTATTTTAATTATGATCATAGCTTTGATAAATAATTTTAATAATTAAAAATAAATTATTATTTTATAATTACAAAAAATAACATTTCAGTAAATTATAAAATTTACTTTTCTTCTTCATAAACATCTTTTTATAATTAGTAATTATTTAATATTTCTTATTTTGTATTATAATAGTTTTTTGCTAGTATTCGAATAATGGAAGAAAAAAAATTTTAATTTTTTTTGTTATCTTTATATTAAAATTATTTATTTATTTTTATTATAATTTAAAGCTTAATATACAAATTATTTCATTTATACTTTTTATTATAACTAAGAAATAAGGTTTATAATTTTAATATTTAGTTATAAGATTATGAATAAAGTGATTATTATTTTATTCTTAGTAGTTATGATTTTTTTTCTTTAGACATTTAAAAAATAACTAATAGCAATTATTCATATATACAAATTTAGTTATTTACTTAACATGGATAGAGTTATAATTCAGATGTGCATAACTTTTTTATACTTAAATGATTGTTAGAGCAATTTTTATTAGTTAGAATCAATATTATAAGTAATAATTGTTGTTATCTGTAATACTTAACCAACTATTAAAAATAATTAATTATTATTTATATGAACTATAATAATTAAAAATTAGCTATTTAAACAAGTAAAAATTATTTAAGATCCAAAAAAAATTAAATTTAAAAATTAGTTATGCTAATAAATAATACATTATTAGCTAATAAAACATTATAATTTAAATGACATATTTTTAAATTATAAGACTAATTAATTCAAATTAATCCTAATATAATTCAATTAAAAAACATTCTAAAAAACTATAATTTATTTAATAATTACTATATTTTTTAAGAATAGTTGATTAAACAATTATTCTTATTACACAAGTTTTGTTTGTTAAAACATTAATTAATAATTTTAAAGAGTTTTGAAAATTACTTTTAATGCTATAATTTTTTTATATATTCTTAACAAAATAATATTGGTTGTTAGATTAATAATTAATTCTTCTACTTTTTCCTTTATTACTCTCCATCATTATTCTCTCTTTCTCACTCTATTTATGCACCTTTATCTAACACTTTTCTTTGTCAAAATGTTTGTGCCTTTTTCATTCATATTTTATATCACAGTCTTTATCAACTTTTTCCCAAAATCATATCTTTTTTCTTCATCTTCTCCTTCATAAATTGTTGTTTTATTATTGCTTCTTTCCCTCATATTTCCCTCTTTATCAATCAATTAGTGTCCCCCTTTTAAAACTATTTACTTGTATTTTCCTCTCTTCCTTTTTGCCTCTCTTTTAACCTTTATGTTTGTCTACCTTTTATCTTCATTCTCTTTTTCTCTTAAAATAAAAATCTTTATCAATGTATTTCTTTCTCTCGATTACTCATCCTTCTCTCTCAACTCCCTTTCTTTTTCTATCTCCTCTTAAGTTACATTTCTATCTCTTAGTCTCTCTTGTCTATATATCATCTTTACTAGTTTGCAATGTTTTCTCCCTCATTCTCACAACAAATCGCTTATTTTAGAGTTGTATCTTTTCTATGTAACTTTACATTATCTCCCTTACAATTCTCACAAAATTTCTTTTCCCTCTCTCTTCCATAATCTCTTCTCTTTAACTCTCTTTCTCTCACCATTTTTCACCCATCTCTTTATCACTCCCTTTAATTTTTTCCTTCTCTATCATACTATGACTTTATCATCTCTTTTTGTTGATATCTCCATCATTGTCCTATTATCTAATTATCTTGTCAATCATTATCTTTTTTCAATCACTACTTTGGTCTCTCACACTTCATGTTTTTGTTTTATCACTTTTATCTCTCTTATCTATCAATCATAGCTACGTCTTTCCCTTCTCACCTTTTTTTATCTTCCTCTATGCATTTATTTATCTCTCATTGGCTACTTGTTCTATTCTCCTTCTCTTTGCCTCACTTTTCTCTCCCTCCTCTTAATTGCAGCAACTTTCTCATTCTACCTCCACTTTCTCTCTATTTTCGAATTTTTCTCCCTCCTTCCAATAATTTGTGTCCTTCACTCTTTTGATGCCTTACTCTTGTTGTTTATGTCCTCTCTCTACAATCTATTTGATCTCACATTATGCCTACTTGTCTTTTTCTTCACTCACTTCTCTTAACCCCTTTTTCTTGTCACTTCACTCTAAAATTCATGCTCCTCCCTTTTTTTTCTCTTGCTCTCTCACTCTTTCATTCTCTCTTTTCATTATGTACTTTCAATCTATATTTTGCATTTATCATTCTTGAACTATATTAAACACATTTTTATTCTTTCACTTGTATTCTTTCTTAGTCTATTCATGAGTCATCAATATCTTTATTTGTTTTTGTTTGTCTCTTTAGAATTTATTTCATAATATATCTCTGTTGAGCTTAATCCTAACATCGTAGTCTCCCTCCCTTCCTTTTTCTTGCTTTTTTCTCTTTCTCCATTATCTCTCCTTCACTAGCTCTTTTCAATCTTCTTTCCTTCTCACCCATCTTTCTTTTAAATCTCTCTAAGGAACTTTTCAATCCTAATTCTCTCTTCCTTTTCAATCCTCAATCACAAAAATCTTCTAATTTCCTTTTTAATTTCTTTCATTGAACTAATTCTTAAATTGTTCGATTCAACTTGTTCCCTATTTTTATATTCCTCCTTATCATTTTTCCTTAACGATTTTTTTCTATTATTATCTCTTTATCTTGCTCCTTCTATCTCCTAATCTATATTTTTTCTATTTCTTGTTTGTCTTTATGTTCCTTCTCTCTTTACTCTCTTTCTTTCCTTCTTACTCTTTATATATCTCTCTTTGTGTAAGTAATTTTTAGATGTTTTTTCAACCATTCCTTACATCACTTTTTGCTTTATCTTTTGTTTTTCTCTTCTCTCTCTTATTTCCAACTTTTCACTATTTTCCCCCTCTCTTGAGACTCCCTTTTCTCTCTATGTTCTTTTGACTTGATATCTCTTTATCTATCTTTTATTTTTACTACATTTCATTTTATTTTTAATTTATCTATTCACTCTCTATTCTACTCGGCATAGTCCTTATCTTCTATTTATATTATCACTCTTCTTTGATTGCCTTCTCTCTCTTTACCTTATTCTTTATTTTCTTTTTATCTCTCTACTAGACCTCTTTACCCATAAAAAATTTTATGTTTGACTGTCTCTTTAAACTTTATCTTGACCTTTTAATTTATAAATTATACCATGCTTCTCCCTCTGTATTCATTGACCTCTTTATGTTATTGGTCTCTATGTATTACTATAATTATTTATTATTGTCTTTCTTTCTCTCCACGACTCTTCAATCTCCCAGACCTCACAACTTTCTATATCATCTCATCCTCATCCTCAATCACTCAATAATTCTCATTTTTTTATCTACCTATATTCTCTATCAGTTTTATGCTCATTACTTTTCTCTTTAATATCATCAATCCCATTCCTACAATCTATTACCCCCTATTTCTTTTGATCTTCTATATCCATCATTCTTCTCCTCTAACAATTTCTATCAACACTTTGTCACTTTCTTCTTTCTTTCTTTTTTCTCTATATTTCTCTTACTATCACTTATCTATTTACTCTCTTTTGTCCCTAATTTCATTCCTCCCACTTCTCTTCTTTTGTACATCTCATGTGCTCCCCATTTACCACTATCCCTTGACCCTCTATATTTTATCTCTCTATTTCTATTTGTGTTTATTTATTTCTCTATGATTTCCAATTACTTCTCAATGTCTCTTCTCTATCGCACTCTTTTTTTACCACTCTATCTTTACTTTTTGACTCACTCTTTCTACTTTCTTTTACAAATCTAACATCTCTAGCTACATATCTATAATTTCATTTTTTATATTATTTTGTCACTTTTTCTTATCACTCATCTATCATTTTGTGTCTTTTTCTTATAACATCAAATTCTTTTTATGTCTCCATCTCCAAATACTTTGTTTCCCATAAGAAATATCTTCCTAACTTTTTATCTATTACATTATCACCCAACTTCTCTCTTACTTTCTTTATTTCACACTTTTCTCTCTTCCCCTCTTTATCTCCTTTTGTCTCTTTTACTAGCTTCATTACCCATTTATCATGCTTAATCTCCTTTCTTCTATTTCTAAGCTTCTCTAATATCTTTCCTCTCACAATCTTACTTTTTCTAATTTTCCTTTAAGCTTTTCTTCTTCCTAACTCACTTTCTTTCTTTGTTTCTCTTACTCCTTCCACTAAATCTTTTAAATTTTTTTCCTTTGCCATCTCTCACATTATCATATAATTATATCTAACTTAATTTTTGTGTTCTTTAAATCAAACTCTTTATCAATCTCAACCTTCCATCATTTTTGTCTCTCTTTATATTTTATTAATAATAATCTCTTTTCTCACTCCATTTCTTGTCCACATCTTTTAAAAAATTCTTTATCAACTCATTCTATCTTCTCTCATCTCCACACTATCGATCTATCTAATTCCGTATATTGATGCTTGCTTCCTCACTTATTGTATTTCTAATAATTTATGATTGTCTATTTCTCTCTTTACTTTTCTCCCTCACTCTCTTTTTGTCTATCTGTACTCTTTTACTTCTATTTCATTCTCATTGACTCCAATATCCTTAAAAAAATATCTTTTATCAATATCTCACTTACTCTGTCTCTCAATTTGTCATGCACTCTCTCTCAATAAATTTTTCACAAACTATTATCTTTCATTCTCTTACAATATTCCTTATTTTTATTCAGCAAAAAATATTTTATTTCAATCTCTCACTTATGTTCTTTATTTGACTCTTCTTTCTTTATAGCATAGTATCACACATTATCATTTTCCTTATTTTGCTCTTCTCTAATCACGTTCTCGCTCTTTTTTCTCTTCACTTTCTTTCTTTGTCCGTTCTTTTCTCCAAAATTTTTTCTTTTAAACACTTTTCCCTCTTTTCTCTCTAACTATTTGCACTAAATCTTTCCAATCACTTTCCTTTCCCCTATCTCTCTCTTTTTCTCTTCTCAATATATTTTCCTCTATTTATAACTCATTTATGTCAAAGTTTTGGCTATCTTTTCTCTCCATCTTTTTTGTCTCATTAAGATTTCTCTCTCTAACACACTCCCTATTATCTTCTCCTTATCTTCCATACTCGACATTGTCTCCTTCTCTATATCTATTTATATAGCTCTATTTAAACATATTCTCACTCATCTTGCTCTATCTTCCCTTATCTCCTCCTTATCAATACATCTTTTTTCTATCAATTGATTCTTCTTCCTATGCTTTTCCCTTTCTCTTGATCTCACTTATTATCTCTTTGTCATTCTGCTTCACTCCCTCACTCACATTGTCTCTCTTCACTTCTATTATTTATTCTACCTCTTCCTCTCAACTCCTTATATATCAATCTCTTTTGTCATTCTCTTTTACTCACTCCCTTTCTCTCTTCCTCACTCATACTTATATTCACTCTTTTATTATCTATCAGCCACTAATGTTTTACTTTTTTTTCTTAAGATTTTTTATCTCTATTTATTAAGATATACTTTATTATTTCTTTATTTCTCACCTCTCTCATCTTCCTTTCTTTTTTTAAATCTCTTTCTCTCTCTATCATTTTTCTATTATTCATTTTATATCTACTTTCAACATGTTATATAATAAGAAAATTTAGAAATAAACTTAAGAAATTGATATGAATCAAAATAAGAATTATAAGTTAAATAAATGAACTACAACAAACTAAAGTACACAAATTGTTAAGTCTTGTTCTATTAAAATTTAAAATATTTTTTTATAGCTATTAATATCAAAATCATTTTTTGTTAACAAGAAGAGAAATTACAAATTATTTTTACTATTATAATAAATATTGTTTATGAAATAAAAAAGATAAAATAAATATATTTTGAAACATTATTTTCATTATAGTTAAAAATAATTTCTTATTGAAATTATGATTAATAATAAAATTAATTTCATCATTTCTATTTAAAACTATTTATAAAATAACTAATTTTTCATGATAATTAAAAGAAAAACATGCATTAATTATTATTTTATTATTAAGAATAATTACTATTATAAATAATGGCAAAATAGAAATTAAAAAATATACATATTGTAGTATGAATTTAAAAAATATTAAAGGACAACTATAAAAACAATTTATGATAGTCATTAATATAGTTTTAATAACTTTTTAAAAAAGTATATTTATTCTAGTTTATTATTTTTCATCCTTTTAATTTTTTGTGTCCTTCCATTTCATTTTTTCCTCTAACTTCTTTTTTATTGTCCTATTTAGACATGAAATATTTCATATTTAATTTTATTCATTTCTTATTTTCTTTTTTTATTTTAAATTTCTTATTTTTCCTATTCTTTTCATCTAGTTAATTATTGTGTTCTATATTTTTTATTCTTCTTGTCATAATAAAAAAATAATAGCAAATATTTATATTTTTGGTATTAATTATTTTCTTAAGAAGATGGAAGTTATAATTCACATGGAAGTAACTTTTTGTTACTTCAATTATTGTTAGATCAATTTTTATTAGCTACGATTAACACCATTAGTAAAAGTTGTTATTATCTCCTTTTCTTAAGCAATTATCCAAAGTAATTAATTATTATTGAAAGGATTTGTGATAATTAAGAATAGATATTTAAAAAATTAAATATTATTTAAGCACAAATAGATCATTACTTTTAAAATTATTTGTGTTAATAAAAATTACTTTATTAGTTATTAATGAATTGTAAATTAAATTACACATTATTAAATAGAAAGAATAATTAAATAGAATTAATCTTAACAAAGTTATAATTTAAAAAATTAATCAAATGGATGATAATGCTAATTAATAATCATTATATTTATTACAAAAATCTTGTATAACAGTTATTCTTATTAAAAAATTTTGTTTATTGTAATATTAATTAAATATTTTTATACATTTTAAAAATTACTTTTAATTATACTATTTTATATATTTTTTGTACGAAATAATATTGCTTTAGCAGATCAATAATTAATTTTTCTTGTTTTTCTCTCTTTAATATTATTCTCACTTTCTCTCTTAAACTATATCCCTTTGTCCAAAACTTTCTCTCAAACAAAATATTTGTGACGTTCTCCATCGCATTCGTTATCATAATCTTAATCAACTTTTTCCCAAAATTGTCTCTTTTTCTTTAAAACTTCACTTTCATAAGTTGTTCTTTTTTTCTTTTATTTCGTTCCCTTATTGTTCTCTTTATCATTAAATTAATGTGTCTCTTTTTAAAACGATTTCTTTGAATTTCTTTCACTTCCTTTTTGTCTCACTTTCAATCTTAATGTTTGTCTACCTCTTTATCTTTGTTTTTTTTCTTTCTAGATCAAAATCTCTATCAAAGTGTTGCTTTTTTATGAGTTATCAATCTCACTCTCCTCCCTTCTTCTTTTTATCTCTTTTTATTTTATATATCATGACTTAGTCTTTCTACCTTATATATCACCTTCTTTAATTCCAATTTTGTCTCTACATTCTTAAGTCTCTTTTTTAAATTATTCTCACAAGCTATAGTTCTTTTTTGAGTTATATCTTCTCTATGCAACTTTGCACTACCTCCTTTAATATTCTCTCATAAATCTATCTTTTCTCTCTTTACCTTAATTTATTTTCTACATCTCTCTTTTTCTCTCCATTTTCTTGCCCATCTCTCTCGTGATGTTCTCACTCCCCTCACTTGTCATTGTTCCTTGTGCATTCCCTCACTAAACTCATTATTTTTGCCAACCTCTCTAACTTTCCTTCTCTATCACACTATAACTTTATTATCTCTTTTTGTCGATCTCTCCATCATTATCCCATTATCTTGCAACTCTCTCAAACACTATCCATAGTTAGTCTCTTTTTGGTCTCACTCACTGTCTTTATTTTCATTCTATCAATCCTCTCTGTCTTATCCATCAATCATAGCTATGTTTTTCTTTCACTTTTCTTTTTCTTCCTTTCTCTTTCTTTATCTTTCACTAGCTCCTTATTTTATTCTCTTTGTCCTTGCATCATTTCCCTCTCCTTCTTGTCCACTCTAACAAATTAATACTTTTCTCTCCACCTTCTCTCTCTTTTGTAATCTTTCTTTTATTTTTAATTATTTGTGTCTTTGAAATTGTCGACTCTACATGTCTATCTTCTCTCTCTACAACCTATTTGATCTCTCAATATGCCTCGTTTTTTTCTTCTCTTACTTCTATTACCCCCTCCATCTTTTGCCACTCTAAAATTCATTCATGCTCATCATTCGTATTTGTCACAATAAAACACACTTTTAGTCTTTGATTTGTATTCTTGCTTTATCTCTTTATCTATCATTTGTATCTCTATTTGTTTCTCTTATCTCTCTTAAAATCAATCTCATGATTTATCTTTATTACTCTTAATCTTAGCCTCTTTGTCTCCCTTCCTTACCTATTCTTGCTCACTCCACTATCTGCTTTTTCTCTCCCCCACTATCTCTTGTTATTCTTCTTTCCTTCTCTATATTTCATCTCAATCCCTCTAAGGCCCTTTCTCATTCTAATTATCTCTTCATTTCTCAATCCTTAATCACCAAATTCATCCAATTTTCTTTTCATTGTTCACTAACTTACACTTTTCACTTCCACTTATTCCACTTTTTTCTTTTCTTCCCTATCATTATTCCTCAAGATTTTTGTCCTTTCTTTTTCTTCTTTTATCTCTTCTTCTTTCTTGATTTGTCTCTCAATTTGAATTTTTTTAATTTCTTTTTATCTCTTTATGTTCTTTTTATTTCTCCCTCTTCTCTTCCTTTCCTTCTTACACAATATATATGTCTCTCTCTTTGTATATATTTCCACAAATACCATTTTTCATAATATTTTCTTATGTCTCTTTTCCCTCTATCTTTTATTCTTCTTTTCTTTCTCTCATTTCCAATTTCACTTTATTTTCTCTCTTTTTAGACTCCTTTTTTCTCTCTATTTTCTTTTTAACTTGATATATATGTATATATATATAACCCTCACTTTGGATCCATTTCGATTTATCTTAATGTGTTGAATCCATCTCTATTATATTCTTTATCATTGTCTTTATCTTTTTTTATATTATCACTATTCTTTCACAGCCTTCTCTCTCTTTACCTTATTCTTCATTTTTTGTCTTTCTACTTATATTACTTTATGCATCAAATCTTTCATGTTTGCATGTCTCTTTCATATCTATCTAAACCTTTTATTATATATACTACACTTTGCTTCTTCCTTTGCATTTATTGACCTCTTTACCACTTTGATCATAATGTATTGGTTAAATTCTTTTTCTTTGACTTTCTTTCTCTTGGTTACTCTTCACACTTCATGATCTCTACTCTTTCTATATAATTTGAAGCTCCTTCTGGTTCACTTACTCTTTCTTGTTCTACTATCTCCCTATATCCCCTATTAGTTTATACTCTCATTACTTTTCTCTTTATTATGATCATTTCCATTCCTACTATCTCTTACTCTTCATTTCTTTTCATCTTTTATATTCACCATTATTCTACCTCTCAAATAATTTTTATCAACAAATTTGTCACTCTCTTTTCTCTTTCTCTTTCTCTTTTATCTTTTTCTCTTACTAACACTTTACTATTTCACATCTCTTTTTTGTAATTTCTCTCCTCTCACATCTCTTCTCTTATATCCCTAATGTGCTCTCCATTGCCTTTATCTCCATACATCTTGTTTTTTTTGTATCTCTATCATTGTTTTCATTCTTTTTTATTTCACTCTTATTGTCCAACTATCTCTCCATATCTTTTCCCTCTAACACTCTTTACTTTCAACTCCCTATCTTGTTTTTTTGACTCTCTATCTACTTTATAATATATATCTCAAATCTCCATCTCTTTATCTTTTGTCTCTTCTCAATATTATTTTATCTCTTTTTTTCATCACTCATTTATCACTTTGCCTCTCTTCCTTATACCTTCACAAACTCTTCATGTCCCCATCTCTAAATGCCTTCCCTCCCATTGAGAATCTATTCCTAAATGTTCTCTCTATTTCACTATCACTCTACCTTTCTCTTACTTTCTCTATTTCTCACTTTCTCTTCCTTTCTATCTCTCTTTGTCTCTTTTACTTGTTTCACTTCTCTTCTATTATGCTAACTCTCTTTTCTCTTCTTTGTTCCATCATTAAACTTCTTAAATCTCTTTCTTCTCTCATTTTTACACTATTTTATTCTCTTTTAAACTTTATCTCTCCCTAATTCTCCTTCTTTCTTTTTCTCTATGACTCTCTCATCTAACTATTTTATATCTTTTTCCTTTCCCATCTCTCATGATATCTTCTCTCATTTTCTAAATCAATTTTTTATCTTATTTAAATAAAATTTCTTATTTATCTCAACTTTCCATCATCTTTGTCTCTCTTTATTTTTTGTTTATAATACTCTATTTACTACTCTCTCCTTTATCTTCTCTCTCTCAAACACTCTCCTTTTCTATTTCTTTTTGTCTAGGTCTCCTAACAAATTCTATCTCAACTCACTCTCACTTCTTTTGTCTCCATAATATTACTCCACTAACTAATTCTATAAATTGATGCTTCATCCCTTATTCCATCTCTAATAGTCTATGATTAACTCTTTCTTGCTCTACCTTTCTCGTTCACTCTCTTTCTTTCTATCTTTGCTCTTTTATTTCTTCTCTCCCTTCCACTCCTACATCCTTATAATAGTCACTTCTACCTTTCTCTATCATTTTATCATGTAGTCTCACATGAAAATAATCTTTTCCTTATTTTTATCACTTCTCTAATAACATTTTCTATTTCCATTTAACCAAAAATATTTCATACTAACCTCTCTCTTACCTTTTTTATTTCAATATACTTTCTTGAACCCTCTGTATCACACTCTGTCACTTCTCTTTGTTTTACTTTTCTCTAATCATGGTGTCCCTCTCTACACTTTCTTTCTTAGTCCATTGTTTTCTCTATAATTTTGTTCTTTTAAAAACATTCCTCTTTTCTCTCTCACTTTCCACTAAATCTTTCCAATCACTCTCCTTTCCCCTCTTTCTATTTCTCTTTTCAATTTATATCTCAACTATAACAAAGTTTTGGTTATTTTTTCTCTCCATCATTTCTCTCTTTAATTTCTCCCTCTAATACACTACCAATTATCTTGCCTTAATCTTTCTCACTTCCATATTGTCATCTTCTTTATACCTCATTATCTTACCTTATTTAAACCTATTCTCTTCATCCTTCACTCTCTTCCTTAATCTCTTGCATATCAGTCCCCCTTATTCTATCGATTGATGAGCCTTCCCACTCTTTTCATTTACTCTCAATCTCAATTATTACCTCTTTCTCATTCACCTAACTTTATCACTCACTTTGTCTCTCTTCACGCTTATGTTTTTTACTGTCTTCTCAACTCTTCATATATCAACTCTTCTATTTTTCTCTTCCCTTTATCTCTCTCTCACTAATATTTTCCCCTTTTGTATTACTCATTATTTTTATTTATCTACATATACTTAATTTTTACTTTTTTCTCTCTATTACTTTTTCTTTCAATTATTGCTAGTTTACCTTAAATATCCAATTTCTTTAGGCAACTTACAAGCAGAATCACCTATATTTAATAATTAGTGTAATTACAAATTATATTTACAATTATAATAAATTAGAAATTGATATAGTAAATCTATTTTCAATAAAATAATTACATTATATTTCAAATAGATTTTTTTATTATAATTAGAAAGAAAAAATTAAATTTGTTACAACGTTTTTATTTAAAATGTTTTATAAAATAATTAATGTTTCATAATAATTGTAAAAATTATTGATATATTTTTAAAAAATAATAAATATTTTAAATTATTAATAATACAAAACTTAATGTAATATAAATGTTATATTATGAATTTTAAAAAATTAAAATTAGTGAACAAAAAAACCTATTATGATAACCATGAATAGTATTTTTAATAATTTAAAAAATATATATTTATTCTCATTAATAGTGGATATTCTTATTCATCTTTTTTGGTCTTCTTCCACATCATTTGTCTACTTTTATTATCTTATTTATCCTTGATATAGTTCATATTTAATTTTATTCATTTCTTATATTCTTATTTTATTCTATTTTTTTAACTTTTATTATTCACTTCTTCTAATTAATTATCATGTTTTATATTTTCTTATTCTTTTTCTTATTAGTCATCATTTGATAATACCCTTTCAAGATTAAAATTGCTTAAGCACATTAATATTTTTTAGAATATGTAGATACTAAAAGAGCTAAAGAAAATTTTTATTAGTTTTTATACATTATTTTTTTAAAAAGGTTATCATTATTTTTATTATAATTGAAATTTTTAAATTTATTTTATTGATTTAGAATATATTATTATTTTTAATTTCTAAGAATAAAATAATAATAAATTACAAATTTACACCTTTGCTTTTTAATCTTCTTTTCATAATTAATTCTTCTTCATTTTCTTTTCTTATTTTGTATTATAATATTCACTTCTATAATTAGAAAGCAATGATAAAAAGTTATTTTTTTTATATTTTTTTGGGTAAGTTTAGAATAAAGTTATTAATTATTTTCACTTGAATTTAGTAATTAATAAAATTCCTTTTTTTACTTCCTTTTTACTATTATTAAGAAATGCATTTTATCATTTAAATATTAAATTACAATATTATGAATAGAGTGATTTTTATTTTATTCTTCGTACATACAAATTTTTTTCTTAAGACATTTTTAAGCGTAATAATAGAAAATGCTCAAATTTAATTATAGTTATAATTCATGTGAGAATAATCCTTTTATAGGAAAAGGATAGAGCATTATTTATTACTTATAGTAAACACTATCAATATAAGTTGTTTTTCTCTCTAATTCTTAAAAATTTATTAAAAATAATTAATTGTTATAGATAAGAAATATAATAATTTATAATTATCTATTTAAATAAGTAAAACTTATTTAACAATAAAATAATTATTAAATTTTAAATTTAGTTATGCTCATAAATATTAATTTATTTGTTAATGGAGAATTATAATTTAAATGACATAATTTTAAAAAGAAAAAAATAATTAATTAGAATTAATCTTAACATATTAGAATTTTAAAAAAATTATTTTTAAGAATGATAATTATAGTTTATTATTACTACGTTTATTAAGAAAAATTGATATATAGTTGTTCTTTTTTAAAACAATTTGTATAAAATTAATTAATAATTTTAAAGACTTTTAAAATTACAATTAATGATACTATTTTTAATATTTTCTTTACAAAATAATTGTCTTATAGGATTAAATATTAACTCTTTCTATTCTTGATCTATCTCTCCAATATTATTCTCACTTTCTCCTTCTGTCTGTCGCTTTATTCAAAACCTTTCTCTCACAAGATATTTTTTCTTCTCTGCACAATCTTTATCGTAACCTCTATCGACTATTTCCCAAAATTGTCTATTATTTTCTTGATCTTCATCTTCTTAAGCTATTCTTTTTTCTATTGCTTCTTTCTCAGTTCTTATTCTCTTTATCATTTGATTAGTGTCTCATTTTAAAATTATTTCATTGCAATTCTCTCTATTCCATTTTGTCTCTCTTTTAATCATAATGTTTGTACACTCACTTTCTCTCTCTCCACTCCTTTATTTATTTATTTTTCTATCTCTTCTTCATAACTCTTCAAATATCAATCCCTTATATCTTTCTCACTTCCTTACTCTTTATCTTGGTTTCACAAACATTCTCTTGTTCGTTATCTATCTCTAATAATATTTTATCTTTACTATAAGTTTTTGTTATTTTTATTTCTCTAGAAATATTTTATTTTTACTTTGTATCTTAGCTCTCTCACCTTTCATTTTTAACTCTTTCTCCCTCTCTAGTTTTTTCTATCATTCAATGTATGTCTATCTTCAACATCATATTACATAAAAAATTTAAAAATAGATTTAAAAACATGATATGAAAATTATTAATTATTATTTATTTAATTTCTAGAAAATGTTTTATAATAACAATTATTAATGTTACCTGTGATTAATATAAAAAGTAATAAATATTAATTAAAAAATTTTAAAAATATATAATAAATATATTTATAAAAAAAATACTTACTTCATATTAAAATAATGTAATTGTTATTATATTACTAATAATAATTATGATTTTAAAATATTAATATGTAAAAGTAAAAGGAAATATAAATATTTTTTTATGAGTTAAAAAAATAAAATTAATGAATAACAATAAAAACTATTATGATAATCATAAATAGTATTATTAAGAATTTTCGAAATTTATATTTATCGTTATCGATTATAAATATTCTTAATCGTCTTCTTTTATTCTTTTTGGTCTTCTTCCTCCATTTTTTTCTCGCTCTTTTTAATTGACCTATTTACACTTGAAATATTTCATATTTAATTTTATTCTTTTCTTTCTTCATTTGTTCTAATTGTTTTATTTTTACTCTTTTATTCATCACATTAATTATTATGGTCGAAATTTTCTTATTCTCCTTCTCGTCAATCAATTATTTTATAATTGCTCCTTCAAGATTTTTCTTATTTAATAACATTATTCTTTTTAAGAATATGTAGAAACTAAAGAATGTAATATAAAATTATTATTAATTTTTTTTGCCAAATGTTTTAATGAATGAGAATAATTATTTTTAGTTTTAACTATAAGTTTATAATTAATTTTAATAATTTAAAATAAAGTATTATTTTCTAATTGCTAAGAATAAGATAACAATAAATAATAATTTCTTTTTCTTTCTTAATCTTCTTTTGATAATTAGTTCTTTTTAATTTTTCCTTATTTTTTTAACAATATTTTTTCTAAAATTTGAATAAAGGAAGTAAAAATTTTTTATTAGTTATTTTTTGGGTATCTTTAAATTTTAACTATTAAATATTTTTTATTTCAAATTAATAATTCATACAAATTATTTTTTAAATTTTTTTACTAAATAAGAAATAAATATTAATATTTTAATATTTAAATACATGATTATGAGTAAAGTGATTGTTACATTATTCTTCGTATTTATAAATTGTTTTCTTTCGACATGTTTAATCACAATAATGGCAATACTAGTAATAAATACTCATATTTAAAAGATTTGTTATTAACATAGGAAGATTAGAGTAATAATTTAGATGAGAATAACTTTTTTATATTTAAATGATGGTCAGAGTAACTTTTATTATTTATGGTCAACACTATTTGTAACTATTATTGTTATTATCTCTAATTCATAAATAATTATGCAAATAATTAATTATTATTTATGTGAACTATAATAATGAATATTTATCTTTTTAAATAAGTAAAAAAATTATGAACCAAAAAATTTTGAAATTTAAGAAATAGTTATGCTAAAAAAATATTGCTTTATTTGTAACGAATTGTAACTTAAATGAAAATATTGAACAATAACAATAATTATTTAGAATTAATCTTGAAATAATTAGAATCAACAAAAAGTATCATAATGCACTATAGTGGTAAAGAATAATTACAACCTTTATTAAGAAAAGTTGATATAGTAGTTATTCTTGTTAAAGAATTTGTTAAAACATTAATTAATAATTTTAAATAATTTTGAAACATTACTATTATTAATATTATTTTTTATATTTTCTTCTCAAAATAATATTTCTTCTATAAGATTAATAAGTAATTCTTGTTATTCTTCCTTCATCTCTCTCAAATATTATTGTCTTTCTATCTCTATCTGTATCCCTTTGTCCATAACTTTTCTCTCACAACATATTTCATCTTCTCTTTCATATTCTTTATCAATGCCTTTATGAACTTTTTTCGTAACTATCTCTCTTTCGAAGTCTTCTCTTTCTTAAACTATTCATTTTTTATTGCTTCTTTCTCTCTTCTTTTCCTCTTTATCATTTCATTAGTGTCTCTTTTTGAAATTATTTCTTTTCGTTTCTCTCTATTCCTCTTTCTCTTCTTTTAATTCTAATGTTTTTCTACCTCTTTTTCTTTTTTCTCTTTTTGTCAATAAATAAAAATCTATATCGGTATGTCACTTTCTCTCTACAAGTCATTAATCTTTCACATGCCTTTCTCTTTATATCTCCTCTTAAGTTAAATATAGGCACTTCATATCTCTATCTTATATATCACCTTCTGTAGTTTAAAATTTGTCTTATTATAACTACCTTTTTTTTATCTCATTCACACAACCTATAACTCTCTTTTGAGTTGTAACTTCTCTACATAACTTTGTACTACCTCTCACATAATTTTCTCATAAATCTATCTTTTTTCTCTCTTTCTTAATTTCATATCTCTATCTCTCTTTTACTCAACATTTTCTCACCCATCACTCTCCTAAAACTCTTCCTTTCATCACTTTTCTTCATTATGTTGTGCATTTTTTCACTAGATTCAATATCTTTTTCACTATGACTATTTTCTCTTCCTTATCACACTATGATTTCATTGTCTTTTTTAATTCTCTTTGCCATTATCTAATTAGCGCTCTACCAACTCAAACACTCTCTCTTGTCAATCTCACTTTTGCTTTCACTCGCTCTTCTTATTTCTCATTCTATCATTCTTCTCTTTATTTTCCATCAATCATTGTTATGACTTTATCTTCTCACTCTTCTTTATCTTGCACTTTGTCTTTCTTTATCTCTCACTACATCCTCATTCTGTTCTCCTTTTTTTGCCTTATTTCCTTCTTCCTCTTCTCCCTTCCTACAACTTACTCTTTCTCTCCATAAATTATCTACATTTTGGAATCTTTTCAATCTTTTCACAATTATTTGATCTTCAACTTTGTTGACAACTTTCTCACCATGTCTGTCTTGTCACTCTTCTACTTATTTGATCTATCATTATGTCTTTTTGTATTTTTTCTTCTCTCACTTCTCTTAACCACACTTTCTTCTCTCTTCACTCTCAAATTAATACTCCATATTTTTTGTCCCTTACACTCTTACCATGCAATCTCTCTTTTCACTTTGTGCTCTTCACTCTTTATTTTTGTATTTGTTTCCCTTTGTCTTTATAAAACTCAACTTTAATCTTTCACTTGTATTCTCGTTTCAGCTCTTCCAGAATCACCTACATCACTATTTGTTTCTCTTTTCTCTTTTAGAATCTATCTCTATCACTATTAATCTTAGCCACTTAATTTCCCTCTCTTCTTTCTTCTCTCTTATACCTTTCTCTCTTTTTTCTCTCCCTTATAACTCTCCTCACTCTTCTTTCCTTCTTTAATGTCTTCCTTCTTAATACTTCTAAGGCACTTTCTAGTTTTAATTAACTGTTCCATTCTTAGTAGTCAATCACAAAAGTTCTCCATTTTTTATTTCATTAAACTCTCTTTGACATTATTCACACCCACTAGTTCTCCTTTTTTCTTCTCTTCCTTATCATTATTCCTTGAGGGACTTGTCCTTTGTTTTCCTATTTTTATCTCTTTATCTTTCTCTATGTATATCCCAATCCATAGTTTTTTTATTTCTTATTTATCTGTTTGTGTCCTTCTCTCTCTTATCTTTTTTTCTTTGTTGTTCTTTATATGTTTATATTTGTGCATCTATATCTAAAATATAGTTTTTCTCACCATTTTCTTTTATTTCTTTTCACTCTATCTTTCATTTCATTTTTCTCTCTCTTATTTCTCACTTCTCTCTATTTTTTTCTCTTATTTTGCACTCCATTTCTCTGTTTAAGTTTCTATGACTTAATATCTCTTTATCTATTCCTCAGTTTGTTTCTTCTCATTTTGTCTCAGTGTATCAGTCTCTATTTATTGTATTATCTCCCATAGTCTTTATATCATTTTTCTCCATTATCAGTCTTCTTTCTTGCTCTACTTCCTCTTTACATTATTCATAATTTTTTTATCTTTTTCTCTACTTATACTTCTTTATTCATAAAATTTTTAATGTTTGCATGTCTCTTTAATCTTTATCTCTACCTGTCATATTGTATTATATACTTTGCTTCTCTCTCTCTCTATATTTATTAACTTTTTTACCTCTTTTGTCACTATGTATTAGTCTAATTCTTTTTCTTTGACTTTCTATTGATGACTCTTCACTCTCCTTAACCACACCTCTTTATATATCATCTTAACCACCCTCTCATTCACTCATTCATTCTTAATTCACTATCTCCCTAAATTATCTTCCAGTTTATACTTCTATTACTTTTCTCTTTAATATCATCAATCCCATTCTTGTTATCTCTTGCTCCTCATCTCTCTTAAAGTTCTTTATCCATCATTCTTCTATTTCCCTAAAAATTTCTATCAGCTCTTTTTCATACTCTTCTCTCTTCCTCTCTCTTCTCTGCCTCTCTTACTATCATGCTTGTATTTTTTATCATTTGTCCCTAATTTCTCTCATCCCTCATCTCTTCTTTTATATTTCTCATATGCTCTACATTGCCTTTATCTCCTTATCTCCCTTGTTTTTTTTGTCTTTTTCTATATTCTTATATATTTATTTCTCTTTTATTGTCCAACTATCTCTCAATGTCGTTTCTCTCTCATACTATCTCTTTTCACCACTCTATCTTGTCTTTTAACTCTCTCTATTTGATTTTTATCATATATCTCACATGTACATCTCCTTATCTTCTTTATATTCTATATATAGTTTTATCTCGTTTCTTATCACTCATCAAATGTTTAGCCTCTCTTTTGTATAACTTCATAATCTCTTCATGTCTCTACCATTAAATACATTCTTTCATATAAGGGATCTCTTTTTAAGTTGCTCTCTATTCAACTATCACTCAACCTCATTCTTACTTTCTTCATTTCACATCTCTTTCCCTCCTGCTCAAAATATGTATATCACTTTTACTAGCTACACTTCTATTTTATCTTGCTAACTCTCTTTTTTTCTTCCATCTCTAACTTTCTCTATTCCATTTCCTCTCTCTTTCTTGCTCCATTGTGATCTCACTTAAACTTTTCTTCTTCTTAACTCTCCTTTCTTTTCTCTCTGACTCTCTCCATTAACCCTTTATTATTACTTTCATTTCCCCTCTCACACATTATTTTCTCTTTATATCTAACTCAAATTTGTATATCATTTATGTCAAACTCTTTATTTATCTTAACTTTCAATCATTTTTTCCCTCTATTTTTGCTTTATAATACTCTCTGTTCAATCTCCCTTATATCTTACTCCCTCACATGCACTCTCCTTCTCCATTTCTCTTTATCTAGGTCTCTTAGTCAATTTTATCTCAACTCACTTTGTCTTCCCGTATATCCACGTTATCACCCCACCATCTAACCATATAACTGATGCCTTCTCCCTTACTTATTCCTTCTCTAACATCTATTATTCTCTCTTTCTTACTCTTTCTCACTCCCTCACTCTTTTTCTCTCAATCTTTTCTTTTTATTTCCTTTTTGCACTCTTTCTCTCCCATCTTCTTATAATCATCTCTTTTGTATTTCTCACTCACTCATTCTCTCTCTCACACTATGTCATATACTCTCTCCCATGAAATTTATTACCTACTATTATTTATCACTTTTCTCTCAACATTCTCCATTTCTATTTAACCATAAATGTTACATGTAAACATTTTCTTTCTATTACTTTTTCTTTCTATTTCTTTATCTATAAACCTCTCTTCTACCTCTTCTAATTCATTCTACTTCATTTACTGCTCTATACCATACTCTATCTCTTTTGTTAGTTTTACTTCTCTCTATTCAAACTCTTCCTCATTATTTTTCTCTTTAACCAATACCCTACATTTTTCTTTCTCCATTTTCTTCCTTATTCTATTTTATTCTCCATATTTTTTTTCTTTTTAAATCTTTCTTTACATATTTTCTCTCTCACTTTGTCCACTACATCTTTCCAATCACTTTCCTTTCGCATCCCTAAATTTTTATTTCAACTATCACATAGCTTTAGCTATCTTTTATCTCCATCATTTTGTCTCTCTTTAATTTGCCTCTCCAACACACTATCTACTATCTTCTCTTTATCGTACTTAATTTGATACTCTCTTCTTTTCTATATCATATTGACATTTCGTATTTAAACCTATTCACTCTCATCTAACTCTCTCTTCCCTTCTACTACTCTTTAATTTACAATATTATTCTAGCAATTGATGCTTCCTACCACTCTTTTCCTTTACCCTCACTCTCAATTATTATCTCTTTCTCATTCTGCTTCACTCCCTCACTCACTTTCTCTCTCATCACTCTTTTATTTTTTTTGCTTTTTTCCTTTTAGCTCTTTATATATCAATCTCGTCTTTCTCTTTTTCTCATTCTCTGTTTCTCACTTTATCAAGCATTCACTCTGTTGCTATCTATCTATCACCATTATTTTCCTCTTTGCTCTTTGTCTTCTCTACTTCTATTCATTTAGATATATTTATTTTTTATTTGTTTCTCACCTCACTTACCTTTCATTTTTATTTCTTTCTCTTGCTTCCATTTCTTTTCATTAATTATTTTTCTATCATCAGCAACCTATTTTATAAGATAATTTAAAAATAAAGTTAAAAATGTGATAGGGATCAAAATAAGAATAATAGGATAAATAGATTTTGTGTAGTAAAATAAAGAATAGAAATTATTAATTATTATTCTATTAAAATTTATAATTAATTTAAAATTATTATTAGTTATTAAAATGAATTGTTCTTTAGAAGGAAACATCTAAAAATTATATTTTCTAGTTTAATTAATTTACTTATAAATGAAATTGGTATAATAAATGTCTTTAGAATAAACTAATTACTTTATATTAAATAATATGTTTCATATTGTAATTATGAGTAATAGTAAACTTTATTACATTACTTTTTATATTTTAATTTTTTATAAAAATATTAATGTTTTACAACTACAACATCACATATACTAATTGTTTTTATGTTATTAACAAGTATTAATATTTAAATTTTTAATGTTATCAACAAAAAAATGTATATATTGTATTATGAATTAAAAAAATGAAATTCTTCAACAATAATAAAAAATATTTTAATAATCATCAAGTAATATTAACAATCTAAAAATTTTAATTCATTCTTTTTAATTTTAAATATTCTTATTCATCTTCACTTTGTTGCTTTTCATTTTCTTCTACCTCATTTATTTCTTCTAACGCATTTTATTGTCTTATTTACACATGAAATATTTCATATTTAATTTTATTCTTTTCTTATTTTCTTTTTTTATTCTAATTCTTATTTATTTATTATTCTCTTCTTCTCATTCATTTTCTATTCTTCATTTTCTTATTCTTCTTCCCATCAATAATCTTTTTATAATTACCCTATCAATGTTTTTTAATCATATTATTCTTTTTAAGAATATATAGAAACTAAAAAGTGAAAAAGAAAGTTACAAATTTACACCTTTCTTTGTTAATCTTCCTTTTATAAGTTGTTCTAATTCATTTTTCTCAATTTGTATTGTAATGTTCTTTTCTAAAATTGGATGAAAAAGAAGAAAAAAATATTTTTAGTTATTTTTTTACATATCATTTAAAAACTATTTATTATTTTTAGTTTAATATAGTAATTAATAATTATTTTTTTCTTTTTCACTATTACTAATAAATCAATTTTATAATTTTAATATTCATTTATAAGATTATGAATAAAGTGATTATTATTTCATTCTTAGTAATTATCAAGTTTTCTTCTCAACATAGATTTAAGCATAATAATAATAATAGTAAATTTTTACATTTGTAATATTAGTTTTTTTTATGTAAGTAGATTAGAGTTATAATTAACATGAGAGTAACCTTTCAATTGTTAAATGATTCTTAGAGTAATTTTTGTTAGTTATGGTCAATACTATTAGTAGTAATTGTTATGTCTAATTTTTAATGGTAATTCAAAATAATTAGTTATTCTTGATAAGAAATATAATAATTAAGAGTTAGCAATTTAAATATGTTGGAAATTATTTAAGAACCAAAAAATTGCTTAATTTGAAAATTAGTTATGCTAATAAATATCACTTTATTAATTAGAAATGAATGGTAATTTAACTAACTTACCTTTAAATGTTAAGAATATTTAATTATAACTATTTTTCTTATTTAGAATTAATCTTGACATAATTAGAATTAATGAAAATTATTTTAGAGGATTATAATGATAAATAACAATTTAAAAATAAATTTATAATTTTAAAGAATTTTTAGAAATCATTATTAGTGATACTATTTTTTATATTTCTTTTCCAAAATAATGTTTCCTTATAGGATTAATAATTAATTCTTCATATTACTCTTTTCTCTCCAACAATACTTTCTCTTTCTTTCTCTATCTGTATCCCTTTATCAATAATTTTTCTCTCACAAAATATTTGGGCCTCTCACCTTCACATTCTTTGTTGTAGCTGGTATAATCTTTTTTTTTCAAATTGTCTCTCTTTCTTTCATGATCTTCTCCTTCTTAAGTTGTTCTTTTTTGTATTACATCTCCCTCTCTCTTTGTTTTTCTCTCATTCAATTAGTGTGTCTCTTTTTAAAATAATTTCTTTCTATTGCTCTCCTCCTTTTTTCTCTCTTAATCTTAATGTTTGACTCCCTTTTATTTTTCTTCTCTTTCTCTCTCTAAATAAAAATCTCTAAAAATGTATTTCTTTCTCTCTATGATTCATCAATCTCTCTCACCTAGACTTCTCTTTATATCTTCTTTTAAGCTACATATCACTTACTCATTTTCTCTCTTTTATGTATCACCTTCTCTACTTTGTAATTTTTTCCCTCCCTTATTATATCTCCTTTTTATCTTATTCTCAAAATCTATAGCTCTTTTTTAGGTTTATCTTCTCAATGTAATTTTGTATTATGTCCCTTATAATTCTCTCACATATCATTCTTTTTGCTCTCTCTTAATACCTTTTTTTATCTCTCTTTCTCTCATAATTTTCTTAACCATCTTTCTTATCACCTTCGCACTTTCCTCACTTTTTTTTTATTTCCTTATGCATTCTTGCACTAGCTTTTTTATCTATCATTATCACTATTTTTCCATCTCTATCACACTAACTTGGTTGTCTCATTTTATTGATCTCTTCAACATTGTCACAGTATCCCTCAACCCTCTCTAGAACATTCTCTAGTCTATCTCTCATTTGCTGTCACTCACTCTTCATGCTTTCACCCTATCATTCTTCTCACTCTCATCAATCACTTATATTTTTGTCTTCCCACTATTTATTTTCCTACCTTTCATAATCTCTCACAACCTCCTCACTCTATTCATCTTCCCTTTGCCTCATTCCCTCTCCCTTTTCTCCCTTCTTATCACTACTCTTTATCTATCCACCTTATCTCTCGTGGAATCTTTGTCCTTCTTTCCCATTATTTGTCTTCCATTATGTTAATGCCATACACTCCTTGTCTATCTCTTCTCTCGGTGACCTATGTGATCTCTCAATTAACCTCTTTGTATTTTCCCTTCTCTCACTTCTCTTACCCCCTCTTTCTTTTAACTTTGAAATTCATGCCCTTTGCTTTTTTTGTCTTTTGCTCTCCCACCTTTTCATTCTCTCCTTTCACATCTTACCCTCACTCATTATTGTGTATTTCTCCCCCTTTGTCTCTATAAATCTCACTTTTATTCTTTCACTTACATTCTCCCTTGTCTTCTCATCCATCATCTGTATCTCTATTTCTTTCTTTTTCTCTCTAAGAATTTATCTCTATCTATCTTAGTCTCAACTTCTAAATCTACTTTTTTTCCCTTTTCTCATTCTCTTCTCTATTTTTTTCTCTCCTCTTTCTATCACTTCTAGTTATGTTTCTTTCTTCCTGATCTTTTTTCACATTCCCTATAAGTTGCTTTCTCATTCTATTTCTCTCTTCCTTTCTCATTGCTCAATCTCCATAGTTTTCCATTTTTGCTTTTGTTTATTACTTTAAAGTCTCTCCATTGTTTACTCTTGTTCCCTTTTTTCTCCTCTTCATTATCATTGTCCCTCTAGGTTTTTTTTGCTTTCCCTTTTTATTTTTATCTGTTTACCTTTCTCCATTTGTCTCCTAATCTATTTTTTCCATTTCCTATTTATCTCTTTATATTCCTTCTCTCACTTCTCTCACTTCCTTTATTTTACTCTATATCTCTCTTGTTGTGTATAATTCCTTATAAATATTTTAATTTTCACCCTTTTCATTTAACTCTTTTTACTCTTATTTTCTATCTGAATTTTATCTTATTTTCCACTTCTCCTTATTCTCTCTCTCACTTTCTCTCTCCTTTTAGACCTCCTTTCTCTCTTGAAGTTCCTTTAACATAATACCTCTTTATCTCACCCTAACATTTGCACCTTTTCTTTTTGTCTCAAAGTATTTAGTTTCGCTTTATCGCATTCGTTGTCATAGTGTTTAACATCCCTCTCTATTATCACTCTTCTTTCTTGTAGTTCTCTCTCTTTACCTTGTTAATAATTTTCTTTTTATCTATCTACATATACTTCTTTACACATTAAGTTTTTATGTTAAGATGTCTCTTTAATCTATATCTCTACCTTTTATTATATATTCTACACTTTTCTTCTCTCTCCATATTTATTTATCTCTTTACCTTTTTTTGTGTCTTTGTATTAGTCAAATTCTTTATCTTTTACTTTTGTTCTCTTCATAACTCTTCACTCTCCTTGACTTCACCTCTTTATATATCATATTAAACTCCTTCTGTTACACCCATTGCTCTTTCTTTAATATCATCAATCCTATTCATAGTACCTGTAGCTCTCTATCTCTCTTCATCCTCTATATCCATCATTCTTTTATCTCTCTAATACTTCTTGTCAACCCTTTATTGCTCTTTTCTCTCCTCTTTCTTCTCTCTACTTTTTTCTCTCTATCTCTCCCTATGTTCTTCTTTAGTAATTTTCCTTCTGTTGTCCAACTATCTTTTAAGTTGTTTTCTTTATCACTCTCTCTTTTCACCACTCTATCACACCCTTTTCACTCTTTATTTACTCTTTGTTATATATCTCACATTTCCATTTCCTTACCTTCTCTCTCAACTATATATTGCTCTATTTTATTTTTTCATTACTCATCCATCGGTTTACCTCTCCTTCTTATACCTTCATAATCACTTCATGTATCATTCTTTAAATGCCCTCTTTTCTATAAGGAATATCTTCCTAACTTTCTCTTTATTTTACTATCACTCAACCACTTTCTTGCTTTCTTTATTTCACACACCTCTCTTCCCCTCTTTGCCTCTCTTCATCTATTTTACTAGTCTCACTTCTCTTCTATCATGCTCACTCTCTTTATTCTACTTTCTTGCTTCTCTAATCCTCTCTTATCTATTACCACTCTCTTTCTTACTTTATTCTATTCTCCATTGAACTTTTCTTTTTCTTAACAATGTTGTTTTTTTCACTTTCTCTTTCTACTAACTCTTTTATATCTCTTTCTTTTCCCATGACTCACATTATCTTCTCTCTATATCAACCTAAATTTTTATCTTATTTATATCAAACTCTTTATATACCTCAATGTTCCATAATTTTTGTCTCTTTTTTTTATTATATTCTGCTTTCAACTCTCTCTTTTATCTTACTCACTCCTCCATTTCCCTTTGTCAAAGTCTTTTAACAAATTGTATCTCAGCTAATTTCCTCTTCTCATATCTCCACATTATCACTTCATCAACTAATCTATTAATTGATGCTTCCTAACTTATTCCTTCTCTAATAGTCTACAATTATCTCTTTCTTGCTTTGTCATACTCATTCACTATCTTTATCTCTGTCTCTAATCCTTTATTTCTTTTTCTCTCTCTTAAACTACCATCTCCATATACTAATCACTTCTATCTTTCTCTCCTACTCATTCCCTCTCTTACTCAGTATGTATTCTTACGCAATTATTTTATATTATTTTTTATCTTTTTTCTTGGCATTCCAAATTTCAATTTCAATTTATCTATAAATATTTCATATAAATGTATTTTGTCAGCATTTTCTTTTTTACTTCTTATTTATTTTTACCTTTCTTCTTTTTAGTGATAATTTAAATGTTTATCTTCAAAATACTATTTGAAAAGAAAATAAAAAAAGAATAAGAAAATGACATGAATGAAAAAGAAGTTAATGTAACTAACAAATTAAATGTAGTAAATTAAAGGATAAAAATTGCTATATAAAAAATTGAAAATTTTTAATAAGTTTTAAAAGTTATCAAAGTAACTTTTATATAAGAAGAACAATATAAATTATGCATTGTATCTTAATAGATATTAGTAATGAATTAAAATAGATAAAGCATTTTTTGGAATAAAATATTACATTATATTATTAAAAAGTAAATTTTTATCATTTTAGATTCAATTAATAATTAAATTTATTGTACCATTAATAATTAAAATCTATTATAAAATAATTAACATCTTGTAATATTATAAGAATTATTTAATTGTGTTATTATTATTTTATTATTAAGAATTATGTTTTATTTTATAAATATGATAAATATAACTAAGTAATATCATGATCATTGTAAATATTATTATTATTATTATTATTAATGAAAATCCATATTTCTTATTAATTAGCAATATTCATTTTTTCCTTCCTCATATTTGTTTTCTTATTTCATCACATGTGTTTCTTCTAGTTCTTCTTCTTCTCATGCATATTTTGGAAACTTATCCTATTTTATTTTTTCTTATATCTTAATTTATTCATTTACACCCATTTCTTTTATTATTATTCCCTTCCTCTAATATATTTTTTTGCTTTACATTTTCTTATTCTTCTTTTATCAATCATCATTTTATATTATTCCTTTACCATAGTGTTTCTATTTTAATCACATTTTTCATTCAAACAATACGTAAAAAAATAAGAAGGAAAAAGAAACTATTTAGCAATTAGTTTTAATAAATTCTTAAAAAATTTAAATATTACTATTTTAATTGAATAAGTAATTACATAAGTTTGTTTAATGTTTTCTTAATTAGTAATTGCTAAAAATAATATAATAGAAAGATATTAAATTATTCTGTTTTTAAGCTTATATTTATAATGAATTATCATTTGGTTTTTCTTAATGTTTGTCATCATCTTCATTTTAGAATTTGAAAACAAAATGAAAACAAAATAAATTTATTTGTTATTTAATATCTTGCTTACAAAAAACGTTCTTATTACTATTATTATAATTTAAAAATCAACTAACTTTTTTATTTTGATGTTCTATACACTATTCTTAAGAATTAATTTTTATAATTATCAGGTACAATTAAAAGATTGATCACGAATAGAGTAATTATTATTATATTTTTTGTAATTATAAATTATTCTTCTTAAAAGGAATTTATCATAAAAATAATAATTGTAGTAATTTTTATGTTATTTATGTAAGCAGTTATAATTATAATTAACATGAAAATAAAAGTTTATTATTAAAATTTGGCTAACTAATCAATGGTATTAAAAATAATGATTCTATCCCACATTTTTTGAAAAGTAATTAATTATTTTTAGAAAACTTATAATAATTAAAAAATTATTATATGAATAAGTAATAATTATTCAAGTGACAAACATTATAAAATTTAAATATTAATTTTCTTATGAAATTTTGCATTATGTGTTTATAATTAAGACTAATTTTATTAACATATTATGTACAGTAAATAATAATTGAAATTTAATAAGCATAATTAAATATAATTTTTAAAAGGATTTGAAAAGGAAATAAAAAAATAGGAATTAAAAACATTATTATTCATAAATAGCAAAAAAATATTCTAATGCATTGTAATTGTAATTGATAAGTGCTACAATTATTAAGAAATTTTTATATAAAAGTTATTATTATGAAATAATAATTTTTTCTAATAATAATTGCTAACTTCATATAAGTTTTAATAATTATTTTTAAAAAAACTAATTTTTATATTTTCTTCTCACAATAATGTCAAATTATAAGATTATTAACTTATTATTCATGTTCATCTTTACTTCAACTCTCTCAAACATTGATCTTTCTTTGTCTCCTTATCTGTAAGGTCATATCAGTTTTCATGTCTCTTACAATTTCGTGCTCATAAAACATTTGGGCCTTTCCTTATCACATCCTTCATCCTAGTCACTGTCTTCTTTTACCCACAATTCTCTCCCTTTTTGCTTGCTCTTCTCCCTATATCATTTGTTCATTCCTTCTATCTTCTACTCTTCTTTGCCACTTATGATTTGATGTGTCACTTTTTAAAACAATCTTTTTCATTAGTTGCTCTCTATCTTCCTCTTTCTCTCCTACTTAATCTTTTAATTTTTTACAACTTTATCATTTTTTCCTTGTCTCTCCAAATAACAAGCTCTATAAATGTCTCTCCCAATTACTAATCAATCTTTCACACCTCCATATGTCTTCCTTTCTTCTCTCTAGCAAGATATAACTCACTTAGTCTCCCTTTACTTTATGTCACTTTCTCTTCTTTGTTACTATTTTTCTCTTGCCTTATATCTCTCTTTTTTCATCTCTTATTATCTCTTGATCTCTTTCATGTTGTCTTCTCTCTACAACTTTGCATTATCTCTCTAACACTTTCAATCTCATTTTTGTCATTTCTTCTTTCTTAATCTTTTCTCCCATGTTCACTTTCACTCTATATTTTCTCTCTCATCTCCCACATTACTTTCTCAATTTCCAAACTTTAAGTTGTTATCATTTGCTTGCTCTCAGATGCCTTTAGTTACTTCAATCTTTATCTATTTGTTTCCCTCTCATCACATTATGACCTTTTTTTGCTCTTCTTTTATCTCTCTATTATTGTCTCAATATTTCTCTTTCCTCTCTAACACTCTCTATAGTCCATGATTATTTTACAGTCGCTCAGTTCTTTTTTCACTCTATTATTCATCCCTCTCTTACCTATCAATCATAATAATATCTATCTTCCCTCTTTTCTTTATCTTTATTTATATCATTCTTTTTCTCTCACTAACTCCTTGTTCTCTCCTCTTTTGCCTTGTTTCCCCTCCCTCTTCAAGCCCACAACTCTTATCTATCACCACCTTCTCTCTCTTAGAATCTCTCTCCCACTTTCCCACTATTCGTATCATTCACTTTAGCACTCCTTCTCTTAGTTAGTCTCGCTCTTTTCTCTATCACCCATTTTATCTCTCAAATTGTCTATCTTTCTATTTTAAATTCTTTTTCTTTAATTACCATCTCTATCCTCTCTTTTCTCTCTTCACACTCTAATTGACTCCACTCACTTGTTATCTTTTGCTTTCTAACTCTTCAATTCTCTCCCCTTATCCAAAATTATTTTCTCGTTATTACGTATTCCTCTAATTTGTCTCAATAAATCTCTCTTTCTTTCTTTCAATTGCATTCTCTTTTTAACTAAAATTTTGTCTCTTCACTCTCTTCTTCCTCCAAAAAAGTATCTCACAATTTATCTCTCCCACCCTTTATTTAATTATTAATATTTATTACTTAATGATAATAACTATTAGTTGTCATTCTTTTTCTTTTAATAGTTTTGATCATGTTTACATATATATGTTTATCTTAGAAAATGTTTTTTTCTCATAACTTTTTTGTTTCTCTCCAACTCAACCTCTTAATTCTCTTTCTCCTTTTATTTATTATCTCTCTTTCTCTTTTCTCTATCCTCCTTATTCCTTCTCTCTCTTTTCTCCTTATCTTTCTTATCAATCTCTTTAAGGTCCTTTCTCAATCTATTTCTCCCTTCCTAAATCCTTTATCATAATCATCTTACAAAATCTTTGTCATTTGATTTTGTTGAACTCTCTTACAGACTCCTCTCTCTCTCATGTTCCCTGTGTATTCTCTTCTTTATCTTTCTTCCTATGGTTGATTGCCTTCTATTTCATTTTCTCTTTTTATCTCTCTTTATCATTCCTCATTTTTCTACCAATTTATATTTTCTTGTAGTTTTTCTTTATTTTTTAATTTTCTTTCTATCTCGGTTTTCCTCCACTTCTTTCTTACACTTTTATCTATCTTATTGTATATTTACCTCTTTCATCATATATTTTCATTCCCTTTTCTTTTGACTCTTCTCTTCCTTCTCTCTATCTTCTATCATCTTATATCTCTATCTCATTCATTCTCTCTCTAATTTATCACTTCTCTTTATTTTTTAACTCTCTTGTTTCATTCTTTTATACTCTCAAAATCTCAAAAATATTATTTCACTTTATCAATCTCTTACTTTTGGTTATTTTCTATTGTGCATCTATCTATATGGTATTTCTATATCACATTCTTTATCATAATGTTTATCTTCTATCTCCCTCTATTATCTCACTTGTTTCTTCTCTTCACTCTCTTTCTCTTCTTTTTCTTTCTTTTTATCGCTCCTCTTATACTTCTCTACAACTTACATTATTTATTTTTGTAATTCTCTTTCTATCTTTATGTCTGTGTATTGTGTTCTATCTTGCACTTTACTTTTCCCTGTGTATGTTTCCCTTTCTCCTTTTTTTGTTTTGCATTGTTTTAGTTCTTTGTCATTTTCTTTTTTTTTCTCTTGATGAATTTTTACACTTCTTTACTCCTTACATTATTCTCTCTTTTTTAAACCTCCTTTTCATTCACACATTATTTCTTATTTTTATATATATCTCTTTAATCTCTATCAATGTATCCTCTCTTTTCTTTACTCTATAATTGTATTTATCTCATTCTTATTATCTCATGGTCTCCATTTCTCTTTACCATTTCTATCCGTCATTCTTTTATTTCCATCATAAATTCCCAAAGCACTTTACCACTTTCTTCTCCCTTCCTCTCTTTATTTCTTCTTTTATCATTATTATATATCATATATTTTTTCACACTTTCTCTCCTTACATCCTTATTTTTTTCATTCTTTATATCTCTCTCCATGTCCCTCTTTGTTTATTTCTCGTTTTCATTACAACATCTCTTTATGTCTCTTCTCTCTCTCTTTTCACCACTCCACTTGCTTTTTTGACACTCTCTTTTCCCTTTATTTTTTTATTGCACTTGTTCATCTCCTAATCTTCTCTCTGTTCTCTATATTACCCTAATTCCTTTTTTATTTCATATTTATCTCCTTGCCTCTCTTTCTCATACCTTCAATACCTCTTCATGTCTATATGACTATATAACTTCTCTCCTTCAAGGAATTTATTCCTAACAATCTTCCTAATTTTTTATCACTCAGCCTCTCTCTTAAATTCTCTATTTGACTTGATTCACACCCCACATCCCTCTTTATTTCTACTTGTAGTTTCACCTTTGCCTCATCATGCTTTTTCTTATTCTTTTTCTATCTTTCATCTCTAATTTACTTTCTTTTATCTACTCAATCATGCTTATTCTATTTTGTTCTCCATTAAATTTGTCTTTCAAAAACTCTCTTTCTCTATTTTCACTCTCACTCCCTCCACTAAATCTTTCCTATTTCTTTTTTCCAACTCTATCACTTTGTCTTCTCTATATATCTCACTTAATTTCTAATTTGTGTATATCAAACATTTTTTTATCTCTTCTCTCCTTCATTTTGTCTCATTATTTTCTCTTTCTAATACTCTCCTTACTACTCTCTTTCATTTTACTCTCTTCGAAACTCTCTCCTTTTTTGAACATCTTTGTTTAGCTATCTTCTTAATTTATTCTATCTCATTTCACACATCCTCTCTTATCACCTCCCTATTTATCAACCATCTTATTTTATTAATTGATGGTCCCTTACTCTCTTTTCTTTTTCACTCTCATTGATTATCTATTTCTCACTCTCTTTCTCTTTCTTCACTATTTTATTTCTTTTTCTCTATTTTCCTCTCCCTTCCCCTTATATTGACCTCTTCTATATTTGTCACTAACTTATTCCCTCTCTCACTTTATCATGCACTCTCTCTCTTGCCATTTTTCTCTTAATGTTATTTTTCTATTCTATCTCATTATTATCTATTTTATTTATCCATATATTTTCCATATCTATTTCTTATGTCTCTCAATTTCTCCTTGTTCTCTCTCCCCTTATTTGTCCCTGTATCCTTTCTCTTTCTCCTTTTAGTCATTATTTTTACGTCTATCTTTAATATCATATTTCAAATGATAATTAAGAGTAGAATAAGAAACATGATATTTATCAAAAGAAGAATAATATGGTTAATAAAAAGAAAGTAAAAAAGTGAGATTAAAAATTATTACTTATTATAATTAAGAAGAAGAACAATTATAAGTTATATTTTATTTCTTAATACTTATTTTTGTTTATTTAAATATATAAAAAATAGACTTTATAATTTAAAATTATTATAAGAAAACTAATGAATCATAGTAATTTTTAAAATACATATTTGAATAAAAACTAATGAATCATAACAATTTTAAAAATATATTTTTGCATTATTATTATATTATTAATAAGTTTTATTATGTTATTTTATTAATATATTAAAAATAATGAAAATATAACATAAATTAATGATAGTAAAAATTAAAAATAATAATAATAATAATAATAATATTATTATTATTATTATTATTTTAGAATATTTAATATTTATTCTTATTATTTTATTTGTGTTGCTTTTCTTCGTACTCATCCACATCTATTTTATTTAATTCTTTTAACGCTATATTTATTCTTCCATATTTTTATTTAAATTTATTATTTAACTTATTTCATTACTTTAATATGATTTTTTATATTATTATGCTCTTATTTTAGTCCTTTTTTGTGTTCAATGTTTTCCTTTTTTATTGTCCATCATCATTTTATGATTTTTGTTCTTCATAGTTTCTCTTTCTTAAACATATTATTCCTTAAAACAATATGAAAAAAATGATAGAAAAGAAAATTATTATTAACTATTTAGGAAATTTTTTTACAAAATAAATTAATTTTTATTATTATAATTTAAAAATTAATTAGATTAATTATTCAAACCTTAATCTTAATTAGAAATTACTAAGAACAAGATAATAGAAATAAATAAAATTATTTCATTCATTTTTATACTTGCACTTATTATGAATTCATACTCATTACTTCTTAATTTTATTATAATATTCGTTTTAAAAATTAGTAAAAAGAAGAGGAAAAATTATTTTTTTATTTTGTGATAATCACATATTTTAATTTATATTTTATGGGTAAGCAATATAAATTGAAAGAGGTAAAACATGGAAGAAAATGAAGTGAAGAGAGATACTTGTAAGGGAAAGATGGAGAGGAGAATGAGTAAAATATAGAGAGAAGTGATGGAGGAGATTGGAATAAGTTTGAATAGACAATAATGATAAATTATGTTGAATATATTGAAAGAGAAAGAGAGCATAGGAGACTTATAATGACACAAAGGGAAGAGAGTGAGAAAGATTATTTTTGAAGCAAGTGAGAAATTGTATTATATAGATAAAAAGTATACTAATGAAGAGAGAGTGAAAAGGAGATGGATAGAGAGATAAAGAAGGATCTATTGAAAAGATAGAAAGAAAGAAGAAATGAATGGGAAGGAGGTTGAACTAATAATAAAAGAGGAAAGAAAGTAAGGGAGTGTGAAGAGTCATCAAAGGAAAGAAAGACAATGACAAAGAATTAGACAATTACAAATGGACAAAAGCGATAATAAAGCAAAACATAATGATAAAGATTGAACATATCTGATTAATATGTAATAATTTATTCTTTTTTATAATTAATATGTAATATTAAATCTACATTTCATATTAAATAATATAATTATAATTATTTTGCAATATTATATATTTTAAAAACAAATATATAATTTGAAATGAAAATGTTCCCTTTACGTTTAATCTACTCTCTTTTCTCTCTATCACTATTTTTTATGTCTCGCTCTCTTATCTCTCCATGTTTCCATGCATCTCTTTTGTAGAAGGAATCTCCCATTTCAAACTTTCTTTCTCATGCTCCATTAATTTAACCATAAATAATAACTAACTAATATTTTCATAGTAAATTAACATAAGTTAAAGTTTAAATAAAAAATGATTAAGCAATGTAACATAACTAATCAAAAGCTATGTAATGGTGACATAAGATCATATTTAGAGTAACATAAATATACAACTAAATGAAAGAGAAATATTTAAAGAAATAAGTTAAATTATACCAAATAGTTGCATTCCAAGAAGCTAAGGAGATCGAGCATAATATCTTTGAATATCAAATAAGAAAGAAAACATAATTTTCTTTCAAGTATGCAAAAGCCCTATAAAATAAGAAAGAAAACATAATTTTCTTTCCTCTTAATGAGACATTATTTTGAATTATAATGAATTAATAAATTAAATAATCATAAATAGTAAATTATTATTATTTTCACATTAATTAAATATATATTAAAGTTGAAATATGATAAATTGAAATAATACTATATAACCAAATAAAAGAGATGTAATGGTCTCTAAGAGGAGAATTAGGATTTCATAGTAATATAAATAAATTGAAAAAAAAATTTGAAGAATTAAGATAAATTGTATAGGAATGTTGCACTCAAAGATAGTAAGGAGATCTAGTATGATATCCCTGATTATTCAATCAAATACAAATTAAAACATTTAGTTAAACATAAGGAAATCTTAGAAACTAAAAGAATTAAATTTGTAAAATTAAATATCAAATTACAACAAATTACTAAAAGCAGTAAGAGAAAATAATTAAAAATTATTATATCAATGTTAAATAAATATATGTTAAAGCTAAAATGAGATAAATTATGGCAATATAATACAACAAATCAAAGTATTGCAAAGGTCAAATGATAAGAGATTTAGAGTTACATTATAATATAACTAACACAAAGAAAAAAATATAAAAAATTAGATAAATTATATTGAAATATTACATTCAAAGATACTAATGTGATGAAGTATAATATATTTAATCATCACATTAGAAATGAATCAAAATGACTCATAAAGTTTCTCAAAATATTTAAAAGTAAAAAATTTAAAAATATAAAAAATAATAATTAAATTAGGCTGTCCTATTCAAGAGAATAATAATGATAATGAGTACATATCTATTAGATCTCATTTTGAATTAATTTGAATTAACTAAAAAAATAAGCTTAAATGATAATTAATATTTATTTTAATGTTATGGAAATATATAATTAAGCTAAAATAAGATAAATTAAAGCAACTTGTTATGACAAAATCAAAGTGATTTAATGGTCACACTAGAGAAGATTTTGATTTACATAGAGACAAAAATCTAAGTAAATCATTTTAAAGAGTGACATAAGTTGTAAAGCAATAGTACATTCCATGAAATTAAAAAGGTTGAGTGTAAAATCTTTGACCAAAAAATTTAGTTATGAATTGAAATGCCTCAAAATGGATGCAAATAACAAGAAAAAAATTAAAATAAGAAACTAAATACAAAATTTGATAGAGCTTTTCATGCTAGGTCTAATGATGTTTGTCTCATTTGGATCATATCTCATTTTAAATTTTTAAGAATTATTGAATTAAATGTACAAAAAAATTAATAAAATATAACTTTAGTATTAAGTAAAAATTTAGTAAAGTTGAAATAACCAAATTTGAGTAATTTAATGCAATAAATTTAAAGATATGTAAAGCTCAAATGATATAGGATTTAGAGTTACATGACAATATATCTAAATCAAAATTAAGAACTTGAAGAAATAAGATAAATTGTACATTAAAGATGCATTTCAAAATACTAAAGAGATCATGAGTAATATCCATGATCATAAAATAAGATATGAATCAAAATATCACATAAAGTATGCCAAAACCCTTAGAAAATAAAATATTTAAAAATATAAAATAATATTTATTAAATAGAGTTCATAGTGTGGAGTCTAATAATATTTATTTTTAATTATTTAGACCTATTTTTAAATTAATACAAATTATCAAGATAAATAATGAAAAATAATAATAAATTATTATATTATTATTAAGTAAATATTTATAATAAAAAAACAATAAAATAAATTGAGGAAAGATAATATAGCAAACATAAAATGATATGAAGGTCACACGAGATGAGATTTAGAGTCACAAAGTAATATAACTAAATCAAAGCAAAATAATTTGAAAAAATAAGATAAATTGAAAAGAAAAATGACATTCCAAGACACTAATGTAATTAAGCATAAAATTCACACTTATCAAATAATGCATGAATTGAAATGTCTCATAAAGCATAAAAAAATCTAAAAAAATATTTAAAAATATGAAATTTGATACATAACCAAATAGAACTCATCGAGAGGAGTCCAACAACATTTGTTTTGTCTCAATCAGACATAATTTGGAATTACTATAAATTACCATAAAAATTAGTATAAATAATAATAAATTACTTTTTAATATTGAGTAAATATATATCAAAATTACATTAAAATAACTTGAAGCAAAAAAAATATTACCAAACTATAGCAATTTATAGTTCACAAGACTAAAGATTTAGAATTACATAGTAATATACCTAATCAAAACAAATAATTTGATGAAGCAAGTCAAATGTTATAGGAGAATTGTATTCTAAGAAGCAAAATATATTGAGTATAACATCCTTATTCATCAAATTACTTACAAGTCATAAATATGTTATACAAAATCCAAAAATCATTAAAATTAAAATATTAAAAATATAAAAGTAAATTTTTAATTGAATAGTGCTGCTCGAGATAAGTACAATAATATTTATTTTATCTCGAGCAGACTCCATTTAGAATTAATGTAAAGAATAATAAATTACTATTTTAAAAGTAAAGATATATTAAAGATTAAAAAAGCTAAATTGAAGCAATGTAATATTAAAAATCAAAAGAAATGACATGATCACATGAGTAGATTTACAATTACATAATATAATAAATTTAAAATAAAAACTTAGAAAAATGAAAGATAAAATATATGATAATGTTGCATTCTAATATACTAAAGAGATTAACTATGACATCATGGATCATCCAAAAGCGAAGGAATAGAAATGTCTAATAAAGTGATTGAAAACCTTTTTAGATAAAATATATAAAAATATAAAAGGATTATTTAATTAGATAGAGCTTATATAGACCAACAAACAATATTTTTTATTATGAATTACCAAAGATAATAAGCATAAATATAACAATTTATTATTTTAATGTTAATTAAATATATATATAATAAAAATGAAATAAAATGAAATAATTTAATATAGAAAAGCCAAAAGACATGCAAATGTCATAAAAGAGAGGAGTTAGAGGTACAAGCTAATATAATTAAATAAAAGTTAAATATTTGAAAAATTAAATATATTATATAGTAAAATTATATTCTAAGATACTATGAAGATTGCATATAATATCATTGATTATCACTAGTAATACCAATCAAAATGTCTCACAAGATCTGCAAAATCCACAAAAGGATATTATTTTACAAAAAATTAAAAAGAAATATTTAATTATATATTTGTTAAACTAGTTCAAAGAGATTTGTTTTGTTCTTGATCACATCACTTTTTTGAATTTTTATGAATTACCAAAGTTGATATGTATAAATAATAATAAAAAAATTAAATATTAAGTAAATATATATATTAAAACTACAATGAGATAAATTATGGCAATGTAATATAATAAAATTAAAGCAATGTAAAAGGTCATAAAAGGAGAACATTTAGGGTTAGACAATAATATAACTAATAAAGCACAACATTTGACGAAATGAGACAAATTGTAGGAGAAAGTTTTGTTACTTGATCCAAAAGAGACACGTAATATCATTGATTATGAAATCTAGCATAAGTTGAAATGACTCGTAAAAATTTCTAAGACCATAATAAATAAAATAATTATAAAAAGAAATAAATACTTAATTAGACATAGCTTGTCAAGATGAGTCTATCATTATTATTTCATCTCAACTAAATCTTGTTTGAATTCCTAAGTACTTCTTACCATATAAAATAAGCAAAAATAATAAAAAAATAATATTTTAATATTAAATCAATATAAAGGTCACATCTGAAGAGATTAAGAATTACGTTATAATATTATGATATTAAAGTGAAAGATTTGTAAAAATAAGAAAAATGTTTAGGCAAAGTTATATTCTAACATAGTATAATATAGAGCACAATATCCTTGATTGAAAAATTATGTGCAAATCAAACTGTCTCTCAAACTCTACTAAACTCCTAGAAAACATAGAGTTTAAGAGTAAAATCAATGATCATTAAATTTTGCATGAATAAAAATGACATAAAATTTGCCAAAATCATAAAAAATGAAATATTTGAAAATGTAAAAATAAATATTTAATTTGATAAAATTTCTTTTGACAAGTTCATTGACTTTACTTTAATATTGATCATAATTTGTTTAGAATTATTACAAATTTTCAAATTAAAGTGATGTAAATATAACCAAATCAACAAGAAAAGCATGAAATCAAATGTAATTTTGTTGACCATCAAATTAGGTACAAACAAAAATATTTTTATCAATATGCCTAAACCATAGAAAATGGAATATCCATAAATATAAAAAATGAATTTTTAATAGGAAAGAGATGTTGGAGATGAGTCCATCAATGTTTGTTTCATCTCAATCAAACCTTGCTAAGAATATTACAAATTATGAAAATTAATAAGTACAAATAACAAAAAATTATTATTTTAAATTAATTAAAAAAATATATTGAAACTAAAATAGAATAAATAGAAGCAATGTAATATAACTTGTTCAAAGCCATGTAATGGTCACCTAAGAGAAGATTTAGAGTCCAATAGTAATAAAACAAAATAAAAGCAAAAATATTTTTAAAAATGAGATAAATTATGAAGAAAAGCTACATTCAAAGACATTTAGTAGATCAATTGCAAGATAATTAATAATCAAATTAGGTATAAATGAAAATGTTTTATAAAGTAAGCTAAAACTTAGATAATAAACTATTTAAAAAAATATGCAAATAAATTTGTAATTGCATAGAGGATGTCAAGACATGTTCAATGACATTTATTTCATAATTATTAGACTAGTTTTGGACCTACAAATTTAAAGACAAAATAATCATAAATAAAAATTAATATTATTTGTTAGATTTAGTAAATATATAGTAATATTGAATGTGAGAAATTGAGGTATTCTAATACAAAAACTCAAATTGATGTAAATGCCAGATGGTAGGAGATTTGGATATAAAGTAATGTAACCAAATCAAAACATAAAATTGGAAAAACAATCATATTAATTTGTTGGAAATTTTTACTCCATAATACTGAGTTCAAGTGTAACATCCTTAATTTTTATGTGAGGTACTAATCAAATTAAATCATAAAGCTACCAAAACCTTTAAAATGTTATTTAAAGATATTAAAATGAAACTTTAATTTTATAGAGCTTGTCATGCCAAGTCAAATGTTATTTGTTTCGTCATGATCGATGCTCACTTTGAATTACAAGAATTTTCAAAATTAAATAAACATATATAATAAAAAATGTTAACTTATTATTTAGTAAAAATATATTAAAATTGAAATGAGATGAATTGAATCTATTAGCCAAATGATCTTGAATTAGTGGTCGTACAAGAAAAGATGTCAGTTCCATAGTAAAATAACCAAATCAAAGCAAGCATTTTGGCAAAATAAAATAAATTTTATGAGAAAATTATATTCTAATATACTGAGGGGATTAAGTGTAATAATTTCAATCATCAAATCAGATATGAATCAAAATATCTCATAAAGAAGGCTAAACCCTTGAAAATTAAAAATCTAAAAATTTTAAAAAAAATTATTTGATTAGATAAAGCTCATTAAGAGGTGATTCCATTAATTTTGTTTCATCTCATCTTGATCTCAATTGAAATTAATATGAATTACCAAGGTAAATAAGCATAAATAATAATAAATTATTTTTTAATAACATGTAAATATATGTTGAAGTTGAAATGAAAAAAATCGAAGCATTCTAATATAGCCAAATTAATGTAATCTCAAGATCATATTAGGAAAAGCTTATGTTGTATGGTAATATGTCCAAGTCAAATAAAAAAATTAAAACAATATGATAGATTGTATAATAATGTTACATTTATTGATATTATATATATTGATTGTAATACCTCCTTATTTAAATCATGTATCAGTCAAAATGTCTAATAATTTGTGCTAATACCCTAAAAAATTAAACTATCTAAAAATTTCAAAATTATTATTTAATTTGAGAGAGATCATGGAGATGAGTCCAACAATATTTGTTGCTTCATGATCATGCATCCCATGGAATTGCTATTAATTCTGAAACAAATAGAATAAAAAAAAATTATTATTTTAAATTTAAGAAAAACTATATCTGAGTTCTAATGAGATAAATTGAAGTAATCTGATACAACAAATTTAAAATTATGTAAATGTAACATTAAAGAAGATACAGATTTACATTGTAATATAAACAAATAAAAAAAAAACAAGTATAAGAAATAAGATTAATTGTAAAAAAAAGTTACATTCTAAGATATTGTGGTGAAAGACATAACATTCTTTATCATCAAATGATGTGTAAATCAAAATACCTCTTAAAGTATGCCAAATCCTTAGAAAGTAAATATTTAAAAAAATTTAAATAAAAAAAATTTAATTTGATAAAGCTTGTCAAGGAAAGGCCAACAACATTCATTTTTTTAATTGAACCTCATTTCGATTACTATTAATTACTGATGCAAATATAAATAAGTTTTTGCTTTAATATAGAATAAAAAATATATTACAATTGAATTGAGATAACTTGAAGCATTGTGATATGACCTATTCAAAGTGATTTAAATGTCTAACTAAAGAAGGCTTTGAGTTTCATAGTAATATACCAAAATTCAAGCAAATAATTTGAAGAAATGAGATAAATTTTATGTGAAAAGTTTCATTCAAAGATGCTGAGGAGATCAAGTGTGGGATCATCAAGCATCAAATCAAGTATAAATTAAAATATCTCATAAAGCATGTCATTAAATTAAAAAAAATTATTGAAAATATCAATATGTATATTTAGTTCGTGAGAGCTCACTAGACTAGAACAATGATGCATGTTTCATCTTGATCAAATATCATTTTGAATTATTGTAAATTACAAAATTAAATAATCTAAAATAATAATAAATTGTTTTTTTAATATTAAACACTTATATGTTAAAGTAAAATGAGATAAATATAAGTAATATAATATAATAAAATCAAAGTCAAGTTAAAGTCACATAATAGGAGAGTTAGGTTTACATAGTATTATAACAAAATAAAATAAAAACATTCAATAAAGTATGATAAATTATGCAGGAAAGTTACATTCAAGATGCTAAGGAGATCAAGTCTAATATCTTTTATCATCAAAATATGTTTGAATAAAAATATCTCCTAAAGCATGCCAAAACTTTAGAAAATAAAACATTTAAAAATATAAAAATAATTATTTAATAGCATAAGGCCTATCAACACGAGCCCAACAATGTTTTTATCTTCTGAACAAACCTTGTTTAGAATTACTATAAATTACCAAAGTTAATAAGTAAAAATACTTATTTACATTTATTTTAATATTTAGTAGATATATGTTACAACTAAAATGATATCAATTGATGTAATATAACATAACTAAATGAATGCAATGTAGAAGAAACATGATGTGAGAACTATAGTTTTATGAAAATATAACAAAATAAAAGAAAAAAAAAATTGAAGAAATGAGAACTAGCACTTGGAAGTTGCATTCTATGATGCTAATAAAATCAAGGGTAATATCCTCGAGCATCAAAATTATGGACCAATTGAAATAAACAAATATCATTATATATTTTACTCAATCTCTTTAACATCTTTGAATGAAACTATCTCACAATATTTATCTTATTTTTTTTCAAATTTATTTATTTCATTTGTTTATAATACATTGAAATTCTTTTTCTCCTCTCATGTGACCCTTACATCATTTTTATTTATTTATATTAAATTATTTGAATTTATCTTATTTAAAATTTATTATATATTTAATTAAATTTAAAATAATGATCTTTTGTTATTTATTTATATTTAATTGGGTAATTTATAGTTATTCCAAATAAGGACCAAATGAGATGAACAAATGTTATTAAACTCATTTAAGTGAGCTCTATCAAATAAAATATTCATTTTTAAGTTTGTTTAAATATTTATTTTCAAAGGCTTAGCCATATTTTAAGACACATTTTGATTCACAATTAGTTTGATGATGGAGAATACTACACTCGATCACTATAGAATCTTACATTGTAACTTTTCATACAATTTGTCACTTCCTCAAATAGTTTTCTTTGATTTTGTTTTATTATGTTATAATTCTAAATCATCTCTAGTGTGACCATTACATTACTCTTATTTAATTTTATCAAACAGCTTAAGTTTATCTTATTTATGCTTGAATACCTATGTACTTAATATTAAAATAACAATTTATTTTGATTTATCTTTATTTATTTTTGTAATTCATATCAATTACAAACTATGTATGATCATGATGAAACAAATATTGCTGTACTTGTCTCCATGAACTATCCAGTTAAATAGTAAATTTATATTTCACATGTTTTATTATCTAGGGTTAGAAAATGCAATATGAGACATTTTGATTTATATCTAATTTTGTGGTTAAGAATATTATACTCAATATCCTTAGTATTTTGAAATGCAACTTTTTCATGAAACATTTCTTTTTATTTTAATATTTTAATTTGATTTGGCAATATTACTATATAACTCTAAATCTTCTTAAGTGTGAACATTTCATCACAATGATTTAGCTTTGCTACATTACTTAATTTTATCTTATTTAAGATTTATTATATATTCACTAAGTATTACAATAATTTATTTTTTTGGTTATTTATTTTTTAATTCGTGATAATTCAAAAGAAAGGTTTGATCAACACAAATCAAACATTGTTGTAAACTCTATAAACTCTAATATAGTAAATATTTATTTTAAGATTTTTAAATATAACCAAACAACATTTGATCAAGATGAAAAAAAAATTTTTAGACTCATCTCGATAAGCTCTATCTATTTAAATGTGCATTATTACGTATTTAAATATTTTAATTTTTTAGAATATGGGCATGATATATGAGATGTTTTCATTTTTACAAGATTTAATGATTAATGATGTTTTTCTTCATCTCCTTAGTTGCATCGTGTGTAACCTCCCAATAAAATTTATTTCTTTTTGTCAATTTTTTTGCTTTTCTTTTAATATATTATAGTATAACTCTAAGTCTTCTCTCGTGTACCTCTATATCATTTTGATTTTAATATATTTCATCACTTCAAATTACCTATATTTAGCTTTATTATTTATTTAGTCATTAGTTATGCTTATTTATTTGTTAATTTGTAGTAATTCCAAGTGAAGTCTGATTGAGATGACCTAAATGTGTTTGGACTTGACTCAATGTGTATATCTAATTAAATATTCAATTCTACAATTCTAAATGTTTTTTATTTTCTAACAAGTTTTACAAGGTGTTTCAATGTGTAACATATTTGATTAATCAGGATATTATACTCATAGTCCTTAGTATTTTGGAATGCAACTTTTTCATATAATTTATCTTTTTTTTATAAATATTTGTTTTGATTTGGTTATATTACTATGTAACTCTGAATCTCTTCGTCTATGACCATTACATTGCTTTCATTGGTTATAATGTGTTACTTAAATTTATCTTATTTCAATTTTAACATATATTTATTAAATATTAAAATATTAACTTATTTTAAATGCTTATTTAATTTTATATTTTGTTTTATTTTCATATGATTTTTACTAAGATGGAATAGATGCCAGTAAACACATCTTAGTAAGCTCTATCTACCTAAATATTCGTTTTTAATTTTAAATATTTTATTTTATTGGATTTTTATGCAAATTTTGCTAGTCATTTCAATTTTTTTATTTTTATTTAAAGATGTTACACTTGGTGGACTTAGTATCTCGTAATGCCCATTTTAATAAAATTTATCTAATTTCTTTAAATCGTTTGGCTTTGATCTTCTCTTGTCTTATCATTATGTTGATGTGATTTGGTTATATTACATTATTATTTCTATTTATTTACTTAGACAATTCGTGATACCTCAAAATGTTCTCTTATAGCGATGAAACAAATGTCATTTGAGTCATCCCAAAAAGCTCTATACAACTAAATATTCATTTTTATTATTTTTAAAAAAATGTCATTTTCTAATATTTTTTGTATAATTTATGAAAATTTTAATTTATACCCGATTTTATAATTAGAGATGTTGTGCTCATTCTCCACATTATATTTGAATGCAATATTTTTCTATAATTTATCTCATTTCCTTAGATATTTTAGTTTTATTTGGTTATAATATTATGAATCTTTAATTCTCTTCTTTTGTAACCTTTATATTGCTTTAATTTTGATCTATTGTTTTGCTTTAATTTATCTTATTTAAGATTTATTATATATTTGCTCAATATTAAATCAATAAATTATTATGATTTTTTCATTTTTTAATTTTTTTATTGATATTAATTATAAATATAGACTAATTGAGATGAAATAAATATCATTAAACACATTTTGATAAGTTATATCCACTTAATTTTTCATTTTTATATTTCTACATAATATTCTTTCTAGGGTTTTGAAATTTGTTACGAGGTAATTAGATTGGTACCTAGTTTTAACAATAGATGTTACTACTGATATCCATATTACTTTAGAATTGAACTTTTTTGTACAATATATCTCATTTATTTAACCATTTTGCATTAATTTTGACATATTTCTATTTCGTTATAGATCTCCTCAGATCAGATCATTACATCACCTTTAATTGTTTTATATTACATTACTTACGTTTGTCTCATTTCAGCTCTATATATATTAACCAAATATAAAAATAATAATTTATCACAATTTATACTCCATTACTTTCATAATTCATAATAATTTAAAAATGATGTCTAAGAAAGACTAAATAGACATCATTGCAATTATCTTTGTTAGCTATATCGAACTAAATATTTATTTCATATTATTAAATATTTTATATTTCTAGTATTCAAGCACACTTCATAAGATTTTTTAATTCACACTAGATTTGATAATCAAGAATGTTGCAGTCTCCTTTGTATCATAGAATTTAACATTTTTGCAAAATTTATCTCATTTATTCTAATGGTTCTCTTCTTTTATTGTATTATTATGAAACTCAAATTCTACTCTTGCCTCACCCTTACATTTCAATTTTGTTATATTATATTACTTTACTTTATCTCATTTCAACTTTAATATATATTAAATTGATATTAAAAAAATTAATTTAATATTATTTATGTTTAAGTAATTTTTTAATTCACAATAATTTTGAATGAGGTCTGGTTGAGACAAAAAAGATGTCATTGGACTCATATTAATGAGCTCTAATCAAATAAATGATTATGTTATATATTTTTAAATATTGTATTTTTTATGATCAAGACATGTTTTGTGAGATATTTTAACTCATATCTAATTTGGTAACAAACTATAAATATTGTATTTTTTATTTTATTATTTTACAATATGTCTCTAAATCTTTTCTTTGGTGATATTTATATCTCTATGATTTGGCTACATTACATTGCTTCAATTTATCTTTTTTTAGCATTAGCATATATTTACTTAATGTTAAAATGGTATTGTATTAATCTTTATGCTTATTTAAGTTGGTAATTCATAGTAATTCCGAATTAAGTTTGATCAATAGGAAATAGACATAGTTAAGCTCATCTCGACATGGTAAATACAAATAAATATTCATTTTTACTATTCTAAATATTTTTTTAGGGTTCTATCAACCATTTTAATGGCTTTTATATTTGTATCTTACTTGATGAATGAAACATTTAAACTCGATCTCCTAAGTATTTTGGTGTACAACCTTTTGGTATAATTTATGTCATTTCTTTAAAGTTTAAGCTTTCGTTACAATTATATGTAAATCTAAATCACTTCTTCTATGGCCTTTGTAATTTCTATATTTGTTTATATTATATTATTTAAATTTATCTCATTAGAACTTTAATATACATTTACCTAATATTTAAATAATAATTTATTAATGTATGTGCTTATATATGTATGTAACTCCTAGTAATTTCAAATGAGATTAGATCAAGATGAAAAAAATATTATTAAACCCATCTTAACGAGCACTATATAACTAAATATTTATTTTTATATTTTAAAATATTTTATTTTCTTGGATTTATGCTCTATTTGTGAGTTATTTCTATTTGTACTTGATTTTTTTATCGAGCAAGTTACACTCAATTAACTTGTCATCTTGGAATGCAACATTCTTACATAATGCATCTCATTTATTTAGATATTTTTCTTTGATTTTAATAAATTATTTTATACCTCTAAATCTCCTCTCATGTAACATTCACTTTTCTTTTATCTCATTAAATTAGATTATTATTTATGCTTATTTAATTTAGTAATTTTCATTAACACCAATCAAGGTTCGATCAAGATAAACAAGTTGTTGATGAACCCATCCTGAAAACCTCTATGTGTCTAAATATTAATTTTTATGTTTTAAACAATTTATTTTAATGGATTTTTAAATGTTCCTTTGGATATTTTTATTTATTATTTTTAAAATGATTGAAGATGCTCCACTCAATCTCCTTAGTACCTATGAATGCAATTTTCTCGTAAAATTTATGTCACTTTTCCAACTTTTTTGCTATTATTTCATGACATTGTTATCAAACTCTAATTTTTTTTATATTGTGATATTTACATTGCTTTTAATTTTTTATATTACATGGCATCAATTTATCTTATTTTAACTTTAATAAATACTCACTTAAAATTAAAATATTAATTTTTTATTATTTATGATTATTTTGTTTGATAATCCATAATCAATATTGTATTTTCTATTATTTTGGTATCTTTTATGGGGCATTTTGAATATTGCCTAATTTCATGATTGAGGATGAGATACTTGATATCCTAAGCATCATGGAATGTAACTATCTCATACAGGGTATTTCATTTCTTTAATCATTTTTCTTTCAATTAGTTATATTGCTATGAAACTCTAATTCGTTTTTCATGTGACCTTTACATAGCTTTGATCTACTTATATTTCACTTCTCATCACATCTCAACTCATTACATATTTAAATAATTTTAAAATAATAAATAATTATGACATCTTTATTTATTATTTATAATAATTCTAAAAGAGGTCTAACAAATATGAAAAAAAACATTGAACTCTCCTCGATTAAATTGATATAATTAAGTATTTTTTTATCTTTTTGTATGACTTTAGAATATTTTATGAGACATTTTGATTGGTGATGTTAACCTTTCTAATACAATTTATCTTAATATTAATTTTTTTCTTTTGATTTTGATATATTATTAAGTAATTCTAATTATCCTCCAATGTGAATTTTATAATTATTGGATTTTGTTATAAATAGTGTTTCAATTTATATCATTTAAACTTTAATATATATTATTAATATTTATGATTATTCATTTAGATAATTTGAAAAATAATCTCAATGAGCTCTATCTACATAAATATTAATTTATATAATTCAAAATGTTTTATTTTTTATGATTTTTGCACTTCCAATGTAAACTTTTTACTGATGTTTTATTTGACAATTATGGATGTTACACTTGATCTTCATAGTATTCTTGGAATGTGATGTTTTCATAAACTTTGCATAAGTTATTCAAATGCTTTACTTTTATTTGGTTATATTACTTTGAAACTCTAATTCTCTTCTCTATATGAACTTTGAAGCACTTTTATTTTATTATATTAAATAACTTAATTTATCTTATTTTAGCTTCATTATTTATTTACTTAAAATTAATATAATAATTTTTACTACATTTTAATTATCTTGATAATTTACTGTAGCTCCTAATGAGATCTAATAAAGTCAAATTAAATGTAATTGAATGTGCATTAATGAGTACTATCACACTAAATATTCATTTTTTATGTTTTTAAAAGTTTTTTAATTTTTTAATATTTTGATATTTTGATAGGAATTATTAGACATTTTAATTCACAATTGATTTAATAATCAAAGATGTTACACAAGATCTCCTTAATACATTAAAATGTATTTTTCTTAGCACAATTTATCCCTTTTTGTTCAAACCTTTTCCTTTATGTACTAAAATTGCCTAAATCTCCACTTTTGTCTCATACATCGATATTAAATAGTATTGTTAATTGCTTCAATTTATCTAATTTTAGCTTTAAATTTTATTTATTTAATATTAAAATAATATGTTATTATGTTTTATGCTTATCTAATATTATAATTCATAGAAAGTTCAATTAAAATGTATTAGAGACAAAACAAAAATCCTTAGACTCATGTCGATAAGCTTATCTAATTAATTATTCATTATGATATCCTTATATTTTTTTCTAAGTATTTTGCATGATTTATGAGGAGTTTTTATTTGTATCTAATTTAATAATTTATTTGTATCTTATAATTTATGTTTCTCATATAATTTATCTTATTCCTTCAATTTTTTCACTTTAGTTTAACATGTTTGTTATGTAACACTAAATCTGCTCACATATGTCCTTATTTTTTTTAATTTGCAAGCATAAGATTACTTCTATTTATTTTGTTCCAAGTTAAATTAATAGTTACCCATATTAAAAATATAATTTATCATTATTTATGCTTATTTAATTTAAAAAGCAAAGTAATTCAAAATAAGGTCTGATAAAGATGAAACAAACCCCTCACACTCATCTAGAAGAGCTCTATCTAATTAAATATTTATTTATTATATTTTTGAATATTTTATTTACAATGGTTATGATGTAAATTTAAATTCGTACTTGATTTAACCTTTTTAATATCATGGAATACAAGTTTTACATAAATTTTTTTCTCATTTCTTCAAATTTTTTCTTTTATTTGGTTATAATATTATGGGACTCAAAATCTTCTCTTATATAACATTTGTATTACGTTGATTTTATTATATTACAATGAATTAGTTTATCTCTTTTTAAATTTAATATATATTTACTTAATACAAACTAGTAATTTTTAATTATTTATGTTTATTTAATATCATTAATCAATATTTCTCAAACAATTTATCGCTTTTTTCAATTTTTTTATATATTTGTATCATTATCAAACTCTAATTCTTTTCTTGTGTGACCTTTATATCACTTTGATTGGCTTATATTCTACAACTTAAATTTATCTCATTATTTTTCATCAAAATAGGGAGATTGTTAAGTTACCATTGTATTTAATGAGTCAAGCATTAAATTTTAACATCTTTTCTAATGAACTTTTTTGTGTGAAATAGGTTTACATATAAAAACAAGCATGCAATTTTAAATATGCTAACTAGCGATATTTAAAGTACCTTGGAGTATTCAATAAACTTCAAGGATTGAAAACATGTACATCAAATTTGAAAATATTTTCTTTCCATACTAAAATAAAATATTAGCTCATTGATTAGAAGGCACAAATCCATTCTTCTCACTTTGAAATCCTAACTTAAGCATCCAATATTTAATCATCTCCTTGATTTACAAAATGTATAGGATTTCAATTTTTCAATCTTTTAAATCTTTCAAATCCTATTTAAACCATTTGTTAATTAAAGAAATATAAGATTCTATTTTTCAATCTTTTTTTAATTAAATCTTACTAATGCATCCACACAAAATTTTATGTTAAACAAATTGTTGAAGTTCGGCTAAATTTAAAAAAATAATTTTGTTAAAAATTTTAAAACTAAAAAATTACCTTAAGTTACATCCCAAGCATGTCCCCAAGTGTAATCTCTCAGGTCTTCCAAGCTCAAACAAGCACATCCAAATCTCTAGTCAATAGACAGGTGGAACGAAATCTAGTCGAGCACAATCTTGACAACTATGCATAACGATCGAGCTAGGCTAAATTCAAAGTATGCAAATGAGCCATGGTCTAATGCTTCATCATGATTAACCTATTAAGCATATGAGTGTCATAGGTGATGAATTCTTAAGCACATAAGGAGGGAGTCAACCATATATAATGGCATGAAATATGGCCCATATGAAATCCATATAAATTAAAAAGCCTTTTAATAGTCTACAATGTAGTACTATTACTTTTTGCTATCGTAGAGCCTAAAACAAGCATAAATCATCACCATCTAAAAGTAGGTCAAATGGTGGAAACTTGACCGACATATGTGCACTCACTCAAGCCTCAAATTTTGATAATTAAGATCTCATTTGTTTTAATTAGCTTGTCCAAATTTATTCCATCTTATTTCATATGTTTTATCTTTAATTTGATGGTATAAATCTCTCTAATTTGAATCCTATGGTCCAAATCCAATCTTTCTTTCCCATTGATGAATTAAGCAATCCAAATCACAACCAACTTAGTTGAATAGCTAAGGTCAATTCCATCTTGATCTAACCGTCCATCACTCATCCCCTATTGCATCCTTTCATCTAAGAGTCTAGAATCACTCCAATTAGATCGTAGTTGATTCCTCTTAATGGCTAATTAATTAGTTGTTTTGTGTGTTGTTGCATGCAACCTTTTTAGATTATTTTTTTAAGTCACTTGGAAAAGCTTTTTGTGTTGTTTGGTAGAACTTTTTAAATAGCTTTTGCTAAACTTTGTGATGCCTATAACCAAAAGCCTTCTATATAAATTTAATCTTTATTCATGAAATAAAGAATGAATATGAACAAAATTTTAACATCTCAAAAAAAGGCAACATCATACTCCACTAGTGTAAATTTTCTAGCTACAATTTTGATGTACTATTAGTCTAAATTTTAAATTCTTTGAGCTAAGTGTAAACCTTCTATGCTTTATTTTTTAGAGTTATCTTCATAATTTTGAGCTCTTTTACCTTTTTATATTCATCAACATGAATAAGAAAATTTTTATTTTTTTATTATTAATTTATTTCTTGCTATATTTTAATTTTTCATTTGGATTAAGAGGCCTGACAATTACGAAAGCTCAAGTTCAATTTGATCTTGTAAAAAGTTTTGTTGAGGTTGAGCTTGCAAAAGCCCATGTTATAGTTAAACCCACAAAATAGTAGCAGATCAGAGGTGAACTGTCTAAAAAAACCTCCAATTGATCAGAAATAAAACATAAAGAAAGACCTCAAGTATTAACTCTTTTGGTAGTGAAGTTTTTCTTGACTTCGATTGGGGATGCACGTAGGTTCCAGTTTTAATCGAACCACTTAAAACTTTTATGTACTATTTCAACATTTATTTTTATTTTTCTTAATCATAAAAATTATAAATTGTAACATAAAATTCCTTTATAAAGAATTTTTAAAAAATAAATACCATCTTAAAATTAGCAAAAATATTTAAAATACACATGCACATACAAATATACAAACCCATGTATTTACAGCTACATGAACAAGCTCACATGCATAAACACACACACATACATGCACAAACATATGCACACACACACACACATGCATACACCCACACACATGCACACAAACACATGCACGTCCATACCCATACACACACAAGCACACAGACATACACATGCACACACACACACACACATATTCTTACAATTACACACATCAACAAAACCTCCCCAAAATAAGCACATGCACGCACACACAAACACAAACCCATTTACACACATGCAAAAGTACACAGACACATGGAGACACCTACACATGCATGCACTTACACATGCACATGCACACAAACACGAACACACACATGCTTACTAACATGCATGTGCATGCACACATCCATACATATACATGTATAAACTCTCACATATGCACACTTGCAATCACATACAAGCATAAATAAATGTGCATAGAGACACACATGTAGATAAGACCATGTGCAACCACACATACGAGTGCATCTATGCACTAACACAAAGATACATATACACACACCTATACAGAACACATATACACATAGAGCCACACACACAGTAGCAAAATTAGGCACACACATGCACATGCATGCACACTTACAGACATGCACACACACACAAGCATGCACACACATGCACATGCATGCACACTTACAGACATGCACACACACACAAGCATGCTCACACACACACTCCCTTGCACACACATGCATACACAAACATATTCATAAGAATGCAAGCTTGCAAACACAAGCATATACACATAAAGACTTACACACACACTCACATAAGGACATACACACACACACACACACGCATGTATGCTCACATAGACATACATATGGATGTGCACAACATGCACACACACGCACACACACACACACACACATCCACATAATATGCACACCTATGCCCACACATTCACACACATAAATGCACACCCATATAAACACATGCATGTAGGTACACATGCACCATACACACACACTCACACACACACACAAACTTGTGCACACATCCATACGCCTGCACAAGCACATCCATATCCAGCCACCTGTGTACACATCCAAGCACACACACACATGTACACACACACTAACACACTCTCACGCACATGGCCAATTGCATACACCCACGCACTCACCCACACACACATATGATTAAGCACACATAGACATGCACATACACACACACAGAAGAACTCAAGCACACTCACATGCACTCACCAACACCCCCTTCCCCCTACTCTCACACACATACCTACGTACATAGGCATGTTGACACATATAAATCCACAAATAAATGCACCCACACATACATATCCACATGCACACACTTGAGATGCACAAAAGCATACAATTGCAGACACATCTACACTAATGGATACACATAGCCACACACACATATGCACACAAATGTAAACACACACACACATAGTAACACATAGACATGCACACTCGCATGCACATGCTCACACACCAAACATGCACACATGCAAACATAGATAAGCATACAAAACATGTATACATGGACACACATGCACATAGGCACACATACATACACATACCGACATCCAACACATGCATGCATAGCACCCACATCCACAACCACACACATGTACACATGCACACATAGCAAACTCTCTTGTGCTCACACACCCATATGCGTTCCTACACAACCTCATACACTCGTGCACATAGACATACACATACTCAAGTGTGCACACATGCACACAAACACATATATGCACATGCAAACACATACCCATGCACACTCTCATGCGTGCACACACATGCATGCAAGCTCACATGCCCACATCCACAGACACATAAGTGTACACACACACATGAACATGCCAAAATACCCATATAGACCCACACACACGCATACACGCAGTTGCACACACACATATGAACATGCACACACATATATACACACAAACAAAAACATGCACAAATGTATGCACGAGTATATACAAACACACATATACATTCACACAAAAATACATGCACCTGTACACACACATGCATGCTCATGCATTTACAAGAAAATATTCATAATCAACTGCAAAGAAACACGCACACATAAAAACACACACATGACCACGCACACATATGAACCCCACCCCCTACCCCTAACATGCACATATGCACATAAGAACACATGCACAATTGAGTGAACATGCACAACCATGCTCACAAATACAACACACCAACACACACATTCATGTACATGCATACACACCTTCACACATGCACACACAAACATTCACAAACAAACATATGAACTCACACACACACACATGCATGTAAGCACCCACACGAGCATGCACACATGCCCAAATAAACACACACAAACATATGCTACCATGCACATGTACATGCACACACACAAGCAAAGACACATAAACACAGAGACACACACTTGCACACAACCACGCACACATACGTACATCCGCACACACATGCACATGTAGCAAACACACACACAAACCTACAAGCACATGCTTACATGCAACTTACAAACGCATGAGTGCATTCATGGATACACAAATGCACACACATGCACACATACACACACACAAACACATACACAATTGGGCATAAACATGAACACAAATATGCACACATGCATAGACACACATACTAGTGCACAAATATATGCACAAACACATATGCATTATTGCAGGCACATGCATACACACACACACATACACCACATGCACATACACACACACACACAAACACCCTTACATACACACACATTGATGCACATGCACAAGCATGCAAAAACACAAGCACACCCATGCATACTTGTACGAACACAAACCCACATCACTCATGCCCACATACACATATGCAAATACATGCACATAGTCATACACCAATAATCACATCTAAATATACATACATACAAACACACACTCGCATGTACGCATACTCACAGACACAAGAGTGCACCTATGAGCACACATGCATATGCACATAAACACATGCAAAAAACAAACACAAACACACACACGTTACCACATATAAACACTTATACACACATAGATGTGTATGCATAGATGCACACAAACATCCATATAAACACATAGACACTCACTCACACATGCACACATATATAAAAGGATATGCATAAGCACACATACACAAACACACATAGATAATTACACATGCACACACAAGCACTCACACAAATGCACGCATGTGTATAGAAGTACAAACACACATACATGCACCCACCAATGCATAGCAAGACAAATACACCCACCAATCCACACATACACACACACACACATGAACACATAAACACACTTACACCCATACACACCCCAACACACAAGCATGCACACATACACACATGCGACTATGTGCACAAAAATGCAAAGACACACACACATAGGCACATGCAAATGTGCACATACTCACATACGTGCATATGTGCAGAAACACACATGTGCATGCATGCAAGCACATACACTCACACATATTCACACACACATGCACAAACACACACACACACAAACATAAACACATGTAGGCACACGTAGACAAACATGCATGGACACACATGCAGATGAACATACACATGCTCAAAGGCACATAGAGATAAACATGCATGTAGACACACTCCAATGCATGAAGGTGCACCTACAGGCACTTACATGCACATGCACTCACACACAAAGACATGTAACCACTCAAACGCATGCACATACATGAAGTTGTAGATGCATGCACACACACACACATGCACACCTATATGCATGCATACATGCACACACACATGCATACAAACACACATAGATAGATGCACACATCCACCCACTTATTCGCACATAGACATGTACAAATGGACATACACGAACACCCTTAAATGCGCACACACATGCACACCTAAACACACATATGGATGCATACAGACACTCTTGCATTCATGCATGCACATACACAAAGAAGCACACACGTAGACATGCAAGTGCACACACACATAGATATGATTTATCACACACATGTACACACACACACATGCATATACACAAGAACATTCACACACGCACAAACACATTTACACAATGCACACACGCACATGCATAGACATAGATACAGGTATACACACAAATATAGACCCACACAAACGCACCAGCATAAAATCACATACACATTCCCACACACATGTAGACACACATGCACAAAAATGCATACACACACACATGCATGGACACACTCACATGTAAATGTACACATGAATAAAGAACTATCACACACACACTCATGCATGTAACAATCATGCACACATGTACACATACACACAAACACACAAGAACAAACCCCCTTCTCTCCCCCCCCCCCACACACACACATACATTCACACATGCTAGCATGCACACACATACATATGCATATGTACACAAACACAAAAAATGCACAGACACATGCACTAACGCAAGCACAAATACACATATTCACTCATGTGTATACAAACTCGCACCTAGTCATAATCACACTTGCATGTGCACACGAATTCAAAAACATACAAAAATACACACACATGCACACATGTTCACACACATGCACACATGTTCACACACGCACACATACACAAACACACATACATGCACACTTATGCAAACACACATACGTTCATGCATACACACACATTCACATAATAGTCCACTCAAGAAAATGCATGCTTATGCACATTAGCCCCCACACAAGCACCCACACACGTGCACACACACACTTACACATAGGCACACACAAGCAAAAATAAGCATACATACATGTGCACACACGTATGCACACAAACACTCACACACGTATATACAAACAAGCACACAAACATGGACAATCACATACTTGCATATGCACACACAATACATACATGCCCCCACACATACATGTGCTCACATGCACACGCACACACATATACACAAGCACTCTCACACACACACAAACACTCATGCACACACCAAAACACCTACACATGCTGACACACATGCATTAATATTCACAAAAACACAAACCCACACACCTGGATGCACACACATAGACACATATAGACACACATATACATGCATATAGACACACACACATACATTCACACATGCATATGCACAGCAACACATATGTACAAACATGCAACAACACATAAAGAAGAAAACACATATAATTGAATATGCACACAAACACAAACACATGCATAAACACATATGCACACAAGCAAAGACACACGTATACACACATGGCCATGTGTACATGCACACACAAAACCACACATGCACATACATGCAAGCACAATGCACACAAACATGCACACATGCACACACACTCATGTACACACATACACATATATGCAAGCATACACATACACACATCCACTTGCACATGTTGAGATACACACATTAATGCACACTCACACACACACATGCACACATACGTCAACGCACACACATACAAATGCACACCTTGCATGCACCCATGAACACACATAAGAACCCATATGCATACATGCATACACACACATAGACAAGAATCCATACACACACAACCACACACACACTCATGCACATATGCACAAACATAAGCACATGCATACACGCACACATAGAAAGCACACAGACACACATACACTTTGATAGACACGCACACATGCACATACACATGCAAACACATGCATGCATAAAAGCACACACATGCATGTAGCCACACACAGGAACAAAAACATGCACATGCACACAAACACACAAAAGCTTGTGTAGGCACACACTAGCACATGCATGCACACGCACACCCAATATGCACACGAAGACACCCACACATGCACACACATGAACACTTGCATACATCTGTATCCACACATGGACATATACACACACACACGAACACATATACACAAGCAAACATGCAAACTCACAAGCACGTATAAATATAGATAAATGTATTCAAAACACACATGCACACATCCAAGTGTGCGCACACACATAAACATACACTGACACATGCATGTACGTGCACAAAAACATACTTACATGTACATGAACATGCACACGCACAATCATGCACAAACATACAAGCACACACATATACACACACACATGCTTACGTGCACACACTCACCCACCTTCCTAGACACACAGACAAGAGCAAATGTGCATGCATGCACACATATACGTATGCACTCACATGAAAGCACATGAACAAACATGCACACACACACACACACACACATACAAACATGCACACAAATGCATATACACATACATGCATGTAGACACACACACACTCATATGTGTAGAAATGCACATGCATATGCACACAAACAAAAACATGCAGAAGCACACGCATAGGCTCAAGCACACGCACACACACAAAGTTTCTCAAACAAAGTAACACACACAAACACATGTTATCACACACTTATGTGCACAAGAATAAACACACACACACACACATATACACACATATACATAGACACTTGCATGTACACACATGCATAGTAGACACACACACAAGCATACACACACATACACACAAATATGCACAAATACAAATGCATGCATGTGCACCCCCACATGCACAAACACTTGCTCAAAATATATACACACATGCATACACACAAATGCACACACATAAACAACCATACATGCACACATGCGCATGCACACATACACATACACACACACACACACATACACATGCATGTATAAATAATCATGCTAATGCATGCATACAAGAAAATAAACACACACACACGAATGCACACATTTACACAAATGCACACATGTACAAACAAGTGCACATGCACACACACACACACAAAAATACACACATTGACATGCACGCACAAAGATGCATGTCCACCAACACATGTACGCACACTTGCCCAAATACACACACGTGTACAAGCATACACATGCACTTGCACAAAACAATACACACATAAAAGTATTAACACATGCATACACATGCACACACAAACATATGCACAAACACAGCCATGGACACACATGCATGCACATGCAAACATAGACACACACACAAAAAAACTATACATGCACACACACACATGCACACATACACATACACACACACACTCCAAGTCACACCCACACAAACACAAACACATAAACATGCATGCACGCGCACACAAAAATACTTACACAGGCATGCACATATGCAAGCATGCACAAACATTCATATAGATATGCTTGCACATGGACACACAAACAAGCATAAAAACACGTGCACATGCACACATATACACACACAGACATGCACACACACACACACAAATGCATACATGTGCAACCACCTATGCACACACACTTGCCCAAATACACACACATGCATTTACACAAAACAATACACACATAAAAGTACACACAAATGCACACACACAAGCATGCACCAACACAACCATGCACACACATTCATGCACATGCAAACATATACATACACAAAAAAAACTATACGCGCACACACACACATGCACACATACACAAACACACAAACTCCAACTCACACCCACACAAACACAAACACATAAACATGCATGCATGCACACACAAAAATACTTGCATAGGCATGCTCATATGCATGCATGCACACACATTCATATAGATGTGCTTGCACATGGACACACAAACAAGCATAAGAACACAAGTACATGCACACAAACATGCATATACACACACAAACACAGATGAATACATATGCACAAACATGCACACACACATATACGCACACATGCACATCCACACACTCATATGCATGCACACACATACGTATTCGCATGCACACATAAACACATACACACAAACACAAAACTATATGACAGAAACTTCCACACAAAAAACATGAACACATACTCATATGCTCTTGCAAACACATGCACACCCACAAACACTCACATGCACCCATATGCATATATGCATGTACAAACACACACAAATGCATGCACGCTCACACATGCACACACTTACACATGTGCTCACAAACACACACACACATGTGTGCTCACAAGAATACACATGCACACACACACACGCATGCACATGTGCGCAAGCACACAAACACGTACACATGCACAAATGTGAGCATCTCCACACACACACACCCTCACATACTTGCACATGCACATTCACATACATGCATACACACATGTATATGCATCTACACACACATGAATGGACATGCAAACCCATGAAACAAAGGTATAAGTAGACAAATACACTCACAACACACATGCACACATCTATTTTGTGCACATCTATTTGTGACATTCACACACTCAAATACACACACACATGCATGGATATTTTTGTAAACATACATACTTATACATGCACTTGTACACACATATACATGCACATACACACACATACATGCATACACATATGCTTGCATAAATGCAGTCACCCACCCACCCATACAAACACAAGAAACAAATGCACACATGTATACACACACACATAGACACATACACATACACATATGCACACACATATACAAGTATGCACACATGCACATGCACATGTAAAATTGCACAAACATGCACATACAAGCACAATCATATGCACAGGCACAAGAACCTACACACACACACAAAGCCTCACAGATAAAAAAATATGTGCAAACATATGCAAACTCACACATACACACACATGTACATGTGAATTCATGCATGCACATAATAGCACAAACATACATGCACACGCACATGCATTTAAGTACACAGAAACATGTAGACACTCACAAAACCATACACATGCACACATACACAAAAATGCACACACACAAATGCTTGCATGCACACCCACACATGCACACACACTTCCATAAATGCATACACACACACACACATAGTGCATACACTCACCCATGTATACAATTGCATGCTCACATGCCTACACATGCAACAACAACAATCATACATGCATAGACATACACAAAAATATACACACACCCACATATACATGCTAGTAGAAACACACACACACATGCATGCACAAACACAAGAACACACACACATACACACACACAAACATATGCACACAAGCATGAACACATTCACACATGTGCTCGTGTACAAATACACAGGCAAGCATGCATGTATAGAAATGTATGCACACAAACATGCACACACACACAAAAACAAGCACCCACATGCACACAATAACATATGCACATAGATGCGCACAAACAAGTTTACACACATACACAAAAACATGCATGCACACACTCGCACATGCACACACACACATGCACCAACAAGCACAAATACATGCCCATACACACACACATGCACTCATAAAACAAACAAAAACACATATACACATGGGTAGACATGAACACATACTCATACGCTCATCTAAACACTCATACTCACAACTCTTGCATGCATACACATGCATGTACATGCATACACAAAGACACACACACACACATAGGCATGCACGTGCACATGCACACAACACACATGTTTACATAGGCACACATAAACCAAGACATGCACACAATCACCACACATGCACACTTGCATGCAAACACCACACATATGCACACATGCAAGTCATCTTCACACTTGCATGCAAACACCACACATATGCACACATACAAGTCCTCTACACATATGCACACAAACATGCACATGCATTCACATAGATGCACACCTAACACCCATGCACAAATATACATGTAGACATAAGCACACATAGCACACACAGCACACACACACACACACTTGTGTGGGCACACACACACACACTTGTGTGGGCACATACACACATGCGCATGTACATGCAAACATACATACACATACATACAAGCACAAGCATACACACACACATGCACAAACAAACACAAAAACACACATGCACATGCATGATTGGACATAAGCTTCTAGCCACCCATGCATATTACACAAATACACATAGATGCACACACATGCACACACATACACACACATGTACACACACATATAAGTATGTATGCACACATGCACACACACCCTTGCATAGACACATAGATACACATGCACACACACGAATGCACTAGCACACACACCTACAGGCACACACACATAATAACAAAGGCTCACAGACATAGAAACGTGCACATGTACATGCAAACACACATTCACATACACACACACATGCACATATGCATATGTGCACACACAGATTCATGAACACCCACATATATACATACACACATGCACACACATACGAACATATATGCACTCACATGAAAACACATGCATGCATGTGCACGTACACACCACACCTACTCATAAACATGCACTTATGCCCAAACACACACAAACACATGTGCAAAAGCACACATGCATTAGAAAATGCACAGATAAATGCATGCACACACATACATAGTCATGCCCATACATGCAAAGCCATATGCATGCACACACACACACATACATGCACACATACACATACACAACAACACACATGTGTATGTAATCATACACAAACACATGCACATCCATGCAAGAACACAAGCACATGCATACAAACACACATTCACATATGTGTACATGCACACATACAAACCAATAAACAAGCAAAAGGATAGACACATGCACACATAGATGTGGAAGCGCACACATGCACATGTATACACACTCACACATGTAGAAACCCACACAAATATATAAATGGACATGCATATGCACACACATGCGTAAACATATGCACATAATCACACAAACACACAAACACCCACACAAACATGGACAAGCACATACGCTTGCATAATCAAATGCACACATAACAACAAACACAGACATTTGCACACACATAGACACATGCATGCACACAAAGATGCATTCACATACACATGCATAGGCACACACATATCAACACACACCCTCCCACATACCCACATGAGAGCATGTACACCTACATCTACAGCCATGTAATCGAACACATGCACAACACACACAAACACTCAAATCACCACATGCCCACATAGATGACAACACACACACACTTGTATGCACATGCACTCACACACCAACACACACATCCACACCCCTCCACACACATGCGCACATGCATGTGCTCACACACACATACACAAAACACACATACAAAAGCATGTGGACACACCTGGGCACATCTGCACTTATGTACACGTATAGCCACATTTACACATGCATGGACACATGTACACACACTCACACAAACACACATGTATGCAAAACCACACATTCACACACATATGCATAAGCACATAGATGCATAGAGGCACACACACACACACACAAACATGCATACATATAGACATAGACATCTATGCACACACATGTAGATGCACATGCACAAACATACATGTATACACAAGCACATGCATATGCATAGCCTTAGACATACACACACATAGGCTCACAAACATAAAACATGCATATGCACATGAAAAAACACATGGACATGTACATATATATTCTAGAAACACATACACACGTGCACACACATATACAGAAAAATACATACACACATTGACTAATGCACATCTACTCACGTACACACAAATGCATGCACATACACAAGAACAAATAGATGCACCTGCACACACTCACACAAATGCACAAGCATGTGTGCTCACACAAATGCATGCATGTGCACCAACACACACCCACACTCACATACACATATGCACACATACACACATGCAAACACATATGCACACATGTAAATGCACATGAACACATGCAGAAGCAATCACATGCATACATATAAACACACATAGGTGCACACACACACACCTACATACATGCAGACACATATAGACATGCATGCACAAACTCTCAAATACACACATGCACCCACACACACTAACACGCATGAATGCACAAACAAATGTAGATGCAAGCAAGCACACACGTACATACAAACCCACACATTTACACATGTTTGCATGCTCACACACAAACACAATAGCACAGGAATGACCACAAGAACAAAGTCACATGCACATGCACACATTAAAACACATGTACATGAACACACACATGCACATGCACTCACACTCACATATATAGACATCTACACAAACATAGGCAAATGCACACGTGCATAAACATTCTTGCACATGCACATGTATAAACACACATGCATGCACACATGCACACACACATCCATGCACACATGCACAACAATACAAGTACGAGTAAGCATAGACTTACACGCAAACACAATCACATGCACACTCACACACACACACACACTCAAATAGACATGCATACACACACATATATGAACACAAAGATAAACACACACGCACACCCATGCACACATGCACATACACACACATGTGCAAATACACATACACACTTATACATATAGACACATGCACATGCACACTTAAATGCACAAAACCACACATATGCCCTCACACATCCACATAAAAGTGTGTGTATGTGCACACACACACACATACATAGACATACAATAGTACACACACCTTCCACACACATGCATAAACATACACACACACTTGCCCTAACACATAAACAAGCACATGCACCCAACAAAACATACCCACACATGTAGACACATAAATAGACACATGTACATGCATGCTTGTAAATAGCCACATATACATATGCACACACACATACACATGCACCCATGCACAATCACACAAGCACACACACATAAGAGAATGTACATAGACATGCATACAAGCACACACCCACACATGCAAACACAAAAACATACACACGTCCTTATGCACACACATACACATACACACACCGACATGTACATGCACATATGCATGCAGACATACACACAACAGGTAAACACACACATATGCTCACAAGCACTCACTCAAATATGCACACACCCACAAATGAACAAGCACCTATAGATACATACAAACACACATGTACACTCATGCACGCACCAAAACCCAAAAAAGCATGCACACATGTGCGTGAATGCATGCGCATGCACAAAAACAAGTATCGACACAAAAAACACACACACACACATGCACACCCACACAAACACATGTACACACACAAAAAAAAATGCACAAGCAAACACACACACACTCACACGCACATTCATGCACATTTATGCATGCACACACACACACACCTACACACATGTACACAAGCTCACATATGTACACAAGCTCAGACATGCACAGAGATACATGTCTGTATGCACTAAGTAAAGTGTGCCTGCACATAGGCATGCACATAACTAGTGTGTACACATATCCATACACACATGCATATACATGGATATGATGCATGCATACACACACACAAAGCCTCATAGACATAAAACATGCACAAGCACATTCAAAAACACAAGAACGTGCACACATTCATATGGAAACACATGCGCACAAACATGCACTTATGCACAAACACACACGCACACATAGACTAATGCATATCCATAAATGTACATACGCACACATCGCACACATACATAATCATTCATAGATGCACATGCACACATTTACACAACTTCACAAGAATGTGTGTACACACACACATATGTTCACATGCACCAACACATGCCTACACATTTGCATATATGCACACATTCACACACATAAAAATACTTGTGAACACAAATATATAAACAACATCTACACATGCAATCACATACATACACACACAAACACAAATAGGTGCACACACACACACATACACACACTCACAAAAACACACATGCACTACACACAAATGCATGCACATTTGTACATACACACATGCATGCCTGCTTGCACATCTACACACACACACATTGATGCATGTCACATGCTGACACACGAACACACAAACATGCACAAGAACATAGGCACATGCACATGCACACATATGGGCACACTCAAACAAACTTATGCACATGCACTCACACTCACATATGCAAACATGCACACACATATAGACATATGCACATACATATACATGTTCATACACACACATATATAAACACACACACATGCACACATGCACACCTACACAAGTGTGGACAAGAACACACATAGGCATACAAATGTGCAAACACATGTACATACACAAATACACACACATACACATGCATAATCACACACATGCACACGCACACTCGCATAAACACCCACACACACATGCACTCACACATGCTCATATGAACACACATACATATGCACTCATTCAGACACACTCAAAATCCCACACACGCCCACAGGCATAAACGTACACACCTACATGCACCTATGTATATGTACATTTTTGTGCATAGGTACAAACCCACACACAAGCACATCAACATGCACATGCATCCACATATACACACACATATGCATGCATGCATCAGCACATGCACATGCATTCACATACACACACATGTACACATGCTCATACATACATACACATGCACATACTAGCACACATTCACATACATGAAAGCATAAACATAAATACACACACACATACAGACACATATGAAAGCACACACACATAAATGCACACATACACATACAAGCCCACATGCATATACATGTATGCATGCACACACACCAACACATAGATTTGTGAACATAAAAACACACATACACATAGATATAAATGCACACATAGGTGCACACACACATGCACATGCACATATGTGCACATGCTAATAGGCACACACATACACATTCATGGACACATGCATATGAATGTAAGAAAACACACACACACACATATGCATCCATAAACACAAGCACAGCCACATACATGTTGGTGTGCACACACCCACAAACACACATGCATGCACTCACATGCATGCATGAATTTAAGCACACACATTAACACGCTTGCACACACACACCCACATACATGCACACACATACTCACACATAGAGACACATGCACATGCACAAAAACACGTACATATGCACACAAAGACACACCTATACATACACTTGCATGCATGCACACATGAGATCTCACAAGAACACATGCATTGATGCACACACTCATATGCATGCACATGTGTATGAATACATGTACATGCACACTTGCATAAGCACCCACCCACACACACACACAAACACACATACATAGATACATGTTTACACATGTACATGCACCCACAGACACACATAAGAAACACAAATACCCATACACCCACATATACATACACACATGCACACCCCTATACATATATGCACACACACACACAAAGACACACAAACACACGTGCCAGCATGCACAAAAACATACTCATATGTAGATGCCCACATAAACACATGCATGTGCACACATACACAAGCACACACATGTCTGCACACATGCACATACACCTATACACACACACATGCATGGGCATATACATATGAATGCATATATACATACACACAAGCACACACACACATATGCTCATGTGCATGCACACACATAGTACACATGCACACATAAACACTAGCATACACACAAGTAGACACACAAGCATGCTCATGCATGTGCACATGCTCATACTAATGCACACTCACCCATATACACTCATGCACAAACATCAACAAACATACATACATGCACACACATGTAAACACACATGCACATGAAGACATGCACATGTAGGCATGCAAGACCACATTTAGACACGCACACCATCATTATCTCATATGAACACACACATGCAAACACATGCACACACATTTGCATAAGCATATGCACACATGCATATGTTTGTGCACTCACGTATACAAAAGTACAAGTGCACACAAATGCACAAACACAACACACATGCCCACTTGCATGCACATAAATACATATAAAGATGCACAAATACACACACAAGCATGCATAAACAAAGAAACACTCATGCATTAGTGCTCACACACACATGCACATGCACAGACACATACACACCTATACCAATGCACAAAGATGTATGCACACGCACACATACACATACGCATGAATACACACACATGGCACAAATTTGAAAAAATGCACACACAATTAAACAAATGCTAACAAACATGAACACATGCGTATCTGGAGAACCTACACACACATGCATGCACTGACTCAAGCATACACACAAGCAAATATGCATGCAGATTTACAAACACATGCACCTCCATACACACATATTCACTTGCACGTACACACATTTACATATACACACACATTCACATCGGCACACTACATATACTCGCACCTACATATGAAGGCACACACACATGCACATCCAGTCACACATAGGCATGCACTTACACACACACACAACCATATGCATGCACACACACAAACACATAACCACACATGCATAAACATGCACACACACATAGAGATGCACATAAACATGCAGTCACACAAACACACACACACACAAAGACATTAAAATACACATTAATACAAATATACATGCACTTGCATATGCTTATGCACAGGCACCCACACAAGCACTCATGCAAAAATGCACTCTTGCACACACACATACACATGCTCACAAGTAAGAATTCACACATGTGCACACACACACAAACACACATGCATGCATACAAAGGCACACACACAGAAATTCACACACATAGCCACATGCATATGCATACACTCATTCTTTGACACACACTCATGCACATGCATGCACACACACACATGAAGAAACACTCGCCTGCACCTTCACCCACATGTGTGTACCTAGGCACACAAGCACTCATAGATGCACACACACATGCATGCATACCAACACACACACCTACATGCACTCCCACAAATAAACAAATAGACAGACACACATGCATCCACACATACATATGTGCAAGCATGCATACATGCAAACACCTACACATGAAGGCACATGCACACACACACAAGACACACATACACCAACTTCATAAAGATGAACACACACATGCACATTGATACATGCACCCACATATACTCACAAGCACACATGTACATACAAGCATCCACATAGACATGTACCAAAATGCATATGACAGCCAAACATACACACTAGCACAAAAACACACACATGTGCCCACAAACACACATGCACTCATGCCCATATTGGCACACTAACTCAAACATGAACCCACTCTCACAAATAACATGCATATAAGCATAAATGCATGCATGCACATGCACATAAATGCATGGAAAAAATTTTGTGCACGCACATAAGCACACACGTAAATACACACACACACACATACACACATGTATGCACACATACACAGATGTACGCAAAATACACACACATGAACAAACACGTATGTACAAGGATGCACATGCACAAAGTGCTCACATTCACTTGCATACACAAACATATACACACATACATAGTCATGCACACACACATCGACACCATAAACACAAATATTGACCCACACATACATGCAAACATGCACACAAACATGAACACCCATGCACACTCGCACAAACATGCAAAAGCACACACGTAAAAACACTAGTACATGCAAGAATACATGCAACTGTACACATGTACACACTAATCCCTCTAAAAGCACACACATGCATACACACACAAACATAACCACACGCACACAAACATGCACACACATATTAACAAAGATACAGCCACACATACAGACATGTGACACGTACACACACGTATTTGGACACACACATACACACACAAATAGATGCACATGCTCTCACACACAAAGTCACATGCGTGGAATCACACATGCACACACATGCTTTTTTGTAGGTACATGCATATATGCACCCAATCATACAAATGTGCATGCACACACACTAATATACACACACACACATGGCCACAAGCACTCACATATGCACAACATGCATTCACAAATACTTGCACACACATGCACATGTTTGCTCATCCACACACATGCACATGCACACATGCAAACACATATGCACTTGCACAGCATCTACACACACATGCACACACACACTTGTACACACACATGCACGCACATATGAGAGCACACATGTACACACATGCACACCTACACGACACACAAACATACACACACACACACATACATATGCCTAAGAATGCACATACAAACCAACACACCCATGCACACAAGCTTGTATGCACAAACAAATACAAACACACACATACACAAATACACATATGTATGAATGCACATGCATAAGCAAAAAGCTGCACAAGTAGACTGATACATGGTTGTGTGCACAAATGCACACATAGACATGCACGCACACACATGCAAGCACACATAAACACATATGCACATGCATATTAACTCTTGCATAATCAAAAGCTTACATACAAACACACCCATAGAGACACATGTAAAAAACACATACGTCATCACAAACACACAAAGACCTGTGTACATGCCCACTCACAAATATATGCATACCCATACACTCATGCACAATTAAGCACAAACACATGGATACACTCATGAACAAACACACACATGAAGACACATACTAGCTTACATCCACACATAGAGATAGTTGTGCATGCATATGCACACACACTTGCACATTCACATGCACACATATACACACACAAACTTCCACTCACTCACATACATAGACATAATGATGTTTATGAACTCGTACATGCACACACAAAAACACATCTAGCATGCACACATGCATGCACAAAAAATCACCCAGACTACCCCCTAAACATGCAACACAAATACACTCACAAACACACATTCACACACATACACATGCATGCACACTTACACATGCAAGCAAACACACACACATAAACACGCATGCATGTGCATAACCAGACACACAACCGTGTACATGAACTCACAAAAACACTTGCACATGATGCACATGCATGGACACACACATGCACTCGAGCACTTACCCACAGATACAAACACTAACACACACATAATCACACTTGCACATAAGCACACACACACACATAAATGCAAGCAAGCAATCGTATGGACACATATAAGTACATGATCCAACACACACACACATACACATACATACACACACATGCACATGTACCTAGATGCATGCAACACACACACACACATGCACAAGCACATGTGTGTATGCACACACATGCACAAAGAGCACAAACACACATAAGCACATGTACACAAGCACAAAAAGACACACATGCACACAAGCCTACACACACATGCCAACACCCATATGCATATGAACAGACATGGTCACACACATACATGAAAAAATGCACATATGTACACAAATATGCTCAAACACATGCACACTAGCACATAGATACACCTGTGCACACATGCATTAACACACATACAAATGTAGGCATACACACAAAAACACATACACCAGACACACTCATGCCCATGCACATGCACATACATAAACAAGAACAATGACACAACCATAGATGAACACACATGTGTATGAATGCACATGCATATTCTCATACACATGCAAACATGCACATACACACATGTAGATGGACATACAAAATCACACACACATGTACACAAACAAATGCTCATGCATATGCTCACAAAGGAACACATGCACAAATACAAACACACACGCATTAATATGTATAAATAAACATACATGCACATACATACACATATATGAATAAGCATGTGCACACATTCATGCATACACACACCCACATGCAAAGACACATGACCACATGCATGCACAACCACATGTACACGTAAACACATGCACCCATTCGCACACAAGCATGCACACAAGAATACACACATGAATACCCATGCACGTAAAGGAAAATGCATATGCGCAAGCTCAAGCACATACATGTATGCACATGCACATACTCACATGCACAAACAAGCGTAATCACAAGCATACATCGAAACCCACACACAAATAAGTACTTGCACACACACGTACGCCCATTAACACAGATGCTGACATGCATGTAGACATGAACACATACAAAAACACACACATGCATACACATACACACATACATACACAGATGCATACACATATGTACACACACATATACACAAATGTAAAGACACACCCACATATTCATGAATGCACACATGCACACACACACACATACACTTTTACACATTCACAACCATGCACACAAACACACACAAAAAGAAACATGCACAAGGACACAAGCACATAAACACACGTGCACAACAACAGATGCATGTGCACACACTCATACACACCTATGCACACACAAATGCAGAAGGTACGGCACACATGCACCCATCCAAATACACATACATGGGCACACACACATGCCCAAGCACATACATGCATCCACCTAAGCAAGCACACATACACACACAACTACACATTCATGCATAAAATACAAACATTTACAAACACACATGCACGTACTAGCAGTCACTCACGTGTGCCTGCACATACACACACATGTACATGTACTCATACACAAGCAAACACACATGCACATGCACTTAAACATAAGCAAACACACACACACACATGCATAAGCACACATACATGCTCCCACACTTGCACACAAGTACATGTACACTTTTATGTCACAAATTTTTGCACACATACAAATAGATGTGCATGCATAAATGCACGGACAACCCACACACACATACTACACCCACACACATGTGCACACATGTACGCACAACACTCAAACATGCACTCCCACCTACACACATGTGCATAAATAGACACCTGCATGAAAACAAGCTCACAAATGCACACATGAACACATACATATAAACACACTTACACACACATACACATACACATGTACACAAGCTCATGGATGCACATATGCATAAATAAAAATGCAGACACAAAACACACACACAAGCACACAAAAATGCACTAACACACACATGCATGCTTCTATAGATACATGCATATAAATACATACAAACACTCACAAATGCATATACTCACTTACACACAAGCACACACGCATGCATACGTACACAGACAGATGCCCAAACACACCACCATAGACATTTGCACACATGCACACACACAAACTCACACGTTTGAACACAAGGACACACATGCAAATGCACATGCAAATAAACATAAATTTGCATAAACTCATCAACAAACATTCACACATCTGCACATGTGCATGAACACTAACATAGACTCACATGCACACACATGCATAGAAATGCATGCACACATGCACATGCACATAGTACACAGATGCACACACTCAAATGCACACATGTATGAGACCTCAAACAAATGCAAGCTGTCATGCACAATGCATGCCTGCTTGCACACATGCACACACACATGCCTACACAAACATTGAAACACAAGCAAATACATACAAACAAAAGTGCATGCTTGCATGCATGCATGCACACACACACATGCAAACTGGCACCCATAGACATGCATACATGCCAAAACAACACACACACACCTACATACATCCACATGCTGGCATTCTTACACATACAAATACAAACATCTATACACAAACACATAAGTACAAGTGCACACAGACACGTGCACACATACACACACAACACACACACTTGCACACATGCAAATGTATGCTTTCTCATATGCACAGCATGCATCCACCAACACACATGTGCACACATATACACATAAGCACACACATAAACACCCACATCCACACACATAAAAATAGACACACACATAAATACACACACACACATACACATAAATGCATGTATGCACATACACATGAAAACACACAGACACACAAATGCATACACACATACACTAATGCATGCATGCAAATTGAGACATGCACACATGCATGTACACACACACACACATATTGGAGCAAATGCAAATACACTTGCACACACACTGACATACAAAAGTAGACATACACATATAGAGACATAAAAGCACACATAAACACACACACGCAAACACACACACACAAACATGCACACATAGGCCAACACAAACAATCACACACATGCACATGCACACACACTTGCACAATAATATGCATCGACACACACGTACACTCACATGCACACACATACCCAACCACATAGGCATAGTCACATACTAGCACACATAAATAGTTGCACACACAAGTGCACACATGCACACACATAGATGCGCATATGCACAATAAACATGCAACATATATGAGAAAACATGCATATGCATGCACATACATGTCCATTCATATGCATAAGCACAAAAATACACACAACACAAGCTCACAAACAAGCACATACATATGCCCACACATGCGTACACAAACATCCACATACATACACACACAAGCACATGCATTCATGCATACATGGACACACATGCACATGCACTCTCACAAACACACTTGCACACTCATGCATACAAACACATGAACACACACATGTCACACACGCATACACAGCCCAAACATGCCCATATAAACAATCATGCATGCCTGCACACACACCTACACATATGTATGCACAATCACACGCACACACACACATTTACAAACTCATGCATGCTCGCATAAGTACACAGACACACAGATGCATGCACTGACATGCACACACAACATACACATAGACTCACACACACTTGCCCATAGACACACACACACACATGCACTCACGCACACTTTCAAGCACACACCCACATATATTCACACATATGCAAAAACATGTACACGCATATACACACATACACATTTGTAAGCACACACATAAATTTGCACATGCACATGCACACAAAAAAAATTACAGACATGTGCACACACACACCCATGCACAACCAAACACATCCACATACACACTAACATGCACATTTGCATGCACACACATGCACACACACATGTGCACATAAATGCACAAATACAAGTACATAAATAAATCAGTTCTTACATGTAGATGCACACACATAGGCACACAAACAGATGACCACAAATATACACTCACACACATATGAACACACACACACACATAAACATGTAGACACACCCACACTCACACACACTTATGCACAAACATGCATGCTCATGTACACACATATGAACACACACACATACGCATATAAACAAATGCGTATAGGTCCACACAGACACACACACACATAGATGCACACATATGCCCACACACAAACACTCTCACTTGCACTTACAGACTTATGCATACACACGCATGCATCGATACTTTCATATGCCATGTACATACACAAAAACATGCACACATAGACACAAAAAAAACACACATATAGGCACACTCAAACACTCTCATCCATGTCAACACACAGATGCACACATAGACACACATAGATACTCACACACACTGATTCACACAAGCATATGCACGCATACACACAAAGACATGAACACACATACACACACAAACATGTGCATGCAAAAATACGTACACACTCACATGCACTTGGATAACAAACACATACCCACACACAATCACAAACACACACACACACATGCATGCAAACAAATGTCAAGACACCCACATGCACACATGCGCACACAAAAACACACATATATTGCCACATGCACACACACAAAAATACTTACATACATAAATGCATAGCTAGACATGCATGTACACATAGAAACACTTGCACATGTAAATAACCACATGCATACAAACATGCACAAGCACACACATGCACAAGCACCGACACATTTGCATAAACAAAATCATGCACACATAGACACATATACTCACATGAACACAAACTCTCACATGCATGCACACACAAAAAAATATGCCCACAAACATATAGATGCATACTTACACATGCACATATGCACACACACATATGCACACCCACACATGCATAGATGCACATGCATACATGCACTAACACACTTTCACACACATACGCCCACACACATTCACACACAAACCCATGCAAACTCAAACACATCACACACATGCATATGTATGCACACATAGATGAACATACCACCCACACACATACACATGTTACAGCATGTACAAACTCACACACACATGCACACATACATTGACAAAAATACTCACACACACCTATGCACACAAATACACACACATGCAAACACCCACTTGGGTGCGTGCACACAAGAAAACCAACACACATACACATATGCTAGCACACACCCATATGCACAGACATGCATAGACACACATCCCTACAAACATACACTCACACACACAAACACATCCATGCACACACAAACCCACACACAAGCACACACACACACACAAACACATATACATACATCTACCCATGTACATGCTTGCAGATACACACACACACACATATACACACATGTACAAATATATAAACACATAGGAACCCACATGCATATGCATAAGCATATAATTGCAAATGCACACTCAAGCACATATGTATGCATTTACTCACACATAGCCACACACACAAAAACACCTACACAATCGTGCACATAGGAACACGCAAGCATGCACGCATAGCAAACACATTCACACACACACGTGAGTGTATACACACATGCACACATGCACCTAGTAACATGTACACATGTGCATAAATGCACACATGAATAAATGTACACACACTTACACACACATCCATGCATCTATATATGCACTTACCCAAAAACACATACACACTCACTCAAACATGCATGAATACACATGCATACACACATGTGCACCCATATACAAACATGTGTATGCACAGACATGCACCCATACTAGCAAGTACACAAAGATATACAAAACACACATAGTGGTGCATACACATGTGATGATATGTGCACACACAAATGAACACACATGCATGCACAAATCCAGACACATGCACATACATAAGCACACTCACACACTCAAAAAAACACGTACACATACACATACACACACACAAGTATGAACACATCCACACACGCTCATGCAAACACACCCATAAACATATAGATGCACCCACACACAACCACGCACATATGATAGTCACAAACACACAAACAAATATATGCACGTACACATACAGAAACACACACAAGGGCACTCAAACATGCACACACACACAAATGCATACACATGGACACACACGCTCACTCAGACATCCATACGCACTGAAGCACACACACATGCATGCACGAGCATAGACTTGCACACACACATGCTGAGATGCACACAACACACATGCACACAGGCACACATGCACATATGCACACACACACACACATGAACACACACAGATCACGCACAAACACATGCAAATAAACATGTAGACACACACACACAAACATAACTATACATGCACAAACATACATACACGTGAATATAAGCATGCACACATAAACACATACATGTACTCACACACATGCATACAGACACTCGCACTTCCATAAGCACACAAACACATACACACACAAACATACACATACATGTACACACACACATGTATGTACATTAACATACACACACACATGTACAAACACACACACATCCACACATATATGCACAAATAGATAAAGACACTCACACATATAAGTGCACACACACACATAAACATGAATGTACATAGATAAACAAAAATGCATAAACACTTACACATAAGTGCACACTCATAAACATGCACACATACACACACAAGAACACATATACACACACATACACTTATACACAAGCATTCATGCGCACACAGACACAATATAGGCGCACATGTACACACACACACATAGACATACACACCTACACCCATATGCAGACACATAGACCTGCTCACACATATACATCCACAATCACATAAGGAAACACACACACAAATTTACACACACAAACACATAACAAAAGATAGACATGCATACATAAGCACGCATGCATATGCACACAAAAATGCATGCATCACCATGAGATATGAACACATACACATATAAATATGCACACGAATACACACACATGCACGCACACAAATATACACACATGCACCCAAATGCGTACACACGCAAATACACTCATGTACATACACATGCATGCATACACATGTGCACGTACATGCCCTCACATGCTAACATACAAACACATAGACTTTCACACACACCCTCTCACACACATATAAATAAGCACACCTACACATGCATTCAAACACACTAACGTGTGCCCATGTGGACACACACACACACACACACACACCTGCACATACACATGTTCCTATGTGTACACACACAAGCACACCTATCTACAAACACACACACACGTGCACACACTCAGACACATACTCATGTGTGTACGCACACATGCATGCAAAAACACACAAAAATAGACATGCAGACATACACACACACTTGAACACTGACACACACACACACATTTGTTTGCATGCACAAGCACACCCACACACACATGCATATAAAAACACACATACATGCACATGCATAGGAGTACACACAATTGCACGCACACACACACACATTCACACTCGCTTCCACATGCACATTCACGTAGACACACATAAATAGAGATGCACACATGCATGCGCATGACAACATGCACAAACACACATACATAAGCACACATGCATACATGTAGAAACTCACATGCACATGCACAAGCACACATATTCAAAGATACATAAGTACACATGAATACATACTCACATAGGCACATGCCCAAAGGCACACCCTCATCCACCTGCATGTACATAATTGCATGCACAAATAGACACACACATGTGTATACACACACACACACAAACATTCGCGTACATGCACATGCACACACACAGGCATATGCACACAAACACTTGTACACATACACATGCATCAACACACAAACACATGCACTCACATGAACACAAACTCTCACATGCACACAAAAATACACATACATACGTGAACACACATAAACATATGCGCACATGCCCACATAAATATAGACACAAATGCACATAAATGTTTGCACACCCACACATGCACATACACACATGTGCACATGCTTTAGAATGAACACAAACGCACATCCACATGCACACACATGTACACACATCTACACAAATAAGCACACACACAAGTAAACACATGCACAGACACACCCACACTCTCATGCACATACAAATAGATCACATACATAATCACACATATGCACATGCACACATGCACACACAAATGAATAGACAACCTATACACAAACATGTGCCAACATGTGCATTTGCATATGCACACACACATGCATTAACTCATGCACATGAAAACACTCACGCACACATGCATGCACACAAACATAGACACAAACTCATGCACACAAAAACACACACATGTACATGTGTGCACTTGCACACTAACACACACATAAGTAGGCACATACACAAATACACACATACATACACGCACACCCTACACATGCATGCACAAACACACACATACACAGGCACTTATATTCAAATACAAGCTCAAATAAATACAAACCCATACACACACATAGACACGCAGGCACCCATACAAATGCACGTAGACTCATACACATATAGAGGTACACACACATGCACAGCAATACACACATGTACACACAACCACAAACTTATACATGAATTGGAACATGCACATGCACACACATGCTTAAGCACACCTAGGAAAAACCACACTTAAGCACAAACACATGCATGCACAAACACATAGGTAGATGCAAACATACACACACAACGACACTGACACACATGCATGCACAAACACACTTAGGCTTACATAGCACACACACAAAGACACCCCTAATCACATGCACATATTCATGCATCTGCACACACACATGTACAAAAAAACAAACACACACACACACACACTTACACACACAAACATGCACACACATACACTTGCAAATGAATTCACATTCATAAGTAGACACACGGACACCCACACACCCACATGCAAACAAGAAGACATATATGCACATAAGCATAGATACACACACATGCACACACATAACCATATAAGTACACACAAACCCTTGCCAAAGCATGCACACACACACATAGACGTAAAAATATGCATGCACACACACACACCATGCATAAACACGTAATTGCACACATGTGCTCACACTTACACACACATGCAAATGCTCAAGCATACACACACACACACAAATGCACACATAAAGGTTCACACACATGTGCTCACACATGTACACATAAATAAACACACACACACACATGTACATGCACACACATAAATAAGCACACCAACACATACATTAACACACTGACACAAAAATATGCACACAGACACATACACACACAGGCATGAAGACATACATGCACATGCACATGCACATACCTACACACATTGACAGACACATAAGGCACACACATACAAATAAACACAAGCACACATACATATATAGAAGCACACTCAAACATGAAAATACAAATAAACAAATACACAGGGACACACAAACACACTTGCATGTACTTTCATACATAAAAGAACACACACGAGTGCACACACACACACATGCATGCACAGACATAGACACGCACACACACATGCTAGCATACTAATATAAACACACAAGAACACACACATACACACATACATATACACACTCATACACATACACACACATGCACTAACACATTCACACAGACATATACAAACATGTATGCACATACAAACACATGCATGCACAAACATATAGACAAACACATGCACATTCATGGTCACACAAGCACAAAACATGCACAAATATAGACAATTACACATGCACACACAACACTGCACATATACACGCATGATAGAGATGCACGCATATACACACACACACGCACGCACATATATATATATAGATGTACTAACACATAGACGTATACACACATGTGTTCTCATGCACAAACATACACTCACACAAGCACACAAACATAGACACACACATATACAAAAACACATGCACATTAACACACACACAAATCTATTTAAGCTTGTGGTGTGCATTAGCCAATCTATTGTATTGCCCATTACTAAGATTTATTATTTCCTTAATATTCTAATGAACCTACCTTATATCCAAATAGTTATGTTTGTTCTTGAATTGATAATAGGATTAGATTAAATAGGTTAAAAGGTTCATATTCATCATTGGATTCAAGATGATCGAAATTATTTACCAAACATCATATATGATTTCTTGGGCTATGATTTATTAACTCAATTTGATCAAAAGCAATGGGTGATATGAAAATAAGAATTTTAACCTTATTTGCAAAAGATGCGAAATGGTTTTTTGAAAATACCAAGTGAAGCAAATATCCTTATCAGTGATTGCCATCTTGAGCAACTAAGTAAACATAGATACTTTGTCAAGTATAGTGTGGAGGTTGGATAATAAATTCTTGGGTCATAGCTTCATTGAATTTCATAAATTTTTTTCTTAGTTGTAAGGGTCCACTTAAAATTTCTCGTCCTAAAATGACCAGTTATTAGGGTATTTATAACAATAAAACTATTAATGAATTTTTAATGCAAGATTGTTAGGCCATGAAAACTCTTAATATTATTTATTTCCTAAGATGTTTGTTAATCATTTATAGCCTTAAGTTTGTCATAGTAAGATGATCCATCAACTTTTAATGTTTGAAGCCCAAAATGTTAAGATGATGGGAAACAAATGTACATTTTTTATTTTGATAGGGGTGATCTCCCTAAGCATACAACAAATCTTTCTAAGGGTTTTTGATTTATGTTTAATGGCATAACTAAAGTTCAAGATGTCATTGAAGTCAACTATCACAAACTTTCTTATTTATGGTATCTAGGTCATTATTCTTATAAATGTGATTGGTGTGTTCAATACGGTGATGGGAATGACTAACCACCTGTATAATCTAACTCTTATTTTAAAATTTGTTTTTCACTCATTCCTTAATTGGATTCTATCTTGGTGCTTTCTATGTTTTAAATTGATTTTGGACAAAATAGTGGCTCCTTTTGTTCGGTCCAAAAGTTCATCAAGGCAAGGGATAAGAAACTATACTTCACACATTTTGCTAATTTCTTTATTTTTGAAACAAATTCTCCATGAAACTTTCTTTTTTAGGACTTGAGGGGTAGGAACGGTGCATAGATTATGACTTTCTCAAACGACTCCTTTTTCTAATCAGTGTTGCATTTGTCAGGAATTTTTGATGTTTAGAAGGATTCATCCTATAATGTGACAAATTTAGTAAACTAGTGCCTAGTATGAGGTCTATAGCAAATTGGATATCATGAAGAGGTGGTAAACCGTGGGGTTTATTTGTAAAAATTTTAGAAAAGCTAAATAAAATGGATTCTGCAATGAGAGGTATTACTATATAAGGTACTACCATGGCATAAATGGATGTTCTATCAAAAAATTATTTATCTACTCTACCAAGGAACATAAATAGGATTTTTCTAATTTGGGATGTCGGGTGTTTTTTTATAGGTTAAACCTGGTCTTTGGGTGTTAATTTTTGTATGTTAAATTTTTAGTCATGTTGTGTAAATGTGTTGGTTTTGCTATCAATAATGGCATCGTGGTCATGTAACCAGGTCATAATAAGATCATACTCCATTAAAAAAGAAAAACATCACATAAGATGTATTAAAAATTATTGGCAAAATTTAACTAGTATAATTCATTTTTTCTTAGCATAGATGCATATTTTGTTAATAAAAAAATAGTGTATGAGTTTAGGTAATGAGTGACCCAAAGTTTGAGGTATGCTACACCATTTGTAGAAATGGCATTGATTTGATTGCCGCTTTCAATGATACATTTATAAACCTTTTCTCTGTGCTTGACAAAGATTTAAAAAATGGTGGTATGTCTTCAGACTTTACTTCTCTATGGTTAGATGAAGGTGCTTCTAATGACTATAATGGTCTTGTTTTATCAATGTTATTTTCTCAATCCTTGTTGGAGTATTCATTGGCTATGTAGGATTAGGAAGCATATTCTTTGACCTCTTCTTTTTTCATTGTTTTCAATTCCCCATAATTGTCTTCCTCTATATACCTCACTTGTCATTTTTGGTATTAGGCCTCTGTATGACTTCACTTGTAACTTTGAGAACAAGTTACTAAGGTGAATAGTTTATAAGTTTGTTCGGTTTCATTATAAGTTTAAGGATAGGGAGGGCTTGGGGTGGTATGTTTTAGTACAATACTTGTGGAGCGCCTAGTGTTGCTCAGTTTGAAGTTTATCATGGTTGATGCTTCAACACATTTGACTTGATAAGTTTTTCTAGGTTTCATAGTTAGTGTAAGTCCTATAAGCCTCTTCTAAGGTCTTGCAAGAAAAGCTCTCTCTAATATATCTTTAAGCCCAACTAAGAATTTAGAAGGGGGGACCAAAGGGTCTACATTAATAGCACAATGCAAATGCATTAAAAAAATGAGTTATGCACTCATTAACATACTTTCCTCCACTTGTTAGGCATGTCATTGGTCAAGTAAGTGATTCTTTTAATAGAGGAATATATATTTTGATGAGTGGTGATCCCCTTTGTTAACAATTTTTGTGATTTTTATAGATAATTTCATTTGTTTTCCCAATTTCATTTGTTCAAATAATACCTTTGTTTTTCATTAAGTTTAAACCATTAAAAGAAGTAGTCCAAAAAAACTTTCAGCTCTATGTATTTTTTAAGGTTTATGATACCTTCAAAGATGGTATTGTCATATTTTATAGACGTCACGTGTTTGTTGCCATCATTATCATAGTATTAACCTAAGTTGATTATAAGAAGCATTTGATTAGAGTGGATGAAAATATTAGATTTGAAAAAGGTGAGCTTATTTTGAGCTTGTTCTGGTTCTATTATTCAAAAACCATATTTCTCTTTCTTGTCTTCTAAAGTTTGTAGTCTAGTTAATCAATCTTAGAGGGTCACTTGTGCTTAGTCTATGTGACAAGTTCTACATGATATCATGTGTATAAATTGTGCTTTTTGGAAAAAGAAAAAAATCTCTACTATTTGAGCTTTATCACTTTTTTTAAAGATTAGGTGCTAATAAAGGAAAATTAAAAAGAATGTTTAGTTTAGCATTGCTTTGTGATTAACAATGTAAACACTAATTTAACCAAGCTCTTGAGCAATATTTGATGCTTAACTAGTGGTACAAACTATAATAAGAATTTAAAGATTAGCCAACATAGATTAAGAAAAATGAAAGTGAGATAATGAGCATGAGAAATCTAAAAGGGCAACAAACATGAGAAAGCTATCCAGGGAAACTTTAGTTAAGAAGGAACCAGGAACAACAAAGGGTGCATTTCTTATGCTAACCCTATTACCAATTGAATGACCCAAAGAAAGGGTATTTGGAATGCAGTTTGACAAAACCTATTTGGCTATATGGAAAGAACAATATAAATATCACATGGGTGTAGATTGAAAGCCTTGGGAAAAAATAATAAGTAATAGAGAAAAGATAGAGTAATAATGTAACTTGAACATAAAGCAGATTCATACAAAAAAAAAGTTGAATTGAGAATAGAAAAAAAATGTGACCATAAGTAGAAGTAGAAATCTAAGAAAACATTAAGTATCAAAGTGAAAAGGAACATTGAAGTGCATGGAAATGACATAATAAAAGTGAATCACTGATGGAAAAGAAACATCAAAGTGAAAGGAACCATTTTGCAACATCCACAAGAAGGGAAAATAGTAGTGTTGTAGGTAAACTTGTACACTATCCCATTGTTTAAGCTTCACTTGCCTCCACCTAATATTGAAGCCAAGATGATTCAGCACTTTAGAGTTCTCATTGTAAATAATTCTAGACCTCAACTACACATAATTCAAAAAGTGGAATTTTACACATGTAAGGATCATCTCTTTGAAAGGGTATGCCTCCAATTTTATAAAGAGTCTATGGACAAAATAAAAAGAAATTAAAGTTGTAAAATTGATGTAATTAACACTTACCAAAGATCAATTTGAAAATCTACCTTTTTTGTTTCAAAATATCTATTTTTTAAAAGGTATTTTGCAAAGTTTGGCCAAAGATATTGTAAAATATCTTTCTAAAAAGTCATTGTTTTGGTGCAAAGTTTCTAAGGTCTAAACAGGTTTGAAACTAACATCATAAAAATTTGCACAATAAGATTTTCATAGGTCAAGTTCACATGGATCATCGAAATCAATTTGTGTTGTAGTTTTGTGGATTAAATCAATAAAATGGCACACCATCAAATGTGTTGTAAGTAAAATTCAAGTACATTTCTTGTCTTTCTAGTCATCGAATCATTGTAGTGTCAATGATGAATTTGTCAAATTTGAGTTGATGTGTCATGGATGAAGTTAGTGGGTCAATGTGACATCGATGTTGTCGTGGATTAGATCTAGTTCAGTGCAAAACAAATTGTGATGGTAAGTAGGCATAACATTAGTAGATCTAGTTTGATTTGTGGATCTTAGAAATTTTGCTACTTTTAAGTTGGTCCTTATTTGTAAGCACAAAGTTATAGATCATTCTGTGTTTATAGGTCATATGAGCTCATGATCTAGAATAGACTTGAAAGACCTGTTCATTGGTCTATTCCAAAAAACATGATCCATGTATGCTATTAACTCTAGTATGGTTTGTGGTGGGTAACAAACAAAGGCTTCGATGAAAATGGGCCATTTTTGGATCCTTTTCACTTTCTTCGCAAGTTGGATCAGCTTATAATATAGTTTTAGGCAATATCTTAACTCTACATATAAAGAATAGATAATGGATTCCCCGTAGGTGTCAATAGATATTTGATTGGCTTATGGGCATAAAAAATGTTAACTGATGGCCATATTAAGAACTTACCAAGACTATTTGCTTTGATTGTCCCTCACATTCTATTGCACTTAAGAAAAATATGTGTGCTATGCTCTAAAGATCTTACATTACATGTTTTAAAAGTTAGTAGATTGTTTATGATAATGTCTATTGGTCCCAGACATCCAACTTGTATTAATAAGAGTAATCAAATTCTTGGTAAGTGAAAACAAGAAAAGAAAATTGGTTGTAATGAAAAATTGCTAAGAGTATTTTAGCTGGTTTTGTTTCTTCGCAAGTGAACCATTGCACAGCAAGTTGAGAAGCCATCACATGTTATTTTCAAAAGGCAAATACACAAGCTCACCTTGAGCGTTTTTCTCCTTGTGCTATTACACAACCCCTTGTATATTTTGCTAGTTGGAACATAATATAAATGGGTCTCTTATAATGCTAAACATTCTTGAAACATTGTTGGTTAGACTCAACCTTCACAAAAATGGCTACTTTTGTAACTAAAACCCAATCAAGTTATAATTCTAAAAGACAAATCCAATTTCTTAAATCATTATACATAAGATTCTATAAAATGTTGCCCATGTGTGGAACATATGAAAAATAAAAAAATATTCCCATAAACTTTGTTGATGCATGAGGTTGATGAGGAAATTTTGTGCAACAATGTGCAATACTTCTTGAAAAACACTTCTAGTAAATACTTGTATGCTTTTGATCTGGCAAGGGTTTTAAAATAGTTGAATGTCATAAAATTAATTTAATGAAGGAATAGTATTATTTGATTGTATTAAAACTTTAGAATAGTTTTACTTTCTTAGAACTAATTTAATCCCTTCCAATTGTGAAATTAACGTTAAACTTTTATAGATAAGCTTAGGAGAAACATAAGAATGACTACTAGCTATTCAAATTTATTGTTTACATAAACGGTCATATTTACTAGTGATTAATAATTCCTAGTGAGATAGATGTACTTTATGTTAGGAATAGTGTCTATATGTAGTGTGTTGTTTATGTGTATTTATCCTAACTTTCCAAACATATATAAAAATGTCTAATCAATTGTTTTTTCATGTAGTTTTGTAGAATTATGAGAACAAATGTTTCTTTGTTCTACACAAGGTTCATAGACATATGTTGGATGCACTCTGGATTTATGTTTGCTTAACAAATATTGGAAGTACCTTAGATCTTTTTTGTGTGTAATAAATATTTTTCAATACATGCTTGTATTCATTGCAATAGTTGGATTTTAAAAACATTTTCGAACCACTTTAAGAGTGAAGTGTGAAAACATTCAAATGATTTCTTTTGACATTTTTTTAAAAACATGCTGCATGCAAATTGAATCATATAAGTTAAAGTTTGGAAAATATCCACAAAAAGTTTTCCCAAAATTGTTTTGATTTTTTGACATTGAGAAGGACATTTCTTTCTTTCAAACCTCTACAGTTCTTTCTAACTTCAATTTGCATTTCTTTTTCAAATTGAAAGTTTGTCTTAGCATATGAATGATCATGATCTATTGTTGATTAGTTGCTTTGAGCACACTTATTACATCAATTATGATTTTGAATTAGCCTAATTTGAGGTTCATTTGGAATTCATTTTAAGCTTATTGAATTAATCTGTAATTCATTAAAGTGTTGTCTATAAGTCACATTGCTTTAGTGTAACATAATCGACTTGACAAACTTGCTAGTGGCTTACTTTATTAATATTGTTATAATAAATTTAAACTTTAGTCATGAGGCTTAGGAGCCCAATAACATAGATATTATGTGATCCACAAGAAAAACAACTAAATATTAGAAAAATAAAGCAATTGATATGAAATAATTCCAAATTTTCATAAATTAGTAAAAATGTTTTTGTGCAAATAAAAATAATAAGAAAAGTAATCATACATAATGTTATGTAGACAATGAAAAATCTAAGACCCTCAGAACTATATGAATAACATGTTAAATATTAATTTTTTCTATATAGGCATATAACATGTATAATTTTCTTTTTGTTAAAGAGTTTTCTAGTTATTAAAAGTATCATATATATGTTACTATAAGAAAAGAAATATGTGTGGTAAGCAGAAAAAATTTTAAAATCATAGGAAAACAGTTGTCATTAATATAAAATATTATATACAATAAATACTTGGAAAAAGTTTCTCGATATTACATCCTAAACAAAATTCTCATTGTAAAAAAAATTAAACATTTCATAACATAGAAAAATCATCGAGAAAATGGTATGCTTAAAACGATAAAATCCATGTGCAAAACTTATTAAAAAAATTATTCTGAATATGAAAGTGAAGACTAATTTTGTGACATAAAATGATAATTGTGAATCTATTTAAACATTTGGAATATTTAAAAGTCAATCCAGAAATATTCGATAAACAATGTCAATATGTAATATTGGTCAGTACCACGAAATCATCTTGAATAAGGCTTATGGTTGAGATGAAAGAGGCCTTTTAACTTTGATGGCTAGGTTTTTCTTTTCTCCATGAAATGCCACATTTTTTAATTGAGGTGGTGTGACCAGTTTGAAGCTATGTATTTGTGTAGCTACAAAGCATCATTGGTATTTATGTGAATTAGCAAAATTAAATTGTTGTTTTATTCAATGGATTCGCATTATTAGCTAAAAAATGCATTTTATGTAATTAGAATATGGATATTAATTGTTGGATGGGTGATTTATTCGTCATGAAAGTAATTTTGTGCATGCTCATAGACATGAATGTAGCAGGATTGTCTTCTATTATATTCCCTCTTATTCAAACTTAGTTTTTTGTTCTATATACTTTGGTACAAGGGTTCTCTTTGATCATACACTATAACTTAACAAGCTCCATTTCTTTATGCACCATTATATGTGTATTGATGTTAAACTGGTTTATATTTTATTATATCTTTCCTTCTTTAGCAAAAACATTTTCAATGGAAGGTAAGATGAACTAAAATGTCAGCTTAGGCCCACATAATAATTTTTGTTAGTTATTTAAAAATTTAAGTTTATATTATGTTATAACAAGACATGTATAAGGCTAAAATATTTACAAATATTTCCATGTTCACATCAATTATTTTGGTTGTAGTATCTTCGTCATTTTACTTTTAGTATTAAGGTTGTTTCTCTAAGAAATTTAGTAGAATTTTTGTAGTGAAAATAATTGGAATTTAATATCGAAATTGTCATTGTGGAGCTCTAGTTTGCATATAGACTAAAATAGTGGGGTGCATATTATACACATCTTTTCCTTACCTTTTTCCTTCTTCATTATTCTTCTTATTAAAGGAATTAGAGCTAAATTAGATTCCAACTATAAGATTCTTATCATATGTAGCTTCACTATCAATTTTTTTTTATCAAAGCATAATTTATGTTAGTCAAATGAGCATGATGATCGATAACCATTACTTGTTGCATTGTCACACTTTGTTATACTTTCCTAATTTTTAGCAATTTTTTCCAACCCTCATTGTGTCTCTCAATCATTGCATTTTTATTAGATACATGATGTCAACACATTCCTATAAGCTTTCTTCAAATAATTCTTGAGTAGTAGTACTTCTGCAATGACACCCATGACCACATTATCTTGTTTACGTTGAACAACCTTATTATGCATTATATTGACCAAGTTGTTCAGAAGAGAGTAATAGTCACAAGTGACTTGTCTCTTTTACCACCAAACAAATTACTAACTTAGTGAAGTAATTACATCTAACTACAACATAAATTGAAATTAATCATGGCTTCCCAATAGTCAAATCCTCTTTTTAAATTATTTCTAGCCTAGTTTCAAAGCAAATTTCCAAACAATTTATCAATGAAATTTTTCCATATTTTGATGTAATTCTTATGCCACTAATGGCTTACTTTTCTTACATTAGGTACATTTTGCAAATATTTGATTTATATTCATGTTTGTCAAATTAGATTACGAAATTCCTATACATTTTAATGTTATCTTATTAAAACTTGTTTTTCTTGAAAGACACAATCCCTTCCATTCAATCTACTAAAAATGAGCACCTATAATTATGTCTTAGTTACATGCTTTTCTATTATACTCGAACCATAAAATGATTCACGTTACACATTTATTGTATTATGCTACTTAATCCACTATCAGAATCTATCTAACTATTATGTGCAATCTGTTACTTTGTTTAACATTAAAAGTTCTTGGGAAACTACAACTTTTATTAATGAGAATATTATTGCTTAATAGGAATTACCTTGGTTAGTTATATCTACAAATGTCAATCCTGTTGCACTCTTATAATCATTTCAATGAACTTTGATAAATCTATTAAAGTTTAAGACACTGAAACATACTATATTACATTCTCCTTTGAAAAGTTCTTACATAATATTTGGTGTGATGCATTTATATGGGTACATTTATATTATACTTGGAAGAACTTAGTTTGGTTAAATAGGTTTTTAGCATTTTTACAAAGTAATTTCCAAGAATAAAAGTATCAATCTTATTATTCAAAATGTCATGTTTAAATTTCATCAAAGATAACCACAAAAGTGAAGTTTTGACTTCTTTAACACAAATACAAATTGGAAGAACTTTCAAAAATTTATCCACTTTTGCTAGATCTAAATAAAACTTATTAATATCTCAATAATGTCTTCCTAATTTTACTCCTCATTATAGTAATTAATCATTTAAAACATTGCCTTCTTGAAACATTTTAACCTAAGTTTATTTATCTTTGCCTTATTCTAAATAAGTCATCGAAAGAAAAAAAAAAGTTGAATTCTATTACTTCCAAAAAGTTTTTTTCCTTAATTTAAAATATCAATATAAGCATAAAAGTTTATTTTCTTTTGTATATGAATTGTTTTGGATAACATTATTAGTCAAAGCTTTAAAGAAAATATTGAACTCAATGAATACGTTAATAGTACAATTATATAAAGAGTGTGAGCTCTTAGTTTGTTTACTTGATATAAGACAAGTTATATTATGAGGCTTAATAATGATCGTATAGAGATGTTTCTTAATTGAATGCAATTGTAAAATTTATTTTTTTATGATGATTTATGTACAAAGAAAGTTTTGATGCATGAAGGTTAACATTTTCATACATACATTGGCCTTGATTCCTTTTCTTTAACTTTTTGTCAACTTTTCGTAATCGTTGTGGCATAAAGACAAGGTCTAAATCAAGTTGATGGATTCTCATCCTATCTTTTTCTTCCATCATTTTTGTTTTAGATTTTTTTGTAATAAAATATTTTTCATTCTTTTATATATTATATATTTCTTTAGCTAATATAGCATTTAATTATTAATAATAACCTATATATTTAATTTTTTTGGTTATTTTTGTTATATTTTTCAATGTTTTATTTTTTTCCACATAGGCGTAATGTTTTGTGATGAATTGTACACTATATTTTGATTACTTTTAGATATTTTGTAGCATATACTATTTTTAATTTTTGACTAATTCAAAATTTTTGTTGCACCTTTTTTGTGCAAAACATGTTTTCTTTTCACATTTTATTGATGTTGGGTTAGGAAAAATTTGTAATATTATCTATTTTGTATTCTTATTTATTTTAGTTCATACAAATTTTCCTTTTTTAACTTTACTGATTCTTTACGTTTGTAATGATTATCAATTTTTATATGATATATAATATAAATAATATATATGTTTAATAACCAAGATAATTTTTTAATTTTTCCTATTTTAAATTTTCATTATTTTAACAATAATTTTTCCTTAGTATTATGCTATTTGTTTTATCATTTTCAATATAATTTTGACTAGCTTAGATGTTTTGCAATAACAATATTTTTTTTCCTTGACAAATCCCATTATATCGGGACAATCATAGGCTTGCCTAGCTTGCAAAGCAAATAAGAAACAAAATTTAAATTGATCAAATGCTAGAATCATTTCATTAAAATTATATTTTTATTTACTTTACATATTTCTTAAATTTCAAATAAAATTTAATTATTTATTAATAAATTATAAAAAAATAAATAATATTTCAATTTTAATAAAAACATAAAATTGTTAAAAAGAAATTATGAGTGAACAATTTTTAAACTTTTAATACAAATTACTAATAAATAACAAAATAAAATTTATTTATAACAAATTTGAGAAAAATATGCCGACATAATAAAAGATATACATATTATATTTTAAGAAAATTAAAAGAATTAGATATGATACTATTGCAATATTTGCATATAACTCCATATTCATGACAAAACAAATATAGGTATTATATATTTGTTAAAATATTATTTTAAATAAAAATCATAAACAATAGATTATGAAGATAATAATATTTTGTAAATCAATCATACTTTAAAAGTTATTTTGCTAAGAACTATAATTTCAAAACGTTAACCAAAAGAAAATAAAAAAAAATAAATGAGCGAAATTCAATTTTTTAAAAATTAAAAATATAGAGTGAAGGAACTAATGAACTTAGGTTAATAATACAAGAAAATTGTTTTATAAAAACAAAATGCTAAATATATTAAATGAGACTAATTTATAAAAGTGAGCAAATTAAAAATTATAATAAAAACATATATTAAATACCATTTCAATAAAAATTTGTGAAAAAGAAAATGGCCAATCATCACCAAATAAGTGTACTTCAAATTTTAAACATTATGGATAAAACATTAAAAATAATTTATTTAATTAAATAATGACAAATATGGCAATAAAAATGAGTAGAAGAGTTACAAAAATATTTTCACCATTAAAAGTGATTTAAATAATTATTGCCATATGCTTTAAAATGAACAAAACTTTTCTTAATAATGGTGCATCACAAATATGTTATTCTAAAAATTTTGAAATAATTAAGAAATATATGATTATAAAAATTATTGAATAATTTGATGTTTGATCATTATGTGCAATATATCTGGTAGTTACAAGAAAATTCCAAGCGACATATAATTTATTTGAATAACATTTTCACAAGAAATATTTTCCATATTGATTGCTTGGAAATTTTCAAATATGAAAAAAATTTGCAATATTTTCAGAAAAAGCATTTCTTAAAAATTTTATAAAAAAATATTCTTTGTAATTAAAAAAATTACAATTTTTAAAGAAAAATATACAAAATAAAAATAAATTTCAAAATATTTAAATTTAGAAATGTTTTTTCTATTTCTTCACAAACAATTTATGTAAAAACATTTTAGTATTAAATATATAAATAAGAAAGTCTTAATGATTCAAAACATTTAGATTGTGTGATGTGAGCTAAACAATTTAAAAAACTAAACATGTGAACATAAATGTTATAATATAAATTAAATAAATTGAAATTATGTGACATCATTTTGGTTAGTATACAAATACCATAGATGATAAAACTTGGTTAAATTATTGGTCCAAAATATTGAAAATATTTATATTTTATGCAAAATTATAGAAAATAATTATTTTTGTATATAATTAAGATAACTATTATGAAGAATGCTTCAAAAAAGAGTTTTCCTATTGGTACAATATAATAAATAAGCAATCAATGTTAATGATATTTAAATATTTGAAAACTTGTTCGATTTAAAGAGTACTTTGCTAAATATAATGTGCTAAATTTAAATAACAAAGAAAAATAAATAAATAACATGCCGTAGTTATAAAAAATATACTCATAAGTCTAATAAATTTACACAATACATTATACAGTTTCACAATAACATAAGCAAAAAACATATTATTGTAAATAAAACAAAACATTTAAAAATAATGTTCTATATGAAAAGTTAAATAAGCTTCAAAATAATAAATTTATTTATAATATAATTGTTAAAATCAAAAGTATAAAACAATTAAATAATTAGTTTATGCATTAAACAAATTGGTATTATCCTCCATATGAAATGTTAAATAAGTTTGAAAAACAATAGTTTGTTTATAATAAAATTATTAAAATTCAAAGTACATAACACTTCAATAATTATTGTGCATAAGCAAAAAATTGTTAAAACCATCTCATCAGCAATAACAAGATGTTTTTTACTTATGTTATTATGCAACTTTGTAATGCATAGTATAAATTTTACGAATATTTTAAATACAATACCTTTATCTATAATCAAAGTGATTAAATATCTATGTGCAAATGCATTTGAGGAACACTTAGACCATCTTTATATCACCCTTAAACTTGAGTGTAACAGCAATTCCTTTTCAAAACTTTTGTAAATAATTATAATATTTCAAATTGTTTTTTAGTTTTTTTGGATTTTTATCATTTTATAATTTCCTAATTTCAATGACTTCTATTTTTAGCTTTTATGATAAATTTCTCTTTCGAACACTTCATGTTTTATAATCAAAGTGTCTGTTAATGCCTTGTTAAGCTTACTATGAACAATATTTTATTGGAGTAAAGACTGTAGCATAAATAGTGAATACAGTTTGATGACTCAACTTATTGACTTTCGAGTCGAGGACGACGATATTTTTTGAATGGCTAATCTACAAAGAATTTCAATTTTAAATCTATATGGTTAGCATGTTAAACCATTAATTTGTTTTGTAATTTTGGCATATAAAATTATCAATCTTGTATATATTTGTGAATTTTGTTTAAGTTGAATTTCAATTGAAGGTTTTTGCGTTTTTGAAAATATTATAAATATTCAAACATTTTTCGCATATAATTTTTTTAAAATTAACATAAAAAATATTTTTTCTTAAGCACACCACAACTATTGACCCTAGATGGCTCAGTGCAACTAACTCATACAACCTGGCAGCATGGGCCTTTGACCTACACTGGCAAAGAACTTGTTTAATCAAATATGGGTTACGTTTGAGTATTAGTCAAGTCATTTTACTGTTACAGTCTCTGGGTCAATCGGTTTAGCACATTACTTATGAGCCAAGGTAGGAGAAACTAATAAGGATTGACTCGATAATTTGTTTAAGTAAATCAGGTTTGGTAAGACACATGGATGTGTGGTGGAGACCAGGGCCATGACTTCTAGAGAACACGAAGGCCCGCCAAACCCAATAAGCTAATTATATGTAGTTGATGTATTATAAGCATGAAATACTTCAACTACTTAAAAATGTTAGATTAAATAAAAGTTATTACCAAACTTTAGATTTCTACATTGATGTGCAATTTTGTAAAAATAAATAGTCCAAATCATGGCCACTTTTGTGAAAGGTTAACTTTCATTTGGTGTTCTTCCATAATAGTTGATCGAATAGTTGAGAGTCGCTCCTCCAATGTGGACAACAATCTAATCATTGTTGTTATCCATCTAACTTTCTAATTAAATGCTCCATATCCTATCTCATTGTGACTAGATTTGATAAAATAGTCAGGCTTATGCTGTATGGAATAAACTATTATATTACATGTAGATTCCAAACTTACATCATACTTTTTTGAAAGGTTGTGTGATGCATATTATAAGCAACTATTGTTTAACACAACGTTTTAGGATAAAATAGAAGTCAACAAAAGAGTATATTTGAAACAATTAAGAATATGTTAAGTCTATGAAAATTAGGTTTCTTATGTAGTTAGGATAAGTATTTTTCTTTTAATTTGTTTGCTTATAATAATAATTGTTAATCTAGCATAGAAATGACACTTAATATAATATTATATAATATATTATGCTATTATTTCTATGCTAATATTAACAAATTAACAATACCCTTCTTGATATAAATATGATTTTATAAACTATTAAGAAGATACACTTAATCAAAGCATGAATTAATAAATAATAGCTTACTCCACAAAAGTTTTGTTAAGAAAATAAAGAAAGTTAATATTTAGAGAAAGGATCCAGTAGTGTTAAAGTTAAGTCCTATAAAATGCATTATAATGTTTGCAAAATTAGGATATTGAAATAATTTGTTACATTACTTAAAGAAAGTTTTTTTATTATCATTAGCCAGAGAATAGACTTTTTTTGTTCTTAGCTCAATAATAAAAGCACAACTTACAACTAGAGCATAGAAAAGTGTGGACAAACCAAAAAAATACAAAATGTGCAATGTAGGAAAGCTCTAATAAAGCCATAATAATGCATCATTTATTCAACATAAGACAAAAAAAATCTGTACCCATTTCACATCAATATACTAAAAATTGTGGGAGTAGTTTTGCTATCCAATCCCATAATTATGTGATCAAATCATTGTAATCTCATCCTCTTTTAAAAACACCAAATTAGATGCTCTGTCTAATCACATCAATTTGAGATCTCATAGTCCTTATTTTATCTGCATATAAGAGCAAAATCTAACAAACAAATCATGATTTAGATTTAGTGATTCAAATTTAATCTTAATTTCTAAACAGTTCTTTTAATCTTATCCATCCAACCGAGAAGGTTTGATAATCAAATTGTCTAATAACCTTCCTATCAAGTGGCTCCTATGTAGTGACTCTTTTAGTTTTTTGGATTTTTATAATTTATTAGTTAAACACTATTATGGATTTTTTAATTGAAATAATAATGAGTAGTTGGTTAATTTTGTCGAGTGCTTCTTCATTAAAAATGTTTATAAATAAGTGAGATTTTTAAATACATAGACTGACAAATTTTTAGAAAATATGAGGAAAACTTTTTATGTCGTGATATTCAAACATTTAGTTGTCGATGCTCATTGACATTTTCTTATGGCACATGCTTCAATTATCAAACTAATAATCTCTACCTTCTTCTCAAACAAGCTAAGTTCTCAATTTTCTTTAATTATAATTGGCTTAATTAAAACACTTATTTCTTAATAAGCTTTCATCAAGCATAAGATTTTCTTATTAATTTTGATTTTGTTTCATTGAATTAATTTATTCTATTACCAAGTTAATTATGTTGTATAATCACAGTTGTATTTTTCTTTTTTTTGTTATGACGATTTAGCTCTTTTGGAACAATATTTTTGTGAATGATAATAGTATATGTTGGACCTAAAATGGTATGTTTTCTCAAATCTAATAATTAAAATCAAATATTATATATTACAACATTGATCAATTAATTCCAACTAAAATAATATATATTTATGTGTGTATGTATGTTGTAAAAATTGGATTTTAATGATTAAGTTTAGAAAACTAAAATAAAATAATTAAATAAATAAAAATAGTTAAATAAAATCCTAAAACTTTAAAATTTAGTAAGGATCTTCCAAACAAATAACTGATAGATGAAATTATGATTGGTGTAAAACCTTAATCTTTGATAAACATAATCCATTGCAACAAATTTCAAGCCATGGATTACAAAAGTTAGCTTAAATAATAAATTTTGGTAACAGGTAGAAAGAAATAATTAAATATATTTGGAATAAATTGTTAAAGTCCTATATCATTAGATATAAGTATACTATAAGCATAATAAATTTAACGAAATTGATTAGGTCATTGATAATTTAAAAAAATTGTAAATTTGTGAACAATTTACTAAATATAGATTAACTCACTTTAAGTGATGATGAATAGTGGAAGAATAAAAATTGAAAGATTACAATAAGCATAAATTATGGAGAAATGTTAATCTAGTCTGGCATAAATGTATAGGAGCTTATCTTTAATTGTTATGCCTTTTAATTTTTCAAATAATTGATGTTTTAATTAATTTTATTAAAAGTTTGGTTATCATCAAGAAAGAGACTATTCAGTTGAGTTGATCCATTATTGTGATGTTTTGTTTGATCATCATAAACCCTAAGTATTACAAATGAATTTGTTTAAATAAAATTTAAATTTTAGATAGATGATACTTCTATTCAGAGTAAACTTTTAAAGGAAAGAAGATCAAAGGTGAAATTTTGTGATGAAAATTTTTTGTTCATTAGAGAAATAACTAAGAGAAATGTCTTGAATTTAACTTTAGATAATATAATTTAATTTTGATTAGAATGTTAAGATTATTTAAAATCACTCTCTAAAGGAGCAACAACTAAATTTTATTTAAATAAATCATTTTAGAAACATGAAGAATTTAAAATCTAGACCAATAGTCAATAATCTAAAGAACTATTTTATTCTTAATCACATAATTAGAAATTTTATATTAATAACTTATTTTTATGAGCATATTATAATTATAGCAATTAATTAGTAAAAAATAATAGCATAATTAAAAAATAAAAAAGAAAAACCTAATGCTAATAATAATCAAAAGCATCTCGTTAGAGCATAGCTCCTAAATGTGGGTAATTAGGTATATAAGATTAATAAAATAACACCAAAACTCATAAAATAATTTTTGTTCAACACATAACTTACATATCAAAATTTAATACAATATAAGTGTATTAGAATTAAGGGAAATGACTTTAAAGTGAACCATGGGGTTAGTAAACCCAAACAATGCACTTATTATGTGGTATAAGAAAATTCTTATAAAGCAATAATAATTCATCATTCATGCAATGTGGGACTAGAACATGTAACCATTTTGCATGACTATACTTAAGATTATTGGAGTGATTCTATCATCTAATCAAGCAATTATGTGGTCAAATAATCATAATCTCATTACCCATTTAAAAACACCTAAGTAGATTCTTTGTTTGATAATGTAATTTTGTAATCGAACACTTCTTGGCTATCCATGCATGATCGCTAAATCTTTTCATTATATCACAATTTAGATCTACTAGTGCAGATGAAATAATGCTTGTTTAATCCAATCCATCTAATCATGATTTTCTCATAATCAAATGATTTAAGAGCCTTTAGATGAAGCAGTTCTTATGTAATGGTTCTTTTAACCAATATTTCAAGACATTAGGATTTTTATATTTTATCTATAATGACTAGTTGATCAGTTTCAAAAGTTGTTTTAGCAATTAGAAAAATGTTTATAAATAACTAAATTTTTTAATAAAAATTATTGATGAATTTCTTACAAAATTTATAGAAAAATTTTCAACTCATGACATTTATTTCATTAGCACCTAGTGCTCATCATCACAACCTAATTCATTGCCCTTCACATATAAAACTCATAATCTTTACTATCTTCTCAAATGAGTGAAGTTCTTTATTTTTTTAATTAATTCAAGTAAAATACTTGTACCTCACTCAATATTTTTTTAATTCATTTAAAATACTTGTACCTCACTAAATATTTTTAAGCATAAAGTTTTTGTTTGTATTAATTTTTAATTTTTTGTTACTAAATTATTTTATTTTTTCCAAGTTTGTTAGGTTGTGAGGTCATAGTAGTCAATTTCTGTTGTTTTGTTATTTTAACATTTTAAGCTACATATCATTTAACGAAAGTGTTATAATATTTATATTGGTTTTTTAATGTATTATTTGGGGTAGATGTTGGCTTCACTTTCAGTTGAATCATCTAAAAATAATTAGCCTTTCATTTTTTATTTAGACAAATTTTTTAATATTTTTTAAAAATTTATTACGAAAAGAAAATCAACAAATTTTAAAATAATAGTTAATTTTTTTAAAACAAATTTAATATTTGATAGAACATACTTTTAAACACATATATAAGTTCACTAAAAATATATATTAAAATTGTCTTTTAAATATTTTCCAGGAAAGATAAATTTTTATTCCAAATAGTTCACCCCTCGCTCACTAAATAACACTTCATAATGACATATGATGAAGTTTAGATCAATAAGAAGGGGTTGAATTGTTGTGAATAAAAGTTTAATTTTCTAACAAAATAACTTAAAAAATTTTTTAAAAAGTATTTTATAACATTTTTATTATTAACATAAAAATGTTAATACTTCTTTTAATAATAGTAAATTATAAAAAACATGAAATAGAAAAATCATTAAGTAAAATGTACAACAATGATATTTAGGTGATTCTAGTTAAAACATTTATATCTAGTCGTAACAAAATGTTGGAAAAAAACTTTATAAAAACCATTTACCAAAAGACTTATGGGTTAGGCCCTCATAAAAAAACAAGTTATGACAGCTTCACAACAAAATAAAATGACAATAGAGGAAAAACATTTGGGGACAAAATCAAAATCAATGTAACTAAAATCCTATAGTTAATGGAATGATAAAAAACACACAACTTTCTTAATTAAATCAACTAGGAAAAAAGAAATTAATAACTTAGTTGACTTGTGAAGAAGGTTGTAATTAAGATTTTGATGAGAAAAGGAAGTAGCTACAGTAGTGACAATTGCCATGGGCAACTAACTGCTTAAAACTTTTCTTCAAATTACATAAACATTCAGCAATCCATTTTGTCCAGAACATCTCTTGATTATAGAATTTTTCAAATAGATAAAAGTATTTATTAAACAAGAAAAACGAGCATTATTTTATCATCTTTTTTCTTATTTTTTTAGATGAAAATTTATTATTTAAATAAAATATTTTAAAGGCTTAAAAATTGCTAAAGAGATGTTGCACAAGAGTCACTTCAGTAGAATAAATTGAGACTATTTGTTCAAGAAAACTACATATTGGATGAATGAGATTTGATGAGGATGCTTAGAAAAAGAATTTGAACCAAACCATTAAATCTATCTTGATATGATGGCAAAATGTATCAGGCTTTATTAAAAGATGGAAAAGACCCAGAGTATTTGATCATGAAATTACACGATCAGAAGATTCAAGTTAGTCCCATAATTTGGAAGTATGCTGTGTAAAAATAATGCTTCGTTTTAGTCCCTCATTATGAAAGTGAGTGTAGATTATTTGTACATAAAGCTTACATGTTCCTTAAGGATAGCTTATTTGGGTTGACTGTTTCCTACTTTGCTAAAAAGGTCTATGCTTGTGCTGTCGATGATGATTTAAAAACTGTGTATATGGATACAAGAGAAATAACCCTTTCTGAGACCCTAAAACTACGTTCACAGTTCTACTTACTATCGCAATTGACTAACAAGTTTTGGGACTTGCATTCAAGACCTCTTAACAATAGCCAACATGTTTTATGAGCTGTAAAGACTTCTGGTTCTTTCATTAATAATTACTATTATTTTAATTAGAATTTTTTAATTAATTATTAAAATTAAAAATATACATTTTATAGAATTTATTAAATTAATACAACGATATAATTAAAAAATAATATAAATTCAATATAGTAAATGAAGAAGAACAATGTTTTTTAAGACAAAATATTTTTTAGGATACTAATTTTAATAAAATTTAATTTTTTCCTTTTGATAAATATTTCAATAGAGCTAACCTTTTAATCAAATTAAAACTAAACTACCTGAAATTTAATTAAAAAATGTGTCTTTCGATAGTTTGTTACTCAAACTAAAATGTTTTTCATAGGATTTCACTTATGCTACACTTTTTTAAGTTTTCCCATTAATACAAAAATTGTCTATCAAATATTTAAAAATTAACTTAAACAATTTATTAAATGTACTTTGATTTTATTATCAACAAATAAAATACCATGGCAAGAGGTGAGTAACACAATAACCTTTCTATTTTGGAGATAATAAAATCGTTAATAAAATTAATAAAAATATAAATTATTTCTAAAACGAATGTGCAAATAATTAAAGATAAGCACCCCTTACATGTGCACTATTACTTGATTAATGTTGTACCTTTATTTATGATAATTTCTTTAAAATTAATTCAATTTCTATTATATTTATCCTTTTTTATCACTTAAAGTGTCTTAATTTAAATTTTATAAATTATTAATAACCATTAAATTTTATGAAATTTTTAAGAAATTATTGAAGTAGTTTATTTTTTTAAGAAAACCTCTTCGCTCCAATTACACTTTACTAAATGATGTAGCTCACACAATGCTTTTCAAATTGATTTTGTTTTATTTGTAGAAATTACCAATACAAACTATTTAAGGTATATTGTATGATGACTGATTCAAAATTTGTAAAAAACATTAATTATTATGATTGTTGGATTACTCTTATGTTTAATGAATCAAGGTTTAATTGTTTAGCAATTTTTTCTAATATGCTTATTTTTTGTGAAACAAGTTTACATCTAGAAAATAGTCATGTATTTTCGAAAATGGTGACCTTGGAGTGTTTAGCAACCTTCAAAAGTTAAAGACATGTGCATTAGTTTTGATAAAATGTTTTTACTTTAAATTAGAATGTTAGCTTATGGATTTAAAGACACATTTTTTTCATAATAATTTCAAATTATATTTTGGCATCTAAATAGTTCAATCTTCTTCTTGATTAAGGAAATGAATAGGATTCAATTTTTTTAATCTCTCAAATCTTTCATTAATTAAAATCTTACTTAAACAATTCATTTATTTAGGAAACATGATTCTTTTTCCCAATCAATTTTTCCTTGGTTAAATCATACTCTTGTTTTTTTGTCAAATTCTATGTTTGTTTGATTGTTAAACATTAATTAAATAAAAAAACAATTTTATTAATTTTTTATGATTAAGTAATTTGACAAATTTAAGCTACATCTCAATTCTGCTAGAATGCAAAGTTCTAAGGCTGAGCTTAAGCTAAAGTAGTCATTTGTATTTATTATTTTCTTTGTTAAATCAAACTCTTATATGTATCCTTATTTTTATATTGAGTTTATCCCTAAACCTTAATTAAATCAAAAACTAATTCTATTAATATTTTCATAATTAAATATAAAAACAAATTAAGCCACATCTTAGTTATGCAAGAATCCAAATATCTTGGCTTCAACATAAGCTAAAGTGGACATTTGCAATTGTTGGGACCAGTGACTCAAACAAAATTGGTTAGGGTAGTCTACTGTAGTCCTAAATTTAGTTGCGCTATATAACGCCCAAAATTGACATGTAATTCTATAACCATATGAGTTAATTAGGTCATTAACTTGTGAGCACACAAGGGGGAGTCTGCCCCTTCTTGACTCACAAATTAGCATCGTGTAAATGCTTATAAAGTGCACATCACTTTTGTACTATACAATGTGGGACTATTCTTTTCCACTTGTTTATTTCAAAAATTAAGAGTGCTCATTGCCATCCGATTACTCATTTTCATGATGCACAGAGGAGATCACCTCTCCCTTTAAGTGGTGTTCTTAATTGATCCAGCACTCGAACTAATGAGATGATCAGAGGGTTGCTACATCATCAACTAAAAGTGATTCTTCCTTGTCTAACATCCAATTGTCATGAACTCATCTAACTTCATTAGATGACTTTTCTCCTGAATAATCTATTTTTGAATCATGTGGCTTTAAATAAACCATTTTGAACTCTATGGTTGAGATCATTCTCAATTTTATAGTTAATTAATCAAATGATCCAGATCTGATTTAACTTAATTAATGGCATAGATCAATTCTAGCAAGATCCAACTACTCAAAACACATATGCCCTTTACAATGTTTCATTGGATGGTTGTAATTTTCTCTGAGGCGATCCAATCACTCCAGTCAATCGTGCCTAATGATTAAAAAACTTGTCATTATATATGTCATTGAAGTAGTCATTTTAGAGTTTTGGGCCATTTGGAAAAGCATTTTAGGATGTTTGGTAATAGCTTTTCAAATAGTTTTTGCTTAATTTTTAAATGGTTATTAGAAAACTTTTTCGATAAATACCTAATTATTATGAATAAAATAACTATTAAATGTGAACAAGATTTTAACAACTCAAAGAAGGGTTTCACCATATTCTATTGAAATAAATATTTCCTAGTAGCACCCACAGACTACAACTTGAAATTTCAAATTCTTTGAGTAAGCCTAATTCTTCTAAGCTTTTATTTTCTGAATTCTTCTTTCAATTTTTAGTTTATTAGTCTTTTATATTAATAATAAGCAAACAAAAATTTGTAAGTTTTTATCAAAAATTGTTTATTACTTTATTTTTATTTTTCTTTGGGTTGAGCGATGGAGTATTTGCAAAAGCCTAAGTTTGATTTGATTTAAAAAACATGAGTTAGGGTTGACCTTCTAAAAGCTTGGTCTTTTTTTAGCCCTAAAAAGCTAGTAATTTACATGTGAATCGTTGGAAAAAATCTCAAATAGCTTTGATGTGAATCGTAAGGAAAAATCTAAATTTATAACTCCTTTACTAGTAGAGTTTTTCTCAAACTAGGTTCAGGGTGGATGTAAGTTCTAATTTGAACGAAGTCTACTAAAACTTTTGGTGCACCATTTCAACTTTTATTTTTATTTTTTTAATCAAAAATATTATAAATTAATATATTCAAAAATTCAAGTTTTCAACTAACATAAAACTATATTTACAAAAAATATTTGAAAAAATAGTGTATTTCTTATTGGAAAAAATTATTTTGAAATCGCCCTTTTATGGGATTCACACATTAGATTTTACTTTAATGATAAAAATTATTTATAAAACCAACAAAAATTTCATATTTAAGATATTATTTATGATGATCCTAAATAAGTCTTAACATTTTAAGAATTTTATGAATTACATCATTTTCTCAATTTATTTTCGTATTACTTTTTTAGTTTAAATTTCTTAATCATAGTTTACATTCACAATAATTGATTTTAATGACTAGATTTGAGAACCCATGATATTTTTGGTTTAACATATTTGTGTGTAACTATGCTACTATTCATTTCACTCTCAATCCAAAAGTTCAAGATTTTAATTAAATATTAGCTTTAACCTTTCATTCATGTGATGTATGACCAAGTTCCCTGTAACAGTGTCATCTAATATGATTATAGCATGTAAACAATCAACATCTTCTGTCTATAAGATCTTCTAACATGTGTAAAAAAATTTCTCTACTAATTAGTTTTTTTCTTTTTGGAAATGATTAAGTGTGTATTAGTATTTAAAATCACTTGATTAATTAACTAATGGTGCACGCTTATTAACGTTTTCTTTTAAATCGTAGGCCTTTCCACATTATCAAAATACATGTCAAACTCTTGTCTAATTTTTTAAATAATGAATTTGACATTTATTATATGGTTCTTTTAAATTCTTTTATTTTCTATTAAACTTTTCATATCATTTACAAAAACAAAGTAACTTTTTAGCCTATTTTTTGTAGTAATTTTTTTCCTCACTGCAACATATGTTGTCTTCTTTTTCTTCTCTAACCATATTGCAAAAGAGTCCTTCATTGTCTTCTTCCTTTTCACTTATTATAGTAAAAAATATCTTGGGAGATTTCATTCGGGGGAAAACTAAAAGGAATTTATATTACTTTGCATATTTCTCTATTAATGTGTTTTAAATAACTCGTAATCTTAGTCCTTCAATAGAAATAAAAAAAACATTACAAAAGGGCAGTGGCTTCTGAGAACAACCACCTTCGCCTAAACTTAATGAAAAATTATTTTGAGTCTTAGATCACTTGTAGAATTTCTTATCATAAGAAGGGAATCTTGCCCTTATACTAATTGAAATTTTGTTTTACAAGATGACAACAAATAGCTAAGAATTATAGTTTCCTTTTTTAAGAAAACTACAAAAAGAAATATCTTAAAAGTACTTTTAAAATTTTAAATTTAACTTGAAATATATTATTTTATTTAAGTAATAAGTTTTATAAAAATTATGAAATAAAAAAATCAATAGGAATTAAAATATACACAAATGATTTTTAGGTGTTTTATTTAAAACAAACTTATGTACCCCAGACATAATCTTGGAGATAACAAACACTCAATATAAGCCTTCTGCCAAAAGATGGGCAGACTAATCTATTACCATAATGAAACAAAATATAGTGTACTACAAAATTACAATAATATAAAATGGCAACAGAAGAAAAAGAATCGATGACATAAAACAAAAAATGATTAAAGAGGCATAAGTATCTTAATTAAATCAATTAAGAATAGCAAAAATTAATAACATTATAGATTGAGAAGAACACTACATTTAAGATTTTGATGACTAAAGGATAAAATGTATTGAAGCGATAATGTCACATTCTATAAGTGTCTTGAATGTGATAACTTAAAATTTTTTTACATTTTGTTAAAATTCATTAATCCATGTCATTAAAAAATTTTCTTATTCATAGACCTTTTCCAACAACTAAAGCTAGTTGCTAAATAAGAAAAAAATCTTATTGTTCCTATTATTTTCATATTTTTTAACAAAAATATTTATCTTTTAAATAAAATGATACAGTATCTTAAAATAATTACTATATGAGCTATTGTGCTTGAGATACTTGATCAAAATGACTAGGACTATTTGATCGTGAAAACGGCACAATTGAATTGATGCGATTTAATTGGGGCTTTTTAGAAATAGGATTTGATTATGACCATTAGACATGAATCCTAATCAAATGACTGGATTTTGATCCTATGTGCAGAATAACATAGACTGTGTGAATGTAAAATAATATGATCAAATGAAGGATATTATTTATCTTCATAAAAAAGTAGAGAAGATGGGAATCATTTGATAATGTAATTATGAAACCTAATAATTTTTGTTTGCAAGAGCGATTCACAAATAATGCATTGCTTGTCCCACATTCGGGGTTGGTTGCCTTCTACTTTGCTTTGGAATAGTGATGCAATATGCACTATACGTGAGGATACAGTAGTAATAACTAGATCCACAAACCATATAAAATATTTTCGTATTCCTACCTAGTATCATACCTAGTTGAGTGGTTTGAGCACATGCATTCGAAACCCTTTAAAGACATCCAATATATTCTAGACATTGTCAAGGCTATTGGTTCCAATTAATATAAATTAGTGTCATTCTTAGTAATTTGTGGTTGTAATTATAACATATAATTTCTAAAATTTATTGAAATATTATTAAGATATGGTTAAAAATAGATTTTCAAGATAGTTTAAGTGGACACATTAAGTCATGAAGGATTGTAATGTAAGTGGTTACCTGCTCATTTAGTTGAAGACAATAAAAATAGCACATTTTAGTTGTTTTACTTACAATTGAAATTTGTAATGGAAATAATCTTTTACTTTCTACATCAAATAATTATTTCAGGAATATTTTTGTTAGGGAGCATCCACTATTTTAACTAAGAATAATAGCTAAAAGGTATAGAAATTATCAAAAGGATAAGCTGCACAAACTCTTGTTTTAAAAACAATTATTTGATTTAATATATGTTGATAATTATGAGCCTGCAATATCATTTTCTATAGTACAATATCTTGCATTTTGAAAAGAATTTCTTATACAAAATAATATCATTGATATTTTTTAAAAAGCTTTTACTTCTTATTTTCAAAAATGTTTATATGCTGTAGATATTATCTAAATATGCATGTTAAAAATTATTGATTACAATTGTGGCATTAAGGCAAAAGAAAAAAACTATTCTATATATTTTCATTCAAAAAGTAAAAGTTTATATTATAGTTGGCTTTGTTACACTAAGGATGTGATAATTTCTCATACTCATAATCAATTTAGATAATTTATAATAAGTCATGCTTGATTTTTAATACATGAAAAACATGTTTTGTTGCAGTCTTTTATGTATTTTAACTTTCTTTTTATAACATAGATTTTATACTTGTGTTTGATAATTGTTTTAAATAGTATAACATTTCACTTTAATATTTCAAACTTTTTTCATTAATTATTGTTTATGTTTTGACTATTTAACACCTTTTGTCTTTGAAAATATTTTTTCTTTTATTATCAAAAATTATTCTACATAATTTAAAGTTCGTGTAAATTTTGTAGTCCTCACTGTGTTATTTTTTTATTTCTTAAAAAATTTTAGATACATTATTTGATAGAATATCATTTTTTTCTTAACTTATGTTAGAATATTTATGGAGGTTCTTATCATATTAATTTATCTTATCATTTATTTAATTTTTTTGATTAAAAGTTCTATTTTTATTTAAATTTGGTACTTTCTATTCACTTTGTGGCACTTAAATTTATTTTGGATAACTTATAAATAGATGTTTGTCATTTAAAATGTCCAAAAAATTTTAAATATTTTTTTTACAATATTTTGATGAATTCAAATATTTAGATAAAAAATATATTTTTGTCTGCACTCATAGAATTGCAATAATATTGGTTTGTTGATTGAGCTTTTACTACAACAAAAAGATATTTTTCACAACAAAATACTTACCATTAATATTAAATTGTTTAGTTATTTTAAATAAAACTAAAGACTTACATTTATGCATTACATTTTTGTTAAATATTAGTTGCAAAAAAGTTATGTTTTAACAAACAAAAAAACTTTTGCTTGCATTTTAAATGATTGATTTCATTATTGTAAAAGAAGTATGTATCATTGAAAAAGAAAATTGTATCACTAAGAGATATAAAAAATAGTGATTTACAATATTAAATTTGCTAAACATTAGCCAAAAAAAACACCTAAAAGTAATTATAATATTAAAAAATAAATGAAAAGTATTCTATAAAAATTAAAGCAAGAATAAAGATCATCATAAGTAAAATGTGGTACTAAAAAGTGCTTAACAAATGTATTAATAAGAACAAAAATTATGAGAGGAAGAAATGAAATATATTTTTGGATAGTTCAATTGAGAATAATATATTATTCAAAAATGCTTAAATACAAGAAAGTAAAAAATTTTTAATATTTATAAAACAATTCAAAGTTTTTATTAAAAATTTTTTTTTAACTATAATGATAAGGAATATGTTTATGTAAACGTAGTAAGTTTAAAACAATGTAATAAAATATAACTATTAAGGCAATTACACACTTGAATATTTAAATAGGATGATTAAAATTTAGTCCAAATATCAACCTTATTATCAACGAAAAATAAAAAACTCAACATAGATGAATTGTATAAAATGACAAAACTTCGTATTTTCAAAAATAGAAAATTATGCATGTAGTCATAATAATGAAAATAAAAGAGTAATATGTATAAAAAAGGTTAGATATTTTAAATATTTAAATAATGAAAATAAATTGGGTGACATGTTAATGAAAAATATAAAGCAAAATATTATTTTAACTTATTTTTCAAAAAAAAATCTACATAAAAATAATAAAATAGAGAATTATTTTGATAAAAAAAATTAAATATGTTCAAAGGAATTAGAATAATAATTTAATAATGTATGAAATTAGAAACTCATTTTGGTTGTATAATATATTAAAAAAATGTTTGCAATAATTTGATTCATAGATATTATGTCTTAAAAAAATATTCCCCAAAATAGTTAGAATATGACATAAATAATTTTAATAAGTATTTAGATTTACATACATTTTGAAAATTTTTTCTTCAAATTATTAGGATAACAAAAAATTCCTCAACATTTGAAATTAATTGGATAACATGCCAAAATAAAATTATATAAAAAATAAGTTTTATTAAAAATCATGTTTTGGAAAATAATTTTTTTAAAATAAGTTCAAAAAAATTTTTGATTATAATTTAAATGCTCAAATGTTTAAAATGAATTTTGATATATTAAATAATCATTTAAAACAATCATTAAGATATACAAACGCTTCAAATTTGATTATACAAAGGTACTTCCATGGTTTAGTAACAAACTATTTTATTAATAATCAAACACAAAATTTTTTTATTAATATGTGGAAAATTTCAAGAAAATATATTCACAAAAGAAAATCATTACGATAGAAAATACTCATATTGTTAAAAATTAATAGCACATATTTATTTGCCATAACATTTTAAGGATTATGTAAACTTTATAAAAAACAGAATCGATAATTCAATAGAAACACAAAATGTTCAAATTAGATTACATTGAATGATAAAAGAAAAGTAGTGAAAGATTAAAAAAATATGAATATTTGCTTCTTTTTTAATAATTCTTATGATATCTATAGAGAAGCAATGTGGCTACATCCACTAGCCTTTCCTATTGTCTATCTTATATGATGTTGGGCATTTAGAAATGTAGTTTGATTAGATTGCAAAACCTAATTTAGAATGGTATTTCAAAATAAAGATTAATGATAAGAAATGAAAGAATAATTCCTCTAAAAAGTAATCAACAAAAAATATTTAAATGTTAATGATTTCACAAAATTTAAGCAACAAAAATGTTTCTAAACAAGAAATGTAAATATTCTAATGAAAGAACAAAAATAAAATTATTAAACTTAAAAAAAATTAAAAAAACCAAGTATAGTTATGTTTAACTAGAATATAAAATATAATTTACCTAAATAATAAATATTATCTTGTTCTATTAGTGATGGATATGTCATTATCAAGCAATCTCAAAAACTATTTTTGTAGTTTTTAAAAAAATAATTTTAGCATAAATTTTAAAAGCTATTATTAATTTAAAAATTTATAGTTTTTATGGTAATTAAAATATGGAAATTTAACTTTTTTATTTGATCTTTAAAAATATATTTTCTTAATGTATTTGAGTAAGCATGAAAATTACAAGGGACATACATTGATAAAAGAAGGTATAAAAGAGACAAAAAATTTCAAGTCTTAGAGACCTGGTGGGTCGTATTTTTGGGAATACGTTGCCTTTTCTGATGATCGCCAGAGTGTTGCTCAAACGCTGGGGCCACCATAAGAACTTTAGAGTGTTTGATCTGTCCGCGAATTGCTTCTGCTTACACTTTGAATCGAAGGAGGCTCGGAATGATGTGTGGCTCGGGGGGCCATGGCAAATTGCTGGCCAAGCCATGGGCTTGGATGTTTGGTCGCATGAATTCACTCCCGGCGACTCCCACGCTATGTGCGCTCCGATCTGGGTGCGATTCCCCGGCTTGCCCCTGATTTACTGGGATACGGACAATATCTTGCGGATTGCGAAGGCTATAGGGGATCCGTTCCTTCTCGATGGGTGGATGGCGGCTATGGAGAGAGCGTCCTATGTTCGGGTCTGTATTCGTACAGACCTTTCGAAACCCTTGAAGCCAGGCATCTGGCTAAAAGGGGACTATGGGAGAATCTACCAAAGCTTCGAATATGAGGGACTGCCGAGGATTTGTTTCTCATGCGGTCGAGTGGGGCATCTTGCAAGCCAGTGCAATGGGCAGGTTATGAAGGAGGTGTCTCAGCCTGGACAGAGGGAATGCTTTGGAACGAAGGCGAACGGGGAGCAGAGGAAAGGAGGAGAGGTCACCACCGAGATTACGGATGAAGCGCAAGGACTTGGGCCTTGGATGCTAGTTCAACACAAACGAAGGAAAACGGGTGCTGATGCTCGTAGGGGTCCGGCAGCCATGGCTAGCCATGAACTCAGGAAGGACGTTCAAAGAACCCGTGGGAGGGTGCACGCCGACTCATCCAGGGGGGTCAGTCATTCCTCGAGGGAACGTGGGAGGAGCAGACCTAGGCGGGGCTCACCATCCAGGAGTCGTGCTCAACGCGTGGCGGATCCTGGTGATCGGAGCTTGGGGGCAGAAGGCGCGAAGTGGGAAGCTCAGGGGGGCAGAGTTAGGGGGAAGCTGATTGGATCAATGACGGCTCAGGAGAAGGAGCCACCCACTGGTGTGGGGGGCGATGCGGTTTAAGAATGTGGACTGCGGCTGCGCTTCGTGGGGCGCAGCAGCCATCTCTGGTGGGTGGCGGAAGGTCGAGGTATGCAGCAGCTTGGCGATGGGCTCTCTAATGACATTATCAATGAACATTATTGTGTGGAATATAAGAGGCGTCAAGAAGAAGAATTCTAGGAGCTATTTGCGCAGGTTGATCCGTGAAAGGAAAGTTGCTGCTGTGGCGTTAATGGAGATGAAGGCTGTGGGGTTCTCCAGACAACATGCAAATTGGCTGCTAGGGGGAGGATGGGATTTTGTGGCACAACCCTCAGAGGGACTATCTGCTGGATTTCTTATTCTGTGGAGGAAGGAGGTGGACCTTGTGGTCTCTGGTGCTTCATCTCATACCATGACTTGCACAATTAAAACTTCACATGATGGCAGGTTGAATTGCTATTTTATTTACGGCCCGAAGTGCCATCACAAGCGACGGATTATTTGGGAGGATGTCCGAAATTTTTGCGGTAGTAATGAGCCTTTGCTTGTTGCTGGAGATTTTAATTTGATCCTGGCACGGACAGAAAAACGGGGGGGCCGGCGCTTCTTTTATGGTAAGGACCAACAGGATTTTGCGGATCTTATGCAGGAGCTTCAACTTGTGGATTTGGGGTTTTTCGGCAATAGGTTTACGTGGAGCAATGGGAAGTAGGGGGTGCACGCATTCTTGAACGCCTGGACCGGGCTCCTATGAACTCGGCGGGGCTGATTGCTTTTCCCAATTGTTTGGTTCATCACCTCAGCAGGCTGGGTTCGGATCATTGTCCATTGTTAATCAAGACGGGAGGTGGAGATCAGTGGCAGTATTCCAGCAGGCTATTGTTCGACAGTGTGTGGCTGGACTTCCCTCAATCGTTCCAGGTGGTGGAGAAGGCCTGGAGGAGGACTGTTAAGGGTGACAGTATGGAGATTGTGATGACAACATTTCAGCGGTCGATGTAGGCGCTGCGCTGATGGAGCCGTGAGGAGGTGGGGAATATTATTGATCGGAATAAGGTGTTGGAGCGGGATATTGAGGAGCTCCAAACAGGGAGTCTTGCGATGGTCTGTCGGTCGAGGACCATAAGCGGCTTGGTGATTTGGTTGTTGTCTTTCATCGGGGTGTGCTCACGAGGAACAGTGGTGGTGGCAGTGCGCTAAGGTGCAATGGGCGCAGCTTGGGGATTGCAATTCGAGGTTCTTTCACATTGCAGCATCGGCTCGTAAGAGGGAGAATCGCATTACATTCTTGCGGGACGTTGGCGGCAACATTGTGGACTCTCCCGACAACATTAGGCGGCTTGTCTTCGAGTTTTTCGAACGGAAATGGGGCGATAGCAATTTGGCGCCATTGCCCCCAATTTCCCCGCTTTCGGGTTTCGTCAGTGAGGAGGCTGGTTGTGGCCTTTGCTGGAGGGTGATGGAAGATGAGATTTTGGTGGCTATGCAGGGCATCAAAAGGAATCGCGCCCCGAGTATCGACGGTATTACTATGGATTTCGTCAATGGATATTGGAGAATTACGCAGCGGGACATCATCAAGGCTGTTTTGGCATTCTTTGAGGAGTGTAGAATGCCGAAGAGTTGGAAGGACACCCTTGTGGTCCTTATCCCGAAGAAGCAAGATGCTTGCTGGTCAGAGCACTTCAGGCCGATCAGTTTGTGTAACACAATCCACAAATTCGTGGCTCAAATTCTTGTTGGCAGGCTGAAATCGCTGCTGCCTAGTCTTGTGTCTCAGGAACAGGCGGCCTTTGTCCCGAGGAGGAGTATATCAGATAACATAAATATTGCCCAGGAGATAGTAGCGAGAATGCGATCCTGCATCGCTGCTTCTGGCCTTATGGCAGTGAAAGTCGACAAGGAGCAGGCCACTGACAGGGTTCGATGGCATTTTTTGCTCGAAACTATGAAAGCTATGCGATTTCCTGCTACTTGGTGTAACTGGATTACTACATGTATTTCTGGTCCTAGGTACGCTGTACTCATTAATGGGGCACGTCTTCCTTGGGTGTCGGCGCGTCGTGGTCTCCGACAAGGCTGCCCATTATCCCCCTTCCTCTTTGTCATGTCCATGGAATACCTGTCGTGCATCATGCGGGAATATGAATCCCGGTAGCTGCTCGGGTTTAGGCCGGGGATGCATACACCTCTGGTTTCCCACCTCTTGTTCGCGGATGATGTGTTGATTTTTGCTCCTGCATCCAGGGAGGCTGCGTGCGCTGTCCGCAGCATTCTGCGGGCATTCGAGGTTAGCGCTGGATCGAAGGCTAACTTGTCCAAATCAAAGGTCTATTTTAGCAACAGATTTAGCAAGAAGCAGTCCAGCTTAATTTCTCGGAAACTCGGTAGGGCAATCGGCCATGCCTTGGTGTATTTGGGGGTCCCTATTACTGCGCGCCAATTGACTAAGGAGGACCTGAGTGCCATAATCCAAAGAATTGATAATACAGTAATCAGCTGGCGCGGACGGGTACTGTCGCTTATGGGCAGGGCTGTGTTGGCGTCCTCGGTTTTGTGTGTTATCCCCAACCATACTTTGCGCCACTGTTTGGTGCCGGCGGGAACCATTGCTGCAATTGAACGCAGAATCAGACAATTCCTATGGGGCGGCACGAGTAGTGCTCGGACGCTGCACTATGTGCCCTGGGACTGTGCGTCTTTGCCGAAGGTTGCCGACGGGCTCGGGCTCCGGGGCCTTAACATTTGGCACCAGGCCCTGCAGATGGGGAATTGCAAGTGCATCCTTGGGCAGGAAGGCGGATTATGGGTCGAGATGAGGAGAAGGAAGTACGGGTTCATCGACCCATTGATGAAGACACCCCGGAATGCCTCGGCCGTTTGCAAGATGATCCTGGGAGCCATGCCGACGACAATTTCGTGCTTCGTGTGGCGCATCGGCGATGGGCGGAGGGTGAGATTTATGGAGGATAATTGGCTTGGGGTTCTACCTATCTGCTGCTAGCCTACGTTTATTAATGTCCGCACAAGCTGGCCAGAAAGCGTTGTCGAATGCATCAGGGACGACGGTGCTTGGAATGTTGCGGCGATTTCCAGCTGGGCGGGTGAGGAGCTTATCGAAAGAATTAGGCATCTCCCGCGAGCTCGGGACTCCGTCCAGGACTGCCTGGTCCAGACGCATACGGAAAAGGAGAAGGCTCATAGTGGCCGAATCTACGCACAGCTCAAACACGAATCGTCCCTTGCGGGGGGTGGCAGCCGGCGGCGTGATGAAGCTATGGGGAGAATTTGGAAATTAAAGGTGTTGCCGAGGGTTCAGGTCTTCCTTTGGCGGGCTGCTGGCGACTTTCTGCCTACGGCGACATGGAAGGCTCGCCGGGGAATAAGCCGCGATCCCCTGTGCCCGTTCGATTGCATAGAGGAGGAAACCCTGCAGCATGCGCTGTTGGACTGCCCATGTGCCCGGGAAGTGTGGGGGACCAGCCATGCACGTCACGTGCTTAGGGTGCTGGGCTGTCCCACGGGTGCGGCGTCCGGGTTTAGTATTTTGGAGATGCTGTTCAGGCTCTTGAGTTCTCCTGCGGCGCGGCGCGACGGTGCAGTACAGCATGTGGCGACTATTGCTACTACTTTGTATTACATCTGGTCGAGGAGAAATGCGCTTATACACAACGGCTTCGTGCCTACTATATGCTCGGTGTCTCGGACAGTGAGGTTCGAGGTCAGCACAACCCTCTGGAGGCTTCTTATCCATTCATCTCTGTCCAGCGGGAATCCTGGCAAGTCCTCGGATTTGCTTGTCACGAACGGTTGGCTTCCCCCCCCCCCCACAGGATGGATTAAGGTCAATTGTGATGCCGCAGTTGGTGACTCCATAGCTGGTCTTGGTGTCGTTGTTAGAGACTGCTCGGGCAAACCTCTCATGGTGGCCGGTAGGAGGATGTTTTCAGTGGCTGCTGATATGATGGAGGTCCAGGCCATAATTATGGCCTTTGACCTTCTGAGGGAGTTTCTTTCCCAGTACCGTGCAGTTGAGTTCCAGTCTGATTCGATGGCTGCACTTCTGGAGGCTCGGGATATGGTTACCAAACCTAGTGGGAAGGGGATGCTTGTTGTTACTCTGCAGTATGTTAAGGCCATGGAGGCTTTCCGGTTTTCTCATATCCACAGAGAGGGGAATGAGCCTGCTGACTGGGCTGCCCGTAGAGCTTGCACTCATGAGTTCATTTGGGGTCCTGAGGAATCCCTTCCTCAGCCTCTCATCCAATTTATGCTGTCTGATTTTCTGTTTGATCCCCCTTGAGGATCTAACTGTAAAACCTGTGTGGCTTTGCCACTTTTGATATAATGATATATCCTTTTCAAAAAAAAAATTGAAGTAACTCAAAATCGATTAATATGTTTACACAATTTGATAACTCAAAAGATTAAAGTAAAATTAAAAGAAGTTATTACTTTTCGGAATTAAGAAAAGAAAAAATTATGTGAATTTACTAGAAAGAATTATTTTACCAAAGAAATGAAATTAATGATTAAATAATTCAAAAATGTAAGGACATTATATTAAAAAATAATAATTGATTAGGATAAGTGAAAATATTTGAGATGAATTTTCAATGTTAAAAAAAGTCTTTGTATAGTTCAAAAAAATTATATAAGCAAAATTCTAATTATAGGTCATTTTAGCAAATAAAAGTTCTAACAATTTGAAGGATATATATTATGTAATTAAAAAGTAAGCTATAAAATATTATAAATAGTAAATAATTATTATTTTAAAAATTAAATATATTGTCTAAAAAATGCATATCAACACATATAGACAAATAATATGAAAGATAAAAACATATAAATTAATACAATAATAAAACATCAAAACTATTTAGTGTTAGCGAACTAATGTCACTCTAAGAATTTGTTATTTATTTTAATTATTCTTTCAAGAAGGTAGTTTTAGGGAAACTTATTTATTTTTCACTAAATATTTTTTTTATTCAGAATCAATCAAATTAAAATCAAATGGGTGATAAAAGAAATCACTTGCATGTCATGAATGTTAAAAAAAATAAAATTTAAGAAGTCTTTTTTAACTTAAGTAAACCATTATGTCATAATATTGTTATTCTTAAACAGTAAATAAATTAAAGAAAAGCAAAGGTGCACAAAAGGTTTAGGTGATTCTATGAAACTATTGCCAGTGTTTCTCTTAATCAAGTAAACTAAGTTTTGAATAACAATGCTTATTATTGTAGCTACTATTTTTTAGATAGTGGTGAAGTACAAGTCACGTCACTACAAATGCAGCAATATAGTTTACACATTTATTAAATACTTGAAGAAATAATACAACAAAATTTATATAATTCATTAAAAAGTTATATGATACAATAATTAAATACTATGAAAGAATGCTACCAAATTAATCTAGAAAAGTTGATAAACCAAGTAAAATACTATATAAATTAGAAATCAAGTAAATAAGATAAAGGATGATACCGTAGTGAAAAACACAATCAACTTTCATTTTCTTGTTTTACATATAACATTACTTTTTAATTGATTCATTATCAAATTTTTTAAAAAACTTATTTGTATTTATATGAATCAAAGGAATATAACGAATCAAGAAATTTAAATAATTAAAAATCTAATTCTTAAATGAATAAAAAATGCTATTGAATTTATATGACACTACAGACTTTGAGTCATATATTTAATGCTGTTTCGTTCATGCCCTACCTAATCTTCTAATGAGTTCATTGCATGTCATAACATATGCCATTATTTTGTATGAATCTTTAAGATTATACATATTAATGGACTTCTTAGGTAGCTACTTAGTGTTGAAATATGACAAGAACATCAAAGTAGTATAAATAGTATATTTGATGCAAATTGCTCATGATTTGAATTGACTTAAGTTTCATTTGTTTCCATGAAATATCAATAATATTGTAAAATAGTTGAAAGGTACAAATGTGTAAAACATATGTAATTTTTAATTTTATTATTTTTTTAAATTATAATAGTTGATCAATTTAAAGAATGAAATTTATATATTAAATATTTATTAAAACATTTATATTAATATAACATGTATGAAATGCATGCCTTATTATCTCCCAAATTTAATATTTAAGAGCAATATAATATAAGCATATATTTCATATCAACATGAAGGGAAAGTTTTATAATTCTAATTAAAATAAAGTATATTTACTAAATTTATAGTGAGAATTACTTCATCAAGTGCTAAAGAAATGATTTCAAGATTTACAAGTTTAGCTACACATGAGAAAAGCTACTAACACTCATTCACATATACTCACAAGTGAATTACATAATAAAATGCTAGAACGTACTCTTTAATTAATTAATTAATTTTTGATTTTCCTACACATGATTCAAATATCACTTAAGATAAAAATTATTAACAAAAAATATTATTCAACAAAAGATTGTTCTATAATCAAGTGTTCAAGAGTTATAACGATTTGCGTTTCACTTGAGCAACTTTTGTTTTTGTACATAAGCACAGTAGTTACTAAAAGAAAGTTTATAATTAAACAGTTTTAAATTTATTGAAACTATCATGAATAAGTAGTTGTAAATAATAAAATAAGTTTTCAATAAAGCATAGTTTATTGTTTTTTATAATAAAATAAAAAATATTATAATAATAAGGGAGTAAAGAAATATGAAAAAATAAACAAAAAAGTAATATCATCATTATTATAAACTATTTTTTAATGCTTTAAATTAACAAAATATTATGTCTAAAAATTCTAAAACCATTTACATTATCAAATATTTCATATTTAATTTAATAAAATATTTATAGGGCATAAGAAAAAAAGTTGTGTGATTCTTGGAGAAGCTAAATAAAATAAATTCTATTGTGGGAGTTATTATAATATCAGATACTGCTATGGCTCAAATAAAGGTACTATCAATAAATTCTCAATCTAATTCATTATAAGACATAAATAATATTTTCTTATTTTGAGTGGTGGGTGGTTTCTTTTTAATAGGCTGGATATTGTCTATTGATGTTGATGTGTGTAGCTTAAACTTTTGTCAATGATGAGTTAATATCAAAGTATGCATTGTTGCAAGGACTTTATGGTCATATAACAAGTGTCATCATAAGAAAATATTTTCTTTTGTATAGAAAAAACATCACATAAAATCTCTTTGAAACTATTGGCAAATTTAATTGGTATAGTTTTTGTATTTATGACATAAGTTGACTTTTTTAATAAAAAATAATGTATGGTTTTGATTAATGGTCTAATGTTTGCTGCATGATAAACCATTTGTAGAAATGAAATTGATTATAATGATACTATTTATAATGAACTTACACCCTTTTCTCCAAACTTGATAAAGGTATGGAATGAGATGGCACGTCTACAATCCTCACTTCTCTTAGGTTGAGTAAAGGTATGTCTCATAACTATAGCGGCCTAGTGTCATCAATGGCATCATTGGAGTAGTCATTCTCTAAGTAGGAATAAGAAGCATATTCTTTGATTTCTTATTCACCCCTAGTGTTAAATTACCCAAAGTTCTCTTTTGCAATATATCTTATTGTTTGTGTTATTGCACTACTATATGACCTTACCTTTCACATCGAGAATAAGTTAGTTTAGGTAATTAATGAATAGGTTGGTTGGTTTTCATAGTGAGTTTAAGGATAAGAATTGGTATGGGATGTGTTGGTACCTAACTTCTAGATTATCTAACATAGGTGGATTACAAGTTTAACATAGTTGATGGTTGAACTTTTTTGTTAGATAAAGCTTTTTTAGCCATCAAACTTATTAGCAATGTTATTAACCTCTTCCAAGCTGTGAATTATGTGCTTATAGACCTCCTTCAACATGTGTTCTCTGTGCCCAAGGTGACCAAAGGGTCTTCATTAACACAACAACACAAGTCATAGTCATCTGCTTTAGTAATGTACTCATAAACATATTTTCTCCATATGTTAGGCAAGTCCTTAGTCATGTAACTAATTTTTTTATTAGTGTCATATGTATTTTTGTGAGTGGTAATCCCCTTTATTTCAGAAAACCACACCTTCATTTTTCATCAACTCTATTCCATTAGAAGCAATTGTCTAAGGAAATCCACTTTATGTGTCCTAAATGGTTTATGCTACATTCAAAGATGTGAGTGTCATATTTTAAGGACTTCATGAGTTTTGCATCATCATTTTCTTGGTATCAACCAAAAAAAAAACAGTTTTGATTATAAGAAGTATTTTGTTAAGGTGGTTGGCAATATTAGGTTTGAAAAGGTAGACTCATTTTGAGCTTGTTCTGAGGCACCATAAATATATATTCCTCTTACTTGGCTTGAATAAAATTGTATTCCAATTAGAAGATCATTGAGCATCATTTGAGATTGGTTGTTATGTGGGTGCTCCTTGTTCGTGTGCATATTTGTACCCATTAGTAAAAAGAAAAGAAAAAAAACCCTAAGCTTTCTCTCTTTTTTAAAATTTGGTGCCAAGACAATTAAAAAGAAGGCTTACTTTAGCTTTGCCTTTTTATTCACATTGCAAACATTGGCATAATCAAGCTCTAAAGCAAGGCTTGATGCTTATCAAGAAAGCTTGAATGGCAACACACACAGGACAACTATCTAGAGAAACTTCAATGAAGATGGAACCAAGAACAACATGAGGGGCATTCCTTATGTTAAGCTTACAACAATGTTAATAGGACAAAGAAAGGCTATTTCGAATAGTGTTTGATAAAAATAATTTTGTGATAAAGAAATAAAAAAGCATCAAAAAATATTAGCAAGCTTTATGAAAAATCCAAAGTAACAAATTAACTTACACACAAAGCTTGTTGAAATGCTTTAAAAAATACAAATAAGAATAAGAAGGAAGGCAACAATAGACAGAAGTGGCAATCCGAAAAAACTTCACATGATGAAGTGAAAGGAGAAGCACAGTGTAAGGAAACAACATAATGAAAGGAATCAATGAAGTGAAAGAAACATCAAAATAAAAGGAACCATTGTTCAATAGTGATATGAAGGCATTGTAATAGAGTTGTATATAACAACTTTTAGAGGACAATGATTTGATACATTGTAGTTCTCATTACGATTAATTCTAGACCTCAATCAGACAAAATGGAAATAATTGACTTTTAGACATCCAAAGATCAACCTTTTCAAAGAGTATATGATAGAAAGTAGATTTAGTGTTCTATTAAGGTCTAAATTAGAGCCTACAATACTAAAGATGCTCAATATATTATTAGAAAATATAAAAGAGGTATTATCTAATAATTAGGATTAGGTGGCACGTGTGACATTTTAGAACTTTTCAAAAATTGACTTTCCAAAACTGTTGCATGGATTATTAAGTTGGGTAAGAAGCAACTCCTTAAAAGTTAAGCACAAAATCCTATAAAAAAGGTTTTTTTCACATCTAATTTTACACATAAAATAAAGTATTTAGAAAAATACTATGTGATGTATTCTAATAAAAAAGTAACTTTAACTTTAGATTACAACCATAAAAATAAAAGTTACTAAAAGATTAAATATTTAGGCAATGATGTGGATATTAACAGAAGCAAGAATTTGTTTAGTTATTAACTCCCCTGATGAAAACTCTCTCATCTTTTATCATTATTTCTCACAAGAGATTTGATTAATGGTTCTTTTAGTGAAAAGTATTTCACCTTTAATGATTGTTTCTTATGAATAATGTTGAAATCTCTCCAACTAGGGTTGAGCATAGACACTTTGTTCATAAAAGTGAAAGCATACAAACAAAAAAAAATTTATTGCCATTTTTTCGAATGTGGTGAACATCCCTATTTATACATATTTTTAAATATTCATCTCTAATTTAAAAAAATGGAAAATAATGAAGAAAACTATGACATTAATTGAATTAAACATTTCTCAAAAAGATTTTGTGTCTCAAATGATGGTAATAGCAGATGGACAAATGGTCGAGTGAAATAAATGTTGTATCAGTAGAGGACACCATGCATTCATTTTCAGTTTTGGGTAGGTGTGGGTCTTGCAGAAAGAATAGGTTGGTGGACTGGAGGGTTGGCATCGATCATTGTAGGTTGGTGTAGGTCAAACATTTTTCAATCAGTTTTATTTAAATTCAAGTCATGTGACAGAGCGAGTCAGCTCAGGGGGAGAATCTAAGCACAAAGAAAGGCAAATGACACCATTGATGATAGCAAATGGTCATGAATGATTGTAGACTACAAAATTAATAAAAAAAATTAATTTTAAGCATTTTTTAAGATAAATTTCAACCAAAAAATTCATCAACAAACTTGTGGAACTAGTGCGACAATAGTAAATGCATATTTGGCAAACTTTTTTTAGACACTCCTAGGTCATCCTCCTTAGGTGAAAGAGAGTTTACTCGATCATACCAGGGTGATGGGTATACTAGTGTTCTAAAAGGTGCTGCATGATATGGCATAGAATATCATAAATAAGCCAAGAGCTCTTGATCAGAGGTTTGCTTTTCCAACAAATTAAAAATTTCCTAACTTTACAATTATCGGCAAAAATTACCTCATGATCTATAATTTTCTCGACATTATCCTTACTTGATATGAAGGATAATGTAGTTATAGAAATGAGTTTACTTAACAAGGTTGAATCAAACTCGAATGGCTCACTAGATAAATGATGTGGTGCTTTATAAGAAACTAAACATTTAATGTTAAATGTTGCACTAAACCCATGCTCTTCTAGCAAATCCAACACATATGCATTAGTTCCCAATTTTTGAATAATCCTAAATGGTCCAGGTCCACGTGCTTGTGATTCTTGTAAACTCCAAGAGGGAACTACTTTGTCTTAACTCTAATTATAATGCAGTCTCTTTCATGTAAGTTTTTAATATTTCTTTGAGCATTTGCTAGTTTCTTATATTTTTTACCATGTACATTAATTTTTTTATATTATTTAATGAGAGGTAAAAAATAAAAATAGAGGTTTGAAAGATTATTAGTAAAGAAATAAGATTAATAAAAGATATGAGCTTATTATCATCAGCCTACTTAATAGTTGATAGGTTTTGTAAGGTGGTGGCTAACTACCTAATTATAAGAAACAAAAATAAGTCACTTTGAATAATGATCTTTCTAACTTTGGTAATGTGATGAAGGTTAAATTCTTTCTTTCCTTTTTCTTTATTCATGGGCCAAGAATTTTCTTTAAATTTGCTAATCTTAAGTGATTGACATCTCTCTTAAGATAGAATAGGTACAATGTTAGTGTTATCCTCCAAAGCCACATCCTTATAAAAGAGTCATGATCTTTGAAGGATGAGATGACCTATTTGCAAAGGTACGACATCACATAATACTTACTCATTATATCTACCAAATTTTAATAGTTCATAACATCATTACTTAATAAGTATGAAGATTTTATCTATCAAAGAAAAAGACTAAGGGTTTGGTGTTTCAATAAAGATGCACTTATTTTGTTAGTGCAACTATGTGATATTATATCAATGTAATTACCATTATCTATGACCATCATATATTATTATTCCTTAATTTTTATGTTGATGCTAAAGATATTGGTGCACTTCTAGTCATCTTATGATTAAGAAGTTGTAGGAGTGAATTTTATTATTAAATTTTCTATGTTTTTTAATTCACATTAAATTTTCTCATCATGCATTATGGTTTTCTCTTGTTTTCACTTTTCTTATTCATTAACACTTTCTAGGTTCATAGTCATGGATCTGTTTAGGTTCTTTGTAGCAACATAACCCTTTTCATGGCACATAAAATAAGAAATTCCAGGTTATGTGAGTTGGCTTAAAGAAGGTTGTGAAGGAGTGGGTGGCATCATGAGTTTAGGAGATTTACAAACTATGATGGATGAGGTAGATGAAGTGACTATGATAGTGTTGAGAAATTATAGTTTATGCCTTTAAAAAGTTTGGCTCGTCATTTCTTTTAAAAGAAGAAGTTCTACTTTTTTCACATTTTTAGTTTTGTGATAAGATTTCTTTAAAGTAGTAACATTTCTCAAGTTAAGCTGAGCATGTTTGTATTTCTTTATACCTATCCTAAATTAGTATAGTCCTACATGCTCAGATTCATCTATATGACATTTAGGTTTATAATCCAGAAATTTGCTAATGTACTCCTAAATTGATCTACTACGTTAGAAAAATCTGTCATTTATCTAATATTTTCACACATAGGTAATTGGAACAAACCTATTGGACAACCAAACCTTAAGATTTGTCCAAGTTTAGGGTACATTTTCAACATTAATAACATAGTTTCATTCTAAGTTTTAAAAAAATCTACAGGTAGTATAGATGAGTTTAGTTTTAATAAATTGATATTTTTTTAATTACTCATTTGATGTTAATTATAGTAATCATCTACATTAGTTTGCTAGCCAATATAATTTTTAGAATCATAGCAACCATAAAACATTAAGGCATCCAATTTAACATTAGGGATCTGCTCTTTATCTCGATACCTCTTAGGTCATTCCTCCTTACTAGATATATCTAGATCATCATTTTTGTTTGACTCATCTAAATGTTTATTTCATCTTCTTTGATCATGACGTCTTCTATGGACATCTTGATCAAAGTCATTGAAAAGTTCATCAGTCTTTTATAGTTTCAACATCTCCTAAGATTTGTTTCTTCAAAATCATTATGTGGGTCACTTCTTTTGTTATCCCTTTCTCTTTTAGGATCTTAGTCACGTTGTTGGCTTAGGAGGATAAACCAACCATTTTTTTTGCATTGGCCTAATAATTGAGATATTTCTAGTATGATATCTTGGTTTAAATGTACTCTTTAGTTTTTAACTAATTTTTTATTTTGATTTACTATTTGATAAGACCTACTAGATCTCATAGTCATTGAAAGATTTTAGGACTAGGGATATCAAGGAAAAAAATATGAAAGCAAAGTAATCACAACTATAAACGAGCAAACGTGAGATGGGATATCCTTTTAAGAAAATGGCAAATGATCAAGGTCACTACTTTTGCTAGACCTTCACAGATAGAACAAGATAGTCCCTAGGAAAGATGATAGAGAGTGATATAACTAATTTTGTGCCACCTCCAAATATTTTCTAAGTTGAAAATAAAGAAACAATTTTAATAAAAAATAAAAATATTTTTAATAATAAAAATTAGTTGAAAATGTTGTGTATTATGTAAAAGAATTTTCTTTTATAGAAAAACTTGTGTAATACCAAAGTTGAATGCACTAAATAAAAGAAAAAACATTTTTAATAAAAAGTCAATCTTTCATACCAAAGTTGATGCATGGCTCATTTAAACTTCTATGAAGGACTAAATTGGATACTACAACATTTAAGATACTCAAAAGATTATTAGGAAATATAAAAAAGGTACTATATAATAAAAGTCAAAGATGACATATATGGTATTTAAGAACTATTTAAATATTGGCATTCCAGAATTGTGTTGTAGATTATTAAGTTGCGTTAACTACTTCATAAGCATTAAGCTTAAAATCAAAGAAAAATAATTTTTGTAATAGCCAATTTTAGACATCTAAAATAAAGAATTTAGATGAACTCTATGTGAAATACTATGATAGAAAATAATAACTTTACCATTAGATTAGTATCTAGAAAATTAAAGTTGTTGAAAGATTAAACCTTTTGATGTTTATGTGAATGGTGGAGAAGTGAGAGTTCATTTGATTACCGATTCACTTAATGTATGGTTTCTCAGGTTTGATACATTTCTCTCACAAGGGATTTTGTTGTGGGCTCTATCGATTGAAGGACTCTCACTGTCGATCGTTGTCTCTCACAAGGAAAATTTGAGTCCCTCCAATTAGGGTTAGGCATAAATGCTTTGTTCACAAATGTGGAAACACAAACATATTAAATTTAATTCCATTATGTTTTCTGATATGGCAAATATCCCTACTTATAAGGATTTTCATATATTCATCGCTAATTTAAAAAAAATGAAAAATAATAAAAAACACTACGAAATTAATTGCATTAAGCAGTTCGCAAATAAACTCTAAGTTTGTGGCGGCAATAACAGTGAGTGATGAAATGGTGGGTGGAAACAGTAATGTGAAATCAATGCAGCGTAGATGGAGGTCTCAGCACATTTGTTCTGAGTTTATTGTAAGAGCAGGTCACGCTGAAAGAAACGGTTGACAAGATTCGTAGGACTAGCGAGTTGGCTTGGGTCATCATAGGTTAGTGTGAAATGAGACAATGCTAGTAGAACGTGGGTCAATAAGTGTTCCCATGTTAACATATGACAATGCTTATGACAAAAAAATGTTGGCTGATTTTGGGAGTGTGAAAATCAATAAACAATTTATTTTAACTATTTTTTAAAATATTTTTCAAATACATTTTTTAACATTAGACTTGAGAAGCGAGTGCAACACTCACAAACATGTGCTTGTCAGCTAAGTTTAGATGCTGCTACATCAGTATACCTCCACTTTTATAGTGCCTAAGCAAAAAAAGAATATAAAAATAAAAAATTTATCAAAAAAATCTTTTACCAAAATGCAATTTGAAAAGCCTCAATTTTCATTTTGAGTATCTATTTTCTAAAAAGTGCTTGCCAATGCTTTTGTTAAAAAGCTGTTTTTTTGGGTCCAAAATTTATTTGGACCAAATTGTTGAAAAAAAGCCATCTAAGTAGCTATATTTTTTGTTCATTATTAAGCAAGTTTGCATGAGGATTGCAGGTGATATTTGGAGTGGATTTTCATGGATCTGGTTAGTGATATGGCTGGCCAACTCTAGTGATGTAGGTTGGACCTAGGTTTGTGTGTTGTGGATCGAGTCATGGGGTTGATGCACAGTCTGTGGTGTGTTGTTATATCTGAGTTGGTGTGCCATAGATCATTTCTATGGGTCAACATGACAAAAATAGTGTTGTGGATTACATGCAGCTCAATGCATGTTGGAATGGGATGGTTGGTCAGCATTATTTGGTAGATTTGAGTTTATTTGAGGGCCCTATATAGAAGCCCTATTCATTGATCTATTTTAGGCAAACGTGGTCCATGTAATCCCTAAGGTGTAGCTAGGCTGATAGTGAAGAACTTATGAATGCATCGACAAAAATGGACTCAATAGGCCATTTTATAGATCTTTTTTATTTCTTGGTATGCATTTTGAGCTTATTATAAATGGTTAGGGTCTATCATAACTTTGTAAAAGAAGAATAAAAAATGTTGATTTTCTAATCATTTGACAAATGTTTGATTTGTAACTTGGTATGAAAAATTCTAGTTGATGTCCCCACCAAGAATTCTACGAAAGATTGTTTTCTTAAATCTTCTCACAGGAACTATAGCACTTAGAAAAAATGTGTGTTCTCTTTTCTGAAGATCCTACTTTACATGTTTTAAAAGCTTAGTAAATTGTTTATGATAATAATTATTGTTCCCAAATAACGCAAGTTGTAGTATCGCTAGTAATCACATTCTTGGCAAGTGAAAAATGAAAAGACCAATAGTAGTATTGAAAACACACCTAGACCACTTTAGTTGTGTTAGTTTCTACCTTGTGAACCGTTGCCACATCAAGTTCAAAAAACACATATGCCCTTTTTCTAAGGTAAACACACAACCTCACTTTGAGTATTTTTTCTCCTAATGCTAGTCGACAACCCCTTTTACTTTTTGGTAATTGGAACATAATTCAAGATTGTCTCTTGTTATGCTAAAGCCAACCTTTGTTAGTTCTTTTTGCATTAAACTTGACTTTCATAAAAGTGGTTACTTTTGCAACTTAAACCGAATCATGTTATAGTTCTCAAAAACAACTCTCTTTGCTTAATCCTATAAAATGTGGCTCAGATGTAGAACTTATGGATAATAAATAAACATTCCCATAATCTTGTTGATACTCGAGGTTGATTAGGCAATTATGTCCAACAATGTACATTTCTTCAATAGGACTTCCAATAAGTAGATGTAAGCTTTTCAAGGTTGTTAGGGTTTTAAAATTGTTTCATATAACAAAACTAATTTACTAAAGGCATAGTAGAATTTGATTGAGAAATGTTAGGTAGCATTATTTTCAAAATTTCCTTTTTTAACTATACTTATGAAAACTTAACAATAGTTTTGCATTCATACAACTAATTTAATCCTATTCAAATCTGAATTTATTGTTATACTTTCATAGATATGGTTAAGAATAACCTATGAACATCAACAAATGGTGACTAGATGCAAATTTATCATTAACCTAATTGATCATATTGACTAATGATTAGTAATTTCTAGTGAACTAGATGTACTTCATGTTAGATGTACTTTTTGCTAAAAATTCATATGTTCCTTATTAAGGCAACATTTGTTTTACAAAATAATAAGTCAAATATATGCTGGAAAAAGAGTAAGACTTATGTGGTTTGGCAAAAATAATTGTATTACATAAGGATTCCTAAGTTACATTGTACTTTTCTAAAAGGTTGTATGATGCATATTGTAGTCAACAAATGTTTAAGACAACATTCTAGTGTAAAAGTAGAAATCAATGAAAGAGAAAATTTAAAAGGCTTAACAATAAGTTAATGTTATGAAAATTAGATTTTTTATGTAGCAATGATAATTATTTGACTTTTAGTTAATTTTTTTACGCAATAATAATTATTAGTCTAGCATAGAAATGACACTTTACATTGTGTTATATAATATCCTATATAAATTTTCATTATATTAATATGAACAAATTAAGACTATCCTTCTAGATGTAGATGTGATTTTTTAATGTATTAAGAATATCCACATAATCTAAACATGAATTAAAAAAATAGGTTTAGTCCATGGAAATTTTGAAAGAAAACTAAGAAATTGGACTTTTAAGAAGAGGATCATGTATTCATAAAGGTATTTCTACTGAAATGCATTACAATGTTTGGAAAATGAGTATAATTAAAGATAAAAAGTTTTGTTCCTTTATAGATTATTGAAATAAACTATTACATTAATTACAAGATAGTTTTGCCATTTTCATTAGTCAGAGCACATCATGTGTTTTGTCATTTTGTTTTAATAAATGTTGTTGATAATACTACATATATAGCATGGTGGTTCATTCAAGATTGTTTAATGAGGAAAGGCCAATGGATTCTTAACATGAGAAATCGAGAAAATAAGGAAGAAGAGCATCCCATGTTGAATGTAAAATGGACAAGTTCTAATAGCTATTTGGAAAGTAGAGGAAGAGACTCTATATAGGCAGCCCAACATTTTTTGAGTTTGAATGATTAAATTCTATTATTAGGGAAGTATAAAGAATATTTAAAATACTTTAAAATTTATTTAATATTTCTTGAATAATGTAAGTGTATTTTAAAATTTATTTTGAATGTGATGAAATGAAATTTACATATGGATATTTTTGTATAAGACCACAAAGCCTATAAGTTGAAAGAAATAATAATATGGATCAGAAGTGAAACATGGTAGAACAAATGAAAAGAAACCATAAATAGTAATTCTACTTCAAATTGAAGTCGATATGTCATAAAAAATATCAACAGTTATTTAAAATAGCATTAATTTAATTCGAAGTGACTTTTTAAGGATAAATAACAAAAGTGACAAATGTCATTAGAAACATATGAATTATTTCATTAAATAAATCACAATTGGAGTATTTTTTTACGAAATTTGTCAAAAAAAACTTTCAAAAGTCAATTGCAATAAAATGTGCAAGAAAATGTAGTCCTTATAAGGTTTTTGTCATCAGGGATATCTAACAAGAAACATTATATACCAAATGGAGAGATCTGTGAGAGGAATGCAACTAATAACATAGATGTTATAATTGCGAGTGAAATGGAAATTAGTTATAAAGGTTAAGAAGAGGGACACAAATCAGAATTACTAATATATTTGTCTTATGTTATGCTGTTGACATTTAGTCATGCTATTTTGTTTCATAACAACAAACTAAGAATTACTAATATATTCGTTTGAGTGAATTTGTAGATTTTTGAAACCTAATTTTCATGTTCATGGGAGAATTTAAAAAACAAGAAGTGTTGTGGTTTAAATTTGACAAATATATTTCTTTTAAATTTAATTTAGTTGTTTCAATTTTTTGATTAGATATTAAGTTTGATTGAAATCACTCAAATAAGGAACAAAAGTTAAGTTATATTAATAATGTTAGAAAACTAATAGGATTCTAAAATATTAATATTATCTTTACAATCCAAATAACCATTTAATTCTTATCATACTGTTCCAAATCCTCTTTCAAAAACCTTTTGCAAAAATGGCATCTTAATTATAAAAATTACTTAGTAAAAACATAATAATATAATTAAAATAACAAAAAATACATATTACTAAAAAACCAAAAGTATCAACCAGAGCATAGTGTGTGAATATCGCTAGCTATTCTTATCATGTTTATAAAATAATTCTCGAACCCGTCGAACAATTTTTGTTTTATTCAGAACTTCAGAATCTAAACATAACACAAATCTAGCACAAAGCACAGGTAGGAAACCCTAAAAAATATGCAAAATGTGTAACACAAGAAAGCACTAATAAAGCATTGATTATCCATCATTTATTCAATGTGGGATTAAAACTTATATCCATTTCACATGATTGTTCTAAAAGTTGTTCAAGTGACTTTTGCTATCCAGATGGACAATTATGTGATCGAATGATTCTAATCTCATTCACCTTTTAAAGATACCTATTTTGATCTTCTTTCCAATCACATAGTTTTGTGATCACACAATCCAAGATTTATCCACAAGTAAGAGAAAAATCCTACCACTAGATTATGATTTAGATTTAATGGACTAGATCAAATCATAATTTCTAAATAGCATTTTTTTTCTAACCCATCTAATTGAGAAGTTTTCATTATCTAATCATCCAAGAGTCCTCTGATCGATTAGCTCCAAAGTATTGAGTCTTTTAGTTTATGATTTTTATAATTTATTAATTAAAAAGTACGGTAGATATTTTAATTAAAATATTATTGACTATTTGGTCAATTTGACAAGTGTTTTTTTTTGTTATTTAAAAACATTTATAAATTGGTAGATACTTGAATAAGATAAAATAATAAATTTTTTATAAAATATAATGAAAAATTTTCAAGTCATCATATTGAAACATTTACTGCTCGATGCTCATTAACACCTTTTTATGGTGCACGTTTCAATTGACACAATAATGATCTCTACGATCTTCTCAAAAACACTAAGTTATTAATTTCATTTAATTATAATTCATTAAATTGCAAAACTTGTGCTTCGTTAAGCGTTCGTTTAAGCATATGACTTTTATGTGTAGTAATGTACATTTTGTGCAATCAAATTATCTTATTCAATTGCCAAGTTAGTTTTAATTTAAGGTCATAATAGCCTTTTTCTATTATTTCATTATAAGGATTTATCTCCTTAGGAAAAATACTTCATATGAATGAAACTAGTGCCTCAATTATCCTAAATATAACGGAGCTAAAATCGTTATGTTGTTAAATTTAATAACTAAAATTAAGTATTATACATTACAACTTTGATGAATTAATTCCATTTGAAAATGTTCTATATATATGTGTGTGTGTGTGTGTATGCATGTATGTATATATATATATATATAAGATTTGATAAATTAAGTTTAGAAATTGAAATAAATAAACAAGAAAAAAGAAAATAGTTAAAGAAAGTCTTAAAACTTTAAAATTTAATAAATATCTTTCAAAAGATAAAGTTATAGATAAATTTTTTATTTTTGATAAAACTTAATCTTATCATAACTAGTTAGCCTTTGCAATAAATTGGAAGTCATCGATAACACAAGATAACATATATAACAAATCTTAGTAATACTTATAAAGAAAGAATTAAATCAATTTAAAAGGAACTCTATATCAGACAATTAAATAAAGGTATAATTTGAAAAATAATAATAATTTTATAAAATTATAAATTTGTGAACAATTTACTACATATAAATTAACTCCCTTTAAGTGCTGCCAAAGGGTGGAAGAATAGAAATCAATCGATTAAAATAAGAAAAAACTTAAGTTGGAGCACTACTCTTCTCGTAATGAACATGAAGGTGGAGCATTATTGTTCATGCACATTACATTTATAAATAGTTTATATTTCTATCAATTTCTTCAAAAGTTTTCTTACAATCAAGTGAGAGGGATTGTTGTGTTAACCTCTCATCATGCTATTTTGTTTGATGATCATAAACTCTAAGCACAACTACTGACACTGTTTAAGTAATTTTAAGTTTTTAGATAGATGATACTTGTGTTCATGGTAAAATTGAAAAAGAAATAGAACCAAAAGTGAAATTCTACGATATTCATCTTGGTTTGAGTGACAAATAACTATGACAAATATTTTGAATTTAGATTTACTTATTACAATTATATTTTGATTAAAATATTAAGCTTGATTAAAATAATTCTACGAAGGCACAAAAACTAAATTTTACTTCAATTAATTATTTTACAATAAATATTAACATTCTTAAATCTTTATCATATGTCAACCATTTTAAAAAGTACCTTATTCTTGATCATATCTTTGGTAATATTACACTAATCACTTATTTCAAAAAGTATTGTTATTGTAATAATTAATTAGTATAACTAATAATATAATTAAATAAATAAATAAGAGAACTTATTATTAATGATAAGGAAAATATAAAGTTAGATTAGCATAGGCCATTAAAGTCTAACCATTTGGGTGAGTTGGGCTGTTGATTAGGATAGTTTTATAATGTAATTTGGGATTAAGTTTTATCTTTAGTTTTGATTTGATTCTTAACTTTAATTTGATAATTGATAAGACCTACTTGTCCTTGTGATCATATAAAAGTTTAACACATGAGGATATCAAGAAAGGAGAATAATGACTGATATTTACTGTTTTTATATATTTGTTTTATTTAAAATAATTTGTATGGGTAAAGTAACTACAACTATAGACTACCAAAGCTCAGATGGCATGCATTTCAAAAAAATGACAAGTGATCATGGTCTCACTTTACAAACCCAACTCATGCATAAAACTATATGGTTGTCAAGAAAGATCATAAGGAGCCATATTAGTGCTTTTGTCGTATCTCCTAAGATAGAATTTGTCCAAAACCAATTAAGAGTTCTTTAGTGGATACACTAATTAAAGGAATTTTTTTTGAAGTAGAACAAAGTATTAGTAGATTTTTTTTAAAATATAACTTTTTAATTCTAAGTAGAAAAACATAACATTGAAACAAAGTTCATATGAGATAAATTAGACTTTTACTATGGTCTAATTTTGAGATTACAATATTACAACTCTTAATAGATTTTTAGAAAATTTTAAAAAATATCATATACTAATTAGGGTTATGTGGTAACACATTAAGAGTTAAATGTAATGTTTTACAAAGTTGTTTTATCACATAAAATTTCACTCAAATAAAAAAAGCATTAAGAAAAACCTTATTTGTAGTGCTTGAATAGATGAATGATTAACCTTTACTTTAGGTTGTTATTTAAAAGATAAATGCTACAGAAAGAGTGCCCTTTTTTGGTGATGTTGGCTTATATTTCCTTAAGAATATAGCATGTAATGTATCGAAGATAGAAAAGTGTGATGAGTTGGTTGTTTTGATTTCTGGGGATGATAATGGGACAACAAGATGGTAGGGTAGGATCTCATGCGTTGTTGAGAAAGGTGATAGTTTGGTGATTGGATTAAATGAGTACAAATTGGGGAATACTTATGAGTGTTGATAGAAAGGTGAACTTTTTTGGTTGGGAGCTCTTCTGGTAGAAGATCCATCATTTTCGATCTTTCTCTCTTACACGAAAGGGATAGTTGGAATCTCTTTAACTAGAGTTGGGTACACACTCATTGCTCACAAAGATGGAAGCGCACAAATAAGAGAAATTTATTTTATCAACAACTACATTTAATGAGAGAGCCTCTCTTACTTAGAGTTCATGAAAAAATGAAAGGAAAATACACCATTGGAAAATATCATATAAATGAAAAAAATAGAATGACAACTTTTTAGTTAAATCAATTGATAAACTAAAGGAGATCATAGGACTTTGATGATGTTATTCTTAAAAGCACTTTATTCTTGATCATAACTTTGGAAATATTACACTAATCACTTATTTCAAGAAGTATTGCTATTATAATAATTGATTAGTAAAACTAATAATATAATTTAAAAAATAAAAAGGAGAACCTATTATCAGTAATAAGGAGAATATAAAGTTAGAACAAAGCTCCTAAATATGGTGAGTTGGGCTTATTGGATTGATAAAATAACAATGTAATTAATCAAATAATTTTGGTTCATTACATAACTCATCAAATAATAGGGGAAATCATTTTATGACAGACCAGAGCGTTATTAACGCAAAATAATTCACTTATTAAGTGGCATAGGAAAATTCTTATAAAGCAATAATAATCCGACATTCATGCAATCTGTAACAAAATTATCAATGCATTTTGCACGACCACTCAAAATTGCTGGAGTAATTTTGTCATTTGATCATACAATTTTTCAATCAAATGATCGTATTCTCATTATCATTTTAAAAACACTTAAATAGATTCATTATTTGATAATCAAATTTTGTGATCACCCATTTCGTGTTTTGTCCATGCATAAGATCTAAATCTAGCTATTAGATAAAAAAAATAGATCTACTGCTGTAAATCAAATAGTGCTTACTAAATCCAAGCCATCCCATATTGTATTTATCATGATCAATTGTTCTAAGAGCATTTTGATCGAGCAATTCTTGGGAGATGTATTTAGCCATTATTTTAAGACATTGGCAATTTTATAATTTCTTACTAATGACAAATTGATTAGTTTCATAAGTACTTTTAGCAATTACAAAAATGTCTATAAATAGCTTAGTTCTTGAACAAAATTGATTGATAAAAGCTTTGCAAAATTTAAAGAGAACTTTCCAAGTGATGACATTCAAGCCACTAGTACCTAATGTTTCGCATCACATCCTCATGCTTTGTATTTCACATATAAGGCTCATAATCTCTACTTTCCATAAAAATTAGTGAAGTTCTAAATTTTTTTATATCTAATTTATTCATTTAAAACACCTATACCTCACTAAACATTTTTCAAGCATAGTGTTCTTGTTTGCATTAGTTTTTTATATTATATCATTTAATTATTTTATTTTTTTTCTAGGATTGTTTGGTTGTATGACTGTAGTAGTAAAGTTTTGTTGTTTTATTATTGAAATACTTTAATGTACCATCATTTGGCAAAAAACTAAAATGAGCTATTTATTTGCTAGTTTTTGTTAATGGTAGATGTATGCTTGACTTTTAGCTAAACCACTGGAAAAATAATCATCTGCCATTTCTTTTTTTTGTTTATTGTTTTTCATACTTTTTTAAAAAATTAATATTAAAACAAAAATAATCATATTTTAAAAGAGTTATCATATTTCAAATTAAAATTATTATTTACTGAGCAATTTTTAAAATATAATCAAGTTTATTAAAAAATATATTAAAGTAATTTTGAAAAAAATTCTCTGGAAAAATTATTTTTATTTCTAATAATTCACTGCTCCCTTACTAAATAGTATTTCATAATATGCATGTGAGGAAGTTTTGATCTACAAAAAGGGGCTAAATTATTAGGAATTAAAATTTAATTTCCTTATAAAAAATATTTAAATAAATAATTTAAAAGTATTTTATAAAAATTTTAAATTTAATTGAAAATAAATTATTTTTTTAAATAAAATAAATTTATGAAATAACATAAGACAAAATATTGATAAGAAATAAAATATATAGTTGCAATATTTAGTTGGCTCAACTTAAAAAATAGTTACATTCACTCTAACAAAATCTAGCAGAAAACACCCAAACAATAGGTAGGCTAAACTCTCACAACAATGAAATAAAAAGAAACAAGTTAATATGGCCTCATAATTAAAATTAATAAAAAAATCTTTTTCTTGTGAAATAATTAATGAGACAAAAGTATCTTAATTAAGTCAATAACGAATAAAAAAATTAATAAGACAACTAAGCTAAGAATAAGGTTATAATTAGGCATTTGGCAACTAAAGAAAGTAGCTATAGTATCAACAATTATTTTTTGCTACTAACGGCTTGAATATCAAGGCTTCAAAATTTTGTTTAAATTGTATGATAATTCATCAATCCAATTTCATGATTAGTTCATTTATTTATAAAAAAATTTTGGACTAAACATGCTTAGCAAAGAAGTAGAATAATCATATAATGATCGTTGCCGTGAGCATTGCACATTTGGAAGTTCTAAGTTCAAACCAGTTGCCTCCCGCAGCGGCTCCGGAGCGCCGGGTCCTGAACCAGCGTTCTCTGTCTTCTCTCTCGTCTCCGGCTTCGGTCGGAGTTGACGTCATGCACTAACAATGGGGTCTGCTAATAGATCTTTCGCTGAGGTGCTTGGTGGGGGCGCCACGCCGTCACCGTGTAAACCACGCCGCGCAACTATTTTCCATGGCGAACCTGAAATTACAATCTCGCCGGAGGAGGTAACGAAGTTAGCCGAACCCTTCAAACTCGCTCTGGTAGGCAAATTCTCCCACGGCCGCCCAACTTTAGATGTCATTCGCTCGTCCCTGGCCAAAGCCGGCTTCCGCGGTGCGGTCTCAGTCGGGCTGCTCAACTCCCGGCATGTCATCCTTCGATTAGCTCATGAAGAAGATTACTTGTTCTGTTGGCTTAAAACCGTCTGGTACATCCTCGAGTTCCCTATGCGACTTCTAAAATGGTCGCCGGAATACCGCTTCGAAGTAGAGCCGACGACCGCCCCGGTTTGGATTTCTTTCGTCAACCTACCGCTGCATCTCTTTGACAAGGCGATTCTCTTCTCAATGGCGGTGGCCATTGGGACGCCCCTGAACTCGACTCGGCGACGGCGTCCGTCTCGCGGCCGCACGTGGCCAAGGTTTGTGTTGAAATTGACGTCACGAAGGAGCAACCCAAGCGGATTCGGATTTCGGCTCATCCCGGAGTGCACGCGGGCGGCTTCTGGCAGCCTATCACCTACGAGAACAAACCAAATTACTGCTCCCAATGCCTTACCATTGGGCACAGCAGAGAGACCTGCAGGAACAACCCACTTGTCGGCAACCTTCCTGCGGATAAAGGTAAGAGACCGTGTGTACCTTCGCCGCGTTCGGAAAGCTCCTCACCAAGATATCCTGGCCCAGATTTGGGTCAGTGCTCCTCTCCCAAATCTCCACTGCAATCTTTCCCCCTGACGCCCGTAAAATCGGTGGCCCCTTCCCCCCGACATGAGCTTCAACCGGGACAAAAGACAAACAACATAGTGGTAGATCGGCCCTCCCCACTGAAGATTCAGGCCGACAGTCAGGACAGGACAATGTCAGTCCCCTCTCAAACGGAGATACAGCCCATTTCTACTATGAATCCCCCACCACCGGCAGCTCCGGAGGACACATTGACTATACATAACCCACAGGCCGAACTTATTCGGAACAGGGAACCTGAACCAAACCTCACGCCCTCCCCGTCTTCTCAGGATACTTACATTGCAGATGCAATCTCAACGAACGAGTTGAACTCTCTTTACTCCCCAACAGCCGAAACAGTCTCTGCTTATGCATCCTTAAATGGATCTCCAACGTCAATTCAGAATTCCGGGAAGGAAACATTGCAGACTAACCCGAGGACTCAAATAAACTTTGGCATACTTGAGCTCTCTTTGCAGCCAGAAACGAAAATGGATTCCGGTAAGAACGTCTCAACGACGATGGACTTTCCTCCGTTGGCACCCCTTAAACTCAAAAATCGCAGAGCAAAAAACAGAGGCGAGGTTGCGATCTCCCCCCTTGTACCAGAAGCGTGGCGGGCTCTAAACCGCCTATCCCCAATGATTAATCTTCTCTCCTGGAACATTCGCGGGGCAGCCAGCAAAGCTTCATCTGGCCGTCTCCAACACCTCATCCTCTCCCATCACATAGATGTCCTCATTTTGCTCGAACCATTCCTCGATGACGACAGCATACCTACCCTCTGCCTCAAATTGGATATGCAGGATGGCCTCAGCTCTCCAAATGGGAAGATTTGGATTCTTTGGTCCTCCAAATGCCGGGTTAGACCCGTCCTCCTCTCGGAACAAGCCTTGACGGTTCAGGTATCCATTCAAGGCGCTACATTCTGGCTCTCGGCGGTCTACGGAAAGCACAGCCGTAGTCTCCGCCGGCCTTTGTGGAAATTTATCTCTGACTCCTGTGAGATGGCTGGCGACTCTCCATGGTGCATCTGCGGTAACTTCAACGTAACCATGATGGAGCAGGATCAATTGGGAGCTACTCGTTTTCGCAACAGAGATGCCGGCGACTTCCACGCAGCTGTGATGGATTCCAACCTCCATATTCCCCAGACTATCGGGGGCCCGTTCACCTGGCAGGGCAAAAGGCGCGGTGCCATCGTCCTAAAAAGGTTGGATTACTTTCTCAATAACGTAGCTTGGACGGAGGCTGTGCCGGACGGAGTCGTCGAAATTCTTCCACGTACCACCTCTGATCATGCCCCCATCCTTTTTCGGGCTCAGTACCCTCGCAACGAGGGGGCCAAGCCATTCCGCTTTTTAAATGCCTGGCTACTTCACCCGGGCTTAGAGGACCTGGTTCACCATTCTTGGAATGCTCCAATCGCCGCGGCCAGAATTTACAAGTTCATTGGTAAACTGGCAAGACTCAAAGCCTCTTTGAAATATTGAAACAGGACTACCTACGGCAACCTCTTAAGTAATACCAAGTTAGCCGAGCAAGAGGTGAGGGAGGCGGAAGCAGTCTTAATCGATGACCCAAATCTGGTAAATGCTAAACGACTTCGTTCGGCAAACACTACCCTACACCATCGCCTAGCCGCTGAAGAAGACTTCTGGCCCCAGAAAGCGGGTCTTCGGTGGCTGAAGGAGGGAGACGCGAACACAGGATACTTCCACGCCTCCGTCAAGGCTAAGAGGCTAATGCTCCATATCCAGAAATTAAAAAGGCCAAACGGCGAATGGACGGAGGGGGAAGAGGAATTGGAGAACCTCCTCATAAATCATTATCAAGACATATTCCGTGGGGGGCGGCCTGCCTCCCCGCCATCGACATAATTCTGAATCACGCACCTACATCCCTCTCACCAGCACAGAACGACTCTCTCACCAGGCCGACGGAAGCTGAGGAATTGCGGTCAATCCTCACCTCAATGCCTGAGGCCAGTGCTCCTGGGCCGGACGGCTTCACAGTCAAATTCTACAAGCAATTCTGGACACTCCTCGCTACGAATCTAGTGGAAGTAGCTAACGCATTCCTTGAGGGCTCGCCAATTCCTAAAGCCCTGGGCTCGGCGTGGATTTGCCTCATCCCAAAGACCACGGCCGCTTCCTCGCCTGCAGTTTTTAGACCAATCTCCCTCTGTAACGTCGTCGGCAAACTCCTTTCCAAGCTACTGGCATCTCGGCTGGCCACCATCCTGCCTTCAATCATCGCAGCTGAGCAATCCGCCTTCATTAAAGGACGTAGCATCACAGAAAACATTTTGTTAATGGAGGAAATGATTACCCGTCTTAACCGACGCCGGAAGGAGAACAATATTATACTTAAACTTGATTTCAAAGCCGCATTTGATAGAATTGGCTGGCCATTTCTCCTTGCGGTGCTTCGGAACCGGGGATTTAGCGCTGTATTCTGCACATTGGTACTCAACGTTCTCCAATCTACATGGCTCTCGGTGCTGATCAACGGACGCCCAAAGGGATTCTTCAAACCGAGCTGCGGAGTTCGTCAGGGGGATCCGCTCTCGCCGGCCCTGTTTTGTATCGCTATGGACACCCTCAGTCGGTTCCTCTCGGCAGCCTCGGCCTCTGGAAGCCTCGACACATTTTCGACTCCAACCCACTGCAGGCCAATCACCCACCTTGCGTTCGCGGATGATACGGTGATCTTCACCACCTGCAAAAAAGCCTCACTCCGGCATTTGTCTATCATTCTCCATAGCTTCCTTCAAGCCTCCTCGCTTGAATTAAACAGTGGTAAGACTTCCGTAATCCACGGCAGACACTCATCAACACGAGTAAAGAAGTGAACTCTTCGCATCCTCAGATTCCACTCGGCTAGCCTCCCAATCCTGTATCTTGGCTATTGGCTCAACATCGGAAAGCCCCGCGACAGCCAATTTCAACCACTGCTCGACAAAATTCGTCACCGCATTGCCTCTTGGCAGAACAAACTTCTCTCCATGAGTGGCAGACAGGTACTCATCAACTCGGTCCTTACTTCTATGTCTGCTTACATCTCCGCCGCCCGGTCGCCTCCCTTGAAGACAGTCTCCGCCATTAACAACCTACTCGCCAACTTCTTCTGGGGCAAATCATCCAATGGCCCCCGCCATCACTGGGCAGCATGGAACAAGCCTGCAAGGCCAATAACCATCCAGGGCATCGGCATTATTAACCTCGAGGCGCAAATTCGAGCCCAAACGGCAAAACTCTGGTGGAGGCTACTTCACACGGTCTCCCTTTGGTCTAGCTTTCTCACCCAAGCATACATGACCCGCGACGACAACATCAGGGCTACCAGACGAGACTCTCACAGTTGGCATCGCCTTGTCAAGTTTTGTGATAATCTGCTCTTCGTCCACGAAATGGAAGAAGATGGTTCGGGATTATCCGGCTCGCCCAGCTCGTCCGGTTCTGCCGACTCGGTCTGTACTCGCCCCAACCACTGCCGGTTCAGGCCCAGCCAACTTGACTTGGCTAGCCACCTTAAATGGCTCGGTCTATGGCTCGGTTGCTGCTCCGACAACCGCGGTTCCTTTTCCTCCGCCTCCGCTTATGGTATATTTTGCTCAACATCTCTCTCCCCGGTTCCCAAGCGATATGACCACAACAAACTTATTTGGCACAAAAGAATTCTGCCAAAAGTCTCCATCTTGGTGTGGAGATTACTCAAAAATGCACTGCCATTACCACACAAAATTCAATCTATTGGCATCTCTCTTGCTCCAAAGTGCCCCGTCTGTCCGCAGATTGATACATTGGAGCACATCTTCTGGCACTGCTCGATCACCAAACCCACATGGACTTGGTTCGAACGCCGCCTCGACATCAACATAAAGAGGCCATCTCTTCCCCGGATATTCAGCTGGTGGTCCCACAAATCAACTATCAACTCATTAGCCTACTCAATCCCAGCATCTATATGCTGGATGGCCTGGAAAAATTTGAATTCAGCACTCCATGAGGGTACAGTGGTAACTCCTGATCACTTCTTATGGGAGACACAAAAGTTCATAGTCAATCTTTACTTACTCCGACCGTCGGGTCAGCTACTCAGTTCAGAAATTCTCTCCCTTGCTAAACTTGGACTCATGTAGTTCCTAGCTCCCCGTAGCTTGGAAAACTCTTGTACCTTTTAGCTTTATCAATAAATCTACTTAACCTAAAAAAAAAAAAAAAAGTAGAATAATTATTATTGTTTCACAAATTTTTTTATTTTTAGCAATTAAATATTATTTAAAGAAAATATTCTAAAAGTTGAAAAAAGTAGATAAAAAAGATGTGGATGAATCATTTCAACAAAATAAACTGAGACTAATTGTTTGGGTAAGTTGTATGACCAAACAAATGAAATTTTAATAGGGATGTTTAAAAAAAGTATTTGACCAAAATTGTTAGAACAAAATCTTTGTGTGATGGCTAAATTTAGATTTACACATGGAATAAAAATTGATCATGCAATTATCAAATAGTATCAGGCTTTATAAAAAGACAGATAAGATAAAGGTTGTTCGATCATGAAATTGCACAATCATACTGTTATTGTTAGCCTCATACTTTGGGAACTTGTTGTACGAAAAGAATGCTTTGATTTAGTCCTATATTGTGAAGGTGAACAAATATGTTATGTATATAAAGCTTTACGTGTTCATCAAAGTCAACTATTCAAGGTTTTTTGCCCCCTGGTTTTCTCGAGAAGTCATTACCAGAGCTATTAGTATTGCTTTATACATTATATCTATGAATACGAGAGTACTAACAATTTCTAACACCCAACTAAATTGTGTTCACTATTGTACTTAGTACATCAACTAGCATATGTGTTTTGGAATTTACATTTCAGACCTCTAAATGATAGACAATGTTGTTTAAGAACTGTAGAGACTTTTGGATTTTATTTCTAATAATTAGCATTTTTTTAATTTGGTATTATTTTGAACTTAATTATTTAATTTATGAAGTATATTTTGCAATAGTTACTAAATAAATACTAAATTTTCCCAAAAAAATAAAAAGATTTTCAAGATTGTGAAAAAGAATTAATTAAGTTTTTAATAACCTAATATTTTTTAAAAAATATTAATTTTGCACAAATTTTATTTTTGTGTCTCGTGATAAGCATTTTAATGAAACTTAATATTTTTTATTAAAATTAAATTAAAATAGGTAAAAGTAAACTTAAAATATGTCTCTCTATGGTTTGTCGCTACAACTAAGACAATCTTCATAGGATTTCACCATTGCTCCACTTCTTCAAGTTTTCTCACGAACACAAGTATCGATTTTCTAAAATTTGAAAATTAAATTCAACAAATTTAATCAAAATACATAAGATTTGTTATCAATAAACAAAACATCACGTTTAGTGGTCAATATCCGAAGTATTTCCCCATTTTGATGATAGAAAAACTCTTGATAAAAATAATGACAAACTTCAATTATTTATAAAACAATCTAAGAAAAAATTAAAGATAAAGTCACATGCATGTCATGACTAAATTAATGCTCCTTATTAATTAATACTTAGTTGTTTAAGTTTTTTTCTCTTTTGTTTCTTATTATCACTCATAGTGACTGTCAATTTTTGTAAAATTTTCATAAACTTAGCATTTTATGAATTCTTCAAGTAATTAATGAACTATGTTATTTTTTAAGAAAACCAATTCCTTCTAATTACACATTATTGGATAGGTTATTGTCAACTCACACATTTCGTTTCAAATTATTTTTGTTTTTTTTATAGCAATTACCACAAAATATTATTCAAGGCATATTATATTATTTTTTATTTAATAGTTTCAAAAAAGATTTATTGTTATGATAAAATTAATTATAAAATAAATCAAAATTTCATATTTAACATGTTTTATGTGACAATCCTAAATAAGTCTTAAAGTATTATGTTTTTTTAAACTACATCCCTTTTACTATTTATTTCTTTTGAATATTTTAAATTTTAATTCTCAAATGTTATCTTTTTTTCTTCATTTGTGTTTATACTAATGTTTTAAGTAAAAAATTAATCAAAGTTTATATGCATAATACATGATTTTTACTATTAGATTTGAGAACCAATCTATTTTGGGTTCAACATATTTCTGTGTAACAATGTTATAATTTCCTCACTCTCCATGCAGATGTTAGAAATTTCAAATGTATATTAGCTCTAATCTTACATGCAAGTAAACTATAATTGGGTTGTATGCAATAGTGCCACGTAAACTTATGATTACAGTATGTAAAATGACGACATACATATTATATAAGATCTTCAAACAAAAACTTTTCTAGTAATTAGTTTTGCTTTTTGAAAGTGAGCAAGTAGACTATATGTATTTGAAGTCACTCAATTCCTTAACTAATGATACATTCTTGTTAGCTTTTTTATTTTAAACCATGAGCCTTTGCATACTCTCTAAATACATGTTGGCCCTTCCTCGAATTTTTTTATAGTGAATTAGATATTCACTATATTCTTTTTTCAAATACTTTTATTTTTTATTAAACTTTTCATAATTTTTGCAAACATAAAGTAAATGCTTATCATATTTTTCTCTAAACTAATTTTCTTCCTCACTTGAAGATACACTCTCTTCTATTTCATAACTAGCCATCATATAGAAGAGTCCTTCATTATTTTCTTTCTTTTCACTTGTGATGATTGCTTTTGACTCATTCAAAAATATTTTCAATGCCTTCTTCACTTATTACACTTTTTATTTCATTCTTCTCAAATGATCTTTCAGATGTCATTGCTAAACTGTCACAAATTTTACAAGTTTTTTCTAAACTCATTATTTTATTAAATTTAGTAGTATTAAAAAGATAATAAAAATTATTTATGATTCTATCAATTAATTGTAATTTTTATTCATTTGTTTGGTTATTATACAAAGTGATTTAAAGGAAAAAACTTCTATTATGATATTTTTGGTGAGAATATTAAAAAAAGTTTGTATTATTTCTCATATTTCCATATCAATAGATTTTAGAAAATTAGTTATTCTTGTTTTTCAATAGAGATACAAAATTAACACAAAAGAATGGAGGTTTATTATTAGAACCATCTTTTCCTAAACTTGTTGAAAAAAATTTGAGCCATGGATCTCTTGAAAAATTTCTTGCCATAGAAAGAGAATTTTTTTATGACATAAATTGAAGTTTGGGTTGGTAAGGTATGGTGAATAATTAGAAATACACATTTCTATTTCTTACAAAAATATTTCCAAAAATAGTCAAAAAGTATTTTAAAAATTTTTGAATAAACATCTAAAAATGATTTTGTATAAATTTCTAATTTAATTTAAAAGATATCATTTTTTTACAAAACTTTTTGATAAAAATTCTGAAATAAAAAACACAATAAGAATTAAAATGTCTACAATTGATTTTTATGTCATGTGACTTAAAACAAACATTCACCCACCCACCATTAAAAATAAGTGATAAGATATACTCAATATAAACCTTTTGCTAAGAGAATGGTAAGCTAAACAGTTATAGTAAGGAAAAAAAGAATCTTGATACAATGACCATATAACGACAAAAAATAGCAATGGAAGAAACATTAGAGGCATGTAATATTTTAAGGGTTCGAAGTAGAGTCTCTCAAGCCTAACACAAATCATTAATAATCACTTTCAACAAAATTTCTAAGTTATTAATGAGTATTTTCTAATTATTTATATATTTAGTTATTTAAATTAATTGATTTAGTAATATATTTATGTAAAAAGAAAACATAATGTGCAAAAGACTCAACAAATTAAGAAGTGCTAAATAATAAGGTAAGAGAATAAAGTTAATTTGACTTTGATGATGATTTTAAGGACTAAACTTGTTGTTTTATTAATTGATTCATTTAAAATGAAAATAAGTAGAATGCTAAACAAATTCCAAGTTTCTGCATGTTACAATACTAGGGTACAAATAAGATTGCTTAAAAACTTAAGTTTTGATAGCTTTAGGCACCAAAGTATTTTTGAAAAGTAGCTAGTAAATTTGAGAACATGATCTAAAATAATTGTTTGATGTAAGCCATGTAGTTTCACAATTTCATCTAGAAATCACAATGTAATATGAGAGGTATTTGATATCTTATGATAAGGTATAAAATGAGCCACTTTAGAAAACTTAACCATTTAAATATAGAATCATTATTTCTAATGATTTTTAAAAATCCTAAAATAAGTCCAAACTTACAAGTTTCCATGTTCATTGTGCTATAAGTAATGATGCATATGCAGCTTGAGAATAATTACCTAATTTTGTTGTGACACATTCAAATTTGAGAATCGATTGATGCAACTTTGTTTGGGTAATCTTAACCCATAAAACAAATCAAACACACCTCTTTTGATTTTGACCGACCAAAATGTCAAGTGAGGCCTCCAGTATGTATTTCTCAGACAATAAAATCTCTAAGAGATGTGTGGGGCATGTAAAATCGGGTTATGTTAAACAAAAACCATCTTCCAAGCAATATTCATCAAAAAAATTATTAGATAAAGTATTAACTTCATGACAAGTATGACCTGCGTATGGGCAATTACTATAAATTCTTGATGAGTGTCAATATAATTCCACCAATGTAGAAGCATCATGTTGGATGTGTTTTATGATAAAGTTAAGGGCAAAGTGGTTTCATTAGTTTGTGCAACTAGGACACTCCACAAAAGCAGGAATTTGAAAATTTCTATATGCGCAGAAAGGGTATTTTTTATAAATTTAGAATTCAATTTCCTCAAGTAGTTAGCAAATGTAAATTAATTATTTAGGTGCCTCCACATTAGTAAGTTATTTTTGGAAGGCTGGCCAGTACTCTACATTATTTTTTCTAACTTATGAGTTAGGGAATTACTTATAAGATTGTGTCTTGCTGAATTGATAATGAATTGTATCCATCCATATCTTTTTTGTTCCTTGCATGAAAATAATGAGAATGATTTTATCTATATCATTCCAAGATAGAAGCATGCTCCATGACAATTTTTATTGAGGTAATTACCACTTATGTTTTTAGCCAAGACAGTCTTTGAGCTATACATCTTCTAGCAAAGCTTTGCATTACATGCATCCTTAAAATATTTCGATTTCTTAGACAACTTATCCATTTTTTCCTAAGAGAATCTAATTTATTTCTAGTTGGCCAAAATTTGCTTACTCACCTAATCATTATTAGTCTATAACAAAGCATTTGTCACACTTTCTACTATATTGATAATCTGGTTAGGATGATAAGGTATCATTAGTGCAAAATGGTATTAATTAGAGGACATTGCTAACAATTATTAACTCTTATTAAGAGTAATTTCTTCTTACAAATATTATTAATCTAGTATATGAAGTGAACCACCTATTTCTTAGCTTTAAAATATGTGCTTTCAAGTTAAGGGATTTGAAGATAACATCTTTTGAATCCTAAGAATTCCTATGTGATGTTATCAAGCTTGTGTTTGATGTTTTTAAATTGAATTAAGAAGTCCTTTTGTATGTTAATCTACAAAGTTAATGCTCTCTTAAGCTTAAAGAAAAATAACTTCATAGTTTTAAAGTGTTTTTCACCTATTCATAAGCGGATAAAGACATCTACAAAGCACAAATGGGAGTTTGGTTGACAAACTCTTCTAGGGGCCTCTTGATTCACTTTTCCTTATGTATGTAGATTGTTTAACCATCTTCTTAGCACTTCAATCACAATGTGGAAAAGAAATGGGGATGAAGGGTTACTTCGCTTTAGCCAATGAGACAATTGGAAGGAACCATTTTTTCTCATAAATAATAATTAACAAAATAATGTATATTATAAACACTCATCAATAGATTAATAAATTAACAATTGATGTTAAACTTGTGTAGTATGTGTTTAACAAAACCCTAAGATATACTACTAAATACTTTCCTAATGTTTAGCTTGACAATAAAGTTATTACTTTTGATCTTGTGATTTAAATCATTAAATAGTTCTTATGCAAGTAAGATCATTTTAGTGAATTTCCCATTAGTAAAAGTTCATTGCTCCATCGAGAGAATAATGAGTAGGAAACACTATAAGTTAGCTACCAAAAGCTTTGTATTTTTTTAGAAGAATCTCTAGAAACAAATTGTTCTAAAATCTCCAAAAGATTTACTATAAAAAGTCATTGGAAGGAAGATTATATTAGTTGAGTGAACTCATTAGGTGATTAGCTATCAACAAGAAAAGCATTGCCATCATCATAAAGATCATCTTGAATTGTGATCAAATAATGCTTGTAAATGAAAACATTAAACCCATCCAATCCACGAGAACTTTAGGAATCCATCCAAAAATTAATTTCTTATATTTCCTCCTTGTTGGCATGCTGAATAAACATCATAGTACAATTTAATGAGTCTAAGCATAACAAAGCAAAGCACCTATCAGTAAGGACTAGTTAGAGATGAAGCAATCTATGACATATTTGGCACTTAAATCCTCCTTTGGGACCCAACTCCCACTTGAATCTTTAATTTTGTATGCATTAAGATATCTTTTCCTATTATTGACTATTGTGTGGAACACATTAGTGTTTTTATCACCATCCTTGAGTCACATAGTAAATGTCTTATGGCTCTAATACATCTCCTCTATTTTAGCAACCAAGATTAGCTTATTCAAATCCCTTATAGTTCCAACCTTGATAAATCATCTATAACTTTCTGAATTTTTATTTCCTTCTTCATAACATATTATTTTGATAATTCTGTCTAATAAAATATATTACTAAATTAAGTCTTAGTTCAATCCCTAAAGGGATCTTTAACTCTATTTAGTTTGTAAGCTAGGGCCTTAATTCTTGACCTACTAATTGGAAGTCTCCAATTCTAAGCAACCAATAGATAGAATTCTATGCTTTCAGCCCATGTTCTTCAAAATCTAACTTTTCTAGTATTACATTTAATTATTGATGGAGAAATGATCGATATGCTTAGTGGTCTGATAAGATATTGTTCATATGTTGGACCATTGTAGTAGGAAGTTCTATGAACTAATTGTGATTAAATAGATAACACATCATTTACATATCATGTGCTCTAACAATGTCAAGGCATTTTTCTTTATTTTCATTATTTGGCATTGTAAGTACTACAACTACAACACCTATATTTTGTTACAATAGTTGCCCTAAAAATCATGAAATTTTTGTATCATTTAATAATGTCCATTTGTCTATCACTTGCAAAGGCTTCCCACATTGCAATTAACTTAATTTGGAGCATTTTGATCATGTTATTAAGGCATCAAAACACTATAGAACTAACTACACCCTTGACATTCAAAATCTTGACATTATTAGTTACAATATATGGTATTTGCATTATGAGATTCTTAAAGGCTTCTTTCGGTTTTTTGTGGCAAATCAATTTTTTATATTCCATTTAGTTGCTTTTCTTATTTACTTGTGGTTGGTAACCACTATAAAGCCATTATAGTCTATCTCAAAATCCCTAAGAGCCATTACCATTTCTTGGAGATCCTTATTAAGGTTTTTATGAGATTGAATCTCCACTTATTATTTAAGCTACACATCCTTCTTTTGTTTCAAATTAAATTTAAATGTTTTACTCTTACTTTAAAATTTCTCATTTAAGTTGATCATAAAAAGGAACAAATAGATGATTCATTATACAATTAAGTTCTTTTATTAAGTGTTAATGATCTATGATGTAGTAGGGGGATTATTTCTTTCAATTATAGGGGCAAGAGTGTTTCAAGCATGTTAAGATCCCGTCATACCCTTATCAATTTCAATACCTTTACTCGCCTCATTAAGTTTCATTCATTATCCATTCTTTAGGTATCTACATTGATGACTAACAATGTTGGACGTTTCACATTACTTACTGCTTAACTAATTTGAATTTTCTCATCTTCACCATTTCTTACAAATAAGGTCTATAACCTTTTTCTTACCTACATTGGACCATTGAGCATCCTCATTTAAAATTGCATAGATAGTATTTGAAAAAAATTTAAATACTTAATTTGTTTTCCAAAATTAATTATTGTTCCCAATCTTTTTAGAGATTCTAATACCTAAAGGAAGATCTTTAACAATATGGACCAATACATAGGCTAGATTCCCACGGGGCTGTTAAGTTGAATTATGTAGAATCTATATTCAATGGGTTGTTAACTATTGACATGACTGAGAATATGCACTACTTGGTTGACCAGGTGGATTGGAAGTCTCTCCAATAAGACCCACACTAGAGCTTTCAAAGATTCAATATCACTTACATGGGGAAACATTTTAATTTTCTCATTTGAAAGTTTATGATTTTCCAAATATTTCAAATCTAGTATCAAATGTTGCCCAATTCTAATGAAAATCTTAAGAGCACAGGTCTAACCCATCATGGGTGATCGAAGTCAATTCTTAATCATGGAAATTCCATCTTGGGTCATCTAAGGGAAAACATAGCCTATTAGAGATATTTTGATAGGAGAATCCTTTTTGGAAGCAAAGTCAATGTCAAACTTGAGCTTTTTTCAAAGAAATTTGCATATCATGTTTGACAAGGATGCAGAACTTTTCTAGATTCACCATAAAAGGAAGGCACTAAGGAAATTGCACTGATATTGCCTAATATAATGGAATGATAGAATCATGTTGCAAATTTTATCATGCTCATACCAAACTTGAAAAATCTTATCACCTTATTATCACTTACATGTTTGTGTTTGATGTTTTTTTGAAATGCCATGTCAAAATGCATGATTTTTTTATGAATTTGGATATCAATAATACATAAAATAATGGAATCAATATCTACAAATTGTCAATTTAGAAAATTATTAATTAAAAATTTTTTTCTCAAAATTGTTCATTTTCTTTGTGTTTTCTTTAAGTTTGGTCATATCCTCTACACTATCAACTCTTCATTTCTAATATCAACTTGCTTCCTTATGCTTCACCGTGCTCTTTTCTTTCAATTTACTACTTACAATTCATTTATGGATTCAGAGTTAATCTTAAGCTAATGAGCTTCTTCCATCACGTGAAGTGTGGTTTAATAAAAAGGATGATGAAATACTATAAACATTTTATGTTTCTTATAAAAATATTTAAAAAATACATAAAAGTATTTTTAATAAGATCGAACAAATACTTAAAAGTAATTTTATACATATTTTAATTTCCTTTTAAACTATATTAATTTATATTTAATAATCAATTTTTAGGGAAATTATGAACACAAAAGAGAACAATAATTTAAAAGTGTACACAAGTATATTTTTTTGGCAATCTTATCTAAAATCAAACCTACCTTTACCCATGAAAAGACAGATTGTAACAACACCTATATAAATTCTTACAAAAAAGTGGATAGGCTAAACCCTTAAAATAATTAAATAGAAAAATAGAGACCATAAATCCATCACAATAAAGAAGGATTTATAAAAGGAGACAAAAGCAACAATAAGAATCTGTAAAGTCTAATTCTTATGCTTAATGAATTGCTCAATAATGTTCAAGTATTTTAACTTAATCAATTAGGAAAATGGGAGCTTAAGTGGTTCTAAGTAAGAGTTTGAATGTGATGATAATGGACACCATAAATGGAGGTGACGATGACCTCATGCACTAATGGCTTTAATATCATTACTAGAAGATATTCTCGTAAAAATTTCATCAATTAATTTTGTTTAATAAATATTTGTTAAATAGTAGTTTTGTAAGAGCCACATGATGTGAATCATCTTGGACCATTCGATAGTGAAAATTGCATAAAGTGACAATTTTGAAGAAACTAGAGCAGTTTTCAAATTGTGATTTCATCTTAACCATTAGGTCTAAATTGTGACATAATTGTGCAATTTAATCTTACTTGTTGATTAAATGTCAACCAAGCAATCAAAAAATTGAGTGATTGAATTGCTGATGAAATTATCATTAAAAAGAGTTAAATGAGTTGGCAACAATTGATTACAAAATTGTATGATCAGATAGCTCACATCATTCATTAAATATGATTGTTAGCTATGTAGAAAAAGCATTACATTTTAGTCAAACTTGATGTACTTGCTCTTCTTTTTTGTCATTATAAGACATCTTGTGTTCTTTAGAAGTAGTCTAATTTCAGTGTTAGCCACCTTAGGGTTTTTTTTAGGATTTAGTCAGATGAGTTAACAATAACATGATTAATTGATTTATGAATATAAGGTGTTGTGCCTTGATTCAATACACTTCCATCCATGTTCAAGTGTGATGCCTCAATCTGATTGTAGTAGTAAATAGGTTCAACATTGTTGCCTTAGACCAAACATTTGTTATATAGATTTAAGATAGTTAATTCAATTATATTTATTTTTTTATTTTTTAGATTTAATTAATTATTTTTGAAATAATAGTTTTGAAGAATAAGGAAACTGATTCTTATGATGATCAACATATGATGATAAAAAATATTAAAAACTAAAATATTTTCTAATATAGATAATTTAAATTTTAATTTCATGTTTGTAGCTTGAATGAATGGTTAAATAAACCTTAGCATTACAATAAAAATAAAAATTAAAAAACATAAAATTAAATTCAAAATGTACCACTTGATGTTTACTATTCCAATTAAGATGATTATCATAAGATTTGATATTTGCCCTTCTTTTTTAATTTCTTTCTTGAAAAACCATATCAACGCTTTAACATCTAAAAATTCACTCAACCAAATCCATTATTAACACATCAAGTTTGTTATCATGAAACTAGGCACCATGGCTAGGTGTGGCTAGGTGTAAACAACATAACATCTTGCTTGCAAATGTTCTTGATGTCTCATTGAAGCTCCTTTTCATCACTTATTTAGGTTAAATACATTACCATAGTAAATCAAATAGTTGAAAGTTATTCTACATTTCCAAAACATGTAGATCCAATCATTCAATCACATTTATTCATGATCAGATGTTTGAAAACTCATCCTTCTTTCTAAATCACAGATTTATTTCCTATCATTCGATCACATAATTTTGATGATCAAATGGTCTAAATTCCTCCACCTTTCTAATCAAAATAAAATTTTAATTTATTTATTTTGTTATGAAACTATTTTTGATCTAATGGTCCAAGTTAAAATCAATCATGTAGCTCACATTTGTGTTTATTTGATCATGCATTATTTTGATTTAAAAGTTAAAAGTAAAATAATTCATGTGGCTATTGATTTCCTTGATTCAATCATGTCATTTTTTATATAATGATCCATATTAAAATCAATCATATGACTCTCATTTATTATGATATATTGTAGACTCTAAAGGTCGTAATGATGTCTAATGGATCATAATGGCTTATTTATAAACATTGTTAGGCATGCCAAGTCATTATTTTGCATAAAGGACTATATTTGAATAGTTGCTATTAAATTAGACTCGTTCGACACATAGAAAAAAATTTGGAAGTTTGGTTACTACTTTTACTTGTAATATGCTTACAATTTCTACATTTTTTAACATAAAATGAATGGTGTAAAGTTTAGGAATTATTTTAAGCTAGAAAATTGAAGTGTTATTTGTAGGTGCTCACCATTATTTCCATTAGTAGTATCATTTAGTCTTTGAGCTCCAAGACTCCCTTTTACTTGAATAACAATGCTTATATTATTTTATTTCTAAATTTTTCCAAGAAAAGCATAATACATTTATACTTTGTTAAATATTTTGTCAAGCATAAGATTACTATAAGAGTCAAATTTGATTTGTGTCATTACAATTTTTCTTCCTCTATTAGTTTTATTAATTTGAAAGGCTATTATACACCTTTTTCTTTATTTCACTTTTGTGAGGGCTATTTTTTTATGAAGGGCCTGTACTCATTGGCATTGTTTTTGTTTGGCTTTTATTTGGGGTAGCTGTATGCTTGGAGTTAAGTTGAACTTTCTAAATGTGTTGGTGTACTTTTTCATTATTTTCCAATTTATAATTTTTTATTTTATTTCTAAATTTTAGAGAAAATTAATTTATTTTGAAATAAAATAGAAATTTTCAAAACATCATTAAAACAAAATTTACTCAAATTCTATTTATTTTAAGTGGTTAACATCCTCTTAAATCATTTAATCAACTTTTTCAACAACATAAGGTCATGTAAACCATTGCTCAATGTTCTCTATTAAAAAATTAGTTCTATTGTATATGGAGATTATTATAGATATAATTTAGTTGTTGAAATGCATTAGTGTTATAATGAAGTCCTCTAAAGGCAAAAGTTGATATGTGAGAAATAGGATGAGCATCCTTAAGCTTTCAATGTGCTAACTTTCATTAATATTGTAAGCTAATTGGCTACCATTCAATGATTTTAGGGGTCTCATTGAAGTACCTATATGATCAATTCAGTGTATTGGCTTGAATAAATGCATAGAGGTATCGATAGTGACCATGATGAATTCCATAACTTTTGCATTGAAATGATATAAGCAAACATAAGAGCACAATGAATTAAATCACTATATGAATGGAATCATCATAGTAAACACCTACGAAAACATTGGTGAAGTGATAAATGAGCTAATTGAAGAACAGAACTGCTCCAACTTAGACGATGTGCTTAAATGGATAAGTTTGACTAGTGTATTTATGTGTTGTCATAATTGAACAACCTCGAATAAAATTAGAGGTATTCTATACGTATTAAAATGGTATGTATCATGCAACATATTGAGATAATATCAATCTTATGATGAAGCAAATAGTATGTTCTGCATTAATGAATTTCATTGCTATAAAAATAGGAAAGTCTAATAAGATTCAACAGATTTGTCTAATCCTTTGTAAGTGACTATCAAAATGGTCCTGACACTAGGTTGAGGAATAAAAGACAAAATTTATTTATTAGCATTGAGAATTATGTATAAAGCGTTGTAGTCTTGACATGAAATGTTAAGGTAAGATGGTTAAGGAATCATGTTGCACTTATTAAGAAAATATTCATCGTCAAAGTAATCAAAATTATTTTTTTAATTATTATCATAACAAAATGCCCCTAATAGGAATTAAAAAGGTTTTAGACCAATCTAAATCATCCTTGTTGATTATCATCTAAGCCGATGATAATATTTCTTTGAAGGAAGTTTTTAAACAATATAATCATGAACTCCATAACCATACATTTTAAAATGAATTATCAATGTCATTATATTTGTTTAAACAATTTTGACCATATCATTGAGCCAAAAAGCCATTAAGAAGGTGTAATGAATTCAAACAAATAACCTAATTTTCCAAATTAAAAATAAAGTTTGATGCATTGTTTAATAAAAACCATTATGCCTAATTGATGCCATGAACTAGTCCTTAGATTGGGTTGATTGGGAGGTTGAACTAACTAAAGAATCAACACATGCCAATGATAGGCTTCTAGAAACATGCAATGTGATTGAATTAGTAAATATTTCCACTTGCTATTGGACAAAATAACCCAGACATTATTAAGAAAGCAAGGATTTTGTTCTCATTCTTTACTCATCCAATTTCTAAAGAGAAAAATAAATTTCATAGATAGCTTCGTAATTCACAAATCTACCATTGTATTAATAATGCAAAAAAAATTTATTGTAATTTATACAATTTATACTCTATTTACTTTAGCAAATGTAGTCAAAATAGTATGCCTTTCTCTGGTATTTTGTTAGAACCAAGTTAAGGTTTGAAAAAACAATCTTGAAATGAGTTTGATAGGTATTCTTTTGGCAATGGAGAAATCATTATCGTTAATATAAGAAGAATAGGTATTACCTATTAGAATTGAGATATTATACGGAAATGGTTTTCCCTTGAATGAAATGAGCCATGTCAAATAGGTTCATTTCGTCGGCCCAAAATATGATTTGTTTGCCATGAGTTTCAAAACCCAAGCTGTTTAAGGGAATTGAATTACTTTGGAAAAAATTTTGGTGTCTTTTCCAAGATTTTTCTTCTTGTTTTTCAACCCCAATTGGTTAGTGATTTGCATAAGAAGAAATACAAGATGCCCCCAATGAACTTTATAAAGAATTTCATGAGTTTTATTATGGAAGGATTCATTGCATGACTTTTTTATGATCACTCAATGAATATATTGACATCTCTCCTTATCATTTGTAATTAAATAATTGAAAATTTTTAGAATTTGTTATGAATCTAGAATGTCTAAATGATTATGATTTCTAGCAAATTGAGCTAATTGGTTTACCCCAAGGGATTCCAATTCTTTGGGAAATCATTACAAGGATTGATTAACTATTTGATTCTATGATAAACCTCTATAAGCCTAGATTTTCACTTAAGTTTAAACCAAATAGTACTATCATGGCTTATCTTCTATAATTACTTTAGATCCTTCATAAATTTTGAATGCATTGATTAGTTTACCCAAGTGGTCTCCGATTACATTACCACAACCTAGAATGCATTGGTTCCCTTTAGTCAAACAATATATAATTTGACAAAAGTTATTGCTGGGGGAGTCCACTGAACCACTTTAATTGTTTTGCAATTTCTCCTAGAATGTAGAGCTAGCAATGAATGTTTTACTAATTGAGGATTTATTGAGTTTCTCTATATGATTAGACTACAATTGAAAATGGCATAGATATGACGTTGAACTCTATTTATCATAGAATTCATGGGATTTGTCGCTATTATTTAGTTTTAAATTTTTAACTTCCAGATATTGCAACAAATGAGAGATGGAAGAACTTAAGATACATTAATGGCTATTGTGTTTTTGTGACTACAATTCCACCAGTGTGGAAGCAATAAATGAACCATTTGTTGTTGGCTATGTTTTATTCCACAGATCATAGAAAACTAGTTCAATAACTTTATGCACCTTAGAGAATCCATAAAATTAAGAATTTGAGAGTTCTTATATGCATAGAAACTCCATTGGTCTTCAAACTAAATATTCAACTTCCTCCAATTGTTAGAAAAATGTAATAAATTTATATGATGCACTATATTAGTAAAAGACATTTTGGAAGGCAGGTGATTCCTATAAAAGAACTTGTTTGTCACACTTTCTACTATATTAATAACATTATTTGAAGGATAGAACATAAGTAGAGTATATAGTGGAATTAATTATATGACATGGCTAACATTCAAAAGCTACCATTAAGAGTAATTTCTTCCACTTTTCAATTATCTTAATGCATGTTTTGTTAATGTAGTTTTGTAAAAGAACAACCTACTTCTTACATTTGGATGTTCTACCATTTGAATCCTTAAAGCTTCTTGATGTTGTGCTCCTATTTGAGTTTTATTTATTTACTATAAATAGATAAAATATTTTGTACAATAAATTCAAAATGTAATGTGTCATAAAGCTCAAAGCATAATATATTGTATTTTTAATGGAGTGTTTTTCACCACTTGAGAAGAGGATAAAATTTAACTGTTAGGTCCAAATGGGAATCTCGTTTATTACCTCTTGATGTTGCATAGTGCTTCACTATACCTTATACATGTAGATTGCTTAAACCACTTCTTAGTGCTTTAGCTATGGCAAGGAAAAGAAATAAGGATAGATGGTTACCTTACTTTAGCCATGGGATGATTAGGATGGCCATTGTCCCTAAAATTAATGATTAGTAGTCATTTTTTTATTATAGATACTTATGACTAGATTAATAAATTAACTATTAAAGTTATGCTTATGTAGTAATTTTTAAGAAAATTGCATGATATACATTTCAATGCTTTCCTAAAGTATAGTTTTATAAAGGAGTTATTAACATTGACATTACAATTTAAAACATCAAAGTATTTCTTGTGTAATGATAATATTTTTAGTGATTTCTTCTTACCAAAAGTTGACTGCTTTATTAAGATTTGTGTGTGGAGAATTAAGATTGCTGGCTAACAACCAATAACTTCAAAATTTTTTTCAAAGAAAACATAAGTGAAAATTTGTCTACAATTTTTAATAGATGCAATGTAGTAAGTCTTTAGAAGGAAGATTATAATAGCACTAATGAATTATCTAAGTAATAGATTGCTAATAAGAAAGTCATTGATAGCATCATAATTGTAATCTTGATCAACAATGCTTGTAAAAAAATTATTAAACCCATACAATTTAAAAGCACTGAAAAAACCATCAAAAAAATTATTTTTTATAATTTCACCTTACAAATTAGCTAAATTAGTATCATATTCCTTTCAGTTATTCTAAGGATAATAAAGCAATGTTCCTCCTATTTTGCTTGATAGGGACAATAAATAAGTGAGAGGTGAAGCAACCCGTAACATATTTGGCAATCAAATCCTCCTCTGAGATCCAACTCCCACTTGCCTCCGTAATTCATTATATATTGAGTTAACTTGGCCTATTTGTGGCAATTCTATGGAAAACGTTTTGCTTTTATTAACTTCCCTGAGCCACATAGTACTTGCCTTCAAGCTTTTAATACAGCTCCACCGTTTTAATAGCCATGAACAACGAATCTTATGTTTGGTCAATTCAAAACTTTATAATTCTTCTATAGCTTGTTATGTCCTTTTTCTCCAAAAGTGGCTCTTCTACTTCTTCAATCATCTAGAATATTTACAAAATTGAGCTTTCTTCATGGTAGTTTTATGTATCCTCACTTTGTAAGGTAGTGCCCTCATTCTTAACTTAACAATTTGAAAACTCTTTTTTTAAGACAACGCTGGATGGAATTCTATTCTTCTAGTCCAAGTTGTTTGGAATTTTATTTGCCTTGGAATAAATCTAATTGTTGGAGGAAGGATAAAAAAAAGGGAGTAGACTAATAGAATCTAGTTCATATGTTAAAGCACTATGTTGGAAATGTTCTTAGCTAATCATGATTCATTAGGGTTCTATTCAGAAGAGTGATATTTAAATTCTTAAACCTTAGTTATGACATAAATTCTCTCAACCATCCAAAGAAGACAATTAGCCTCCATCATCAATCTTAAATCACAACAAAGATCTCTTCTATTAATGAAATAGTTGTTGGAATACACCAAATGGTAAAACTTCATTTATGTATTATGCTTTATAACCATATGAAGACATTGTTCTTCATTTTCATTATTTGCCATTGGAAGTAATACAACTAAAACAACCATACTTTGTTAGAGACGTTCCAACAATATAAAGACTTTAACTCCTTTGAATGATGCTCATTTGCTTATTACGTTCAAAAGGTTCCAAAAAAAAAGTTACCATAATTTCTTTCAATTTGATCAAGTTCTTAAGGAGTGAATACTTTGTAGAATTAACTACACCATTAGTGTTGAAAGTTATGATACTATTCCTTACGATCAACAATGTTAGTATTTTGAGATGCCTACAATCTTCTTTTGGCCATTTTAATGAAAAACACAATTTTGCATTTATTTAGTAGCTTTTTGTCCTGACATGTGATTGATAGCCACTATAAAGCCATCTGGGTCATCTAAGAAAGGTTAGGTGCCTTTTCTTCCTCCTAGAGATCTTCACTAAAGCTTTTGAGTAATTGAAAGTCTATTTCTTACCACTTATCATGCCTCACCTACGAGCACGTTGTTGCTGGTGGCATGTGAAATCCATGCACATTCTTTTAAGGGATCGGTTGACCCAAAATCTAGAAGTTGTGTGCTTTGGGTCAATGGCCAAATGTGTCTTTTAAAAAGTAAAACATTATACTTTTTGCATTAAAATGTTTATCCAAACCTTATATAAGGAGGCAAGAATGATGAATGAAATAAGGAGTTCTTGGAGGGTTTAATCTTCTTATGCCAGAATAAGTTACTTCATTAACATAATAAATAGAAATGTTAATATGGATGGTGTTAAAAAATTTATATACGCCATCATAAATTTGAAAGAAAAATCACCATGCAAAGAAAAGTTTTCTAGATCAGGGACACTTGGGGACACATTTGAGGATTTCATCGTTAATTTTTCTATTCAATTCTTGAGAAGAGATAAGGTCTGTTCAACTTAGATATACCCTATTAATGGTGGTACCGTGGATGCAAAAATTTTAGATGCCTAATTAAATGAACTAGAGATCTATTTCATCTATTCAACTACCCTTCATTTAACAAAGTAGCATGTGCTTGATGAAAATGTTGAGCCATGGATTGACCTAGTTCAATGTAAACTTTTGGACTCATTTGGATATAGAGCTAATATGGAGTTTGTTTAAGAAATTAATTTGAAAAAACTTTTATCTCTTGGATTGTGTATGATAACTAGAGGAAGTTGCATTGTCTTTGATATTAACAAGTGAAAAAGTTCTAAGATTACACCATTAAATTTCAAACATAGGTTATAGTATTAAGAATATCTATTTTAAATATGTAGACTTTATCTGTTTACTTCTTAGGTTTTTATTATCCTATTACTAAATAACAAACTTATTCCCTACAAAATCATTGGTATAAGCAAGTAGATTTACAATGGTCTTTGATATAGTAGCCATTGAAAAGAAGGATCAAAATATGGAACTAAGGGCATGGGATTTCACACTACTAGAGGATTAACACTAATATATTGAACTGACGAAAGAGGAGAGATTAATATCCAATAAATTGGACGATAACCACAATAATAACAACACCATTTACAAGTGAGAGTCACAAAAATTGCACACACTATAATAAATAAGGCCACCTATAAGAAAAAGTTTGGATCATTTACACAAATCATTTCTTAGAGACGTTTATGAAAATTGGGAAAAAAGATCTTTGTTGCATCTAAAATTTAGATGACCCTTGAGGCTCGACGATAAAAATATAAGACTCACTTTTGGTAGAGCCAGCAAAGCTTATTACCAAAATTATAATAAGAAGACTTAAAATTTTTTCAACCTATATTCATGTAAACAAGTTGGTCAATGATACAACAGACATTGGTAGTTAGAAACATTTAATCTTTAAAAGCTTTGTGCAGACACTATGCTCAGAAAGTGGTACTTATCCAAACCCTATTCTCATGGGGTTGAGCCAAAGTGACTCTAAAGCAATTCCATTAGATATTTTCCATATAATATTTGGCTACTCATACTTGTGGAATCAAGATGATATATACTATTGTTAAGCCCAATAGGTTTGATTCACAATGGATGGATAGAGATTTCTTATAGTATGGAACAAAGGAAAGTTAATAGTAGATATTATTACTACTAGCAATGAAATAAGGTTAGGAAATAAAAGTCTAAATTATGAGTTATTGTTAATTAGACTCAAAAACCTAAATATTGGTTCTAAAAAATATAGTAATCTACCTTAAAAACTTAAAAAGATACTAAGAGAATATTCTACATTATATACTAAAATAAAAGTGCAACTATCAAATTGTGTCGTGACGCATCAAATTAACTTTTATCAAATCAACACTTATAAAAAAAGATATGTATCATAACTTAGTAGTAAAAAATGAAGTGATTAATAAGCAAGTCATAGAGTTATTAAAAAAATGTTTAAATCTCTACAATTATTGTATGAGTGTCTAGTAATGGTGTTTGGGTTTTGCAATGCTCAACAAATGGTCATGTGACTAATGAATGGACCTTTATGACCTTCTCATTTATAGTAATACACAAGGACATGTAAAGGATTTATGGAAGGTGTTTGATGTATTAAAATCCCATCATTTATAGTTGAATGACAAGTAATGTGAGTATGCAAGGGAAACCGTTTTATATTTTTGATATTAAGTTAGAAAGGGGGAAATAAACATTGATAAAGAGTTGATTAATCGTATTAAGAAATGCTCTAAACCTCATGAAGTTACTAATGTCAGGGGTTTTCATAGAGCTTATCAATACCTAAGAAAATTCATCAAAGGATTCTATGAAAGAATTGCACCATTTCATTAACTAACTTGTCGACATCTAAAATTTGAGTTTTTTGAACTACATCAAAAGAAATTTTAATAATTAAAAGAAGTAATTTGTGAAGCTCCAATTCTAGCTCTACCAATCTACAACATCCATTTGAGATTCAATTAAATGCATCAGGGCAAGTTATTGATGGAGTTTTAATGGAATAAGCCAAGCCACTAGCATATTATTCTTAATTATTGCTTGGGGAATAAAAAAATCTACTCAATGATAAAAAGCTGATTTGTTTACATAAATCTTTAAAATTAGAGGCCATACATCCTTAGAAAACAATTCATAATACATTCAGATCGCTAGCCACTCCAATATTTGTAGAGTAAATCAAAGCTACATGTACGACACTTCAAGTATTTGTCATACTTACAATAATTCAGCCTAATTATCAAATAAGGAAAGGCACTTTGAACAAACATTTAAATATGCTTTTTCTACCTCCTTCAATGTTACAATATTTAACAACTATTATGTAAATATAACCTATAGAATTTAAAAAGTTATGAAGTATAAAGATGACCACAAATTTTGAAAATTTATCAAGAGACAAAAGATGGTAAGCACTCAGAGTATTTTATCAAAAATAAAGTTTTACACATTGAGATAGTCATAAAAAATTATGCATAAGTGTACATCACATACCAAGGTCTTGAGTCACTTTGAAGTTTCAAAGATCACTCTTAATTTTTAAAGGTATGCTTACTACCCCCACGTGAATTTAGATGTTAAGAAATTTATTGATAGGTGAACAATTTTTGTTGCATCAAAACCATCAAGTCATAAATAAGAACTGTATGCACTACTACCAGTGCTGACAAGTGCTTGGAATAATATCTCAATGGATTTTATCACTTGTCTATGAATGACTTCATGAGGACATAATGACCTATTTGTAGTTGTGGATATAATTCCTGAGATGGTTAGTGTAATGTCATACAAAATAAGGGATTGCAAGTGAAAAACAGGTTATTCAAACCATGTGTAGGCTAACTTGGTTTATGTGTAGCACATATGAATAGGAGATGGAGCATCTCCCACACATATATGAGCATGCTTTAGGTGGGTAGCTATGTTGGTCTTGTGCATGATATGTACCACCTACTACACCTAGCTTTTGCTCATGTAGTGCTAAGTGGTGCATCAAATTCAATTGCTTCCTTGGCTTTGACATGTAGGTACGAAGCCAATGATGCAAAAGTTTGTTAGTTGTAAACTTTTGATCAAAGGTCAATTGTGTCATTTCAAAATTAAAATATTATACCTTTTGTACAAAAAATATTCCAATATAAAAAAGCAAGAATGATGAAAGAAGAGAACTTCTTGTAGTATTCAATTTTCTTGTGATAAAAGCTTTGTTCTTCTTATCTTTATTGCTTTTTTCTCACCATTTTTATACTTGAAATTTCACTATTTTGACTAGAACAATAAGGTCTACTGGTGAGAGCTTAAGATCAGAAAACCTCATTGAAAAATTAGTTGCTCATTGAATTTGTTATTATAGTTATCGAAGAGATCATTCATAATACAATATGGTTCTTTTACTATGTGTTGATATTCTGTGATGTAGTTAGGGAAGTTTTTTTACTTGTTGGAGGAGTAGAACTTCTCACATTTTAAGCTACTTATGATACCCTTATCAACTTTTATTCCCTTGCTTTCCCTCATTGATGTACTTTCATTACTTAACCTTTGGGTGTCGACATTAAAGGCTACCAAAGTTTGGGATTTCATATTGCTTATTGCTTGATGAATTGGAATTATCTCTTCTTCACCATTTCTTGCATATATCTAGAACTTTTTTCGTTGTTGCATTGGATAATTAATTGTCTTTGTTTGCAAGAATTTAGGTATTAGACTGGTAGATTTTCAGTGCCTAATATTTTTCTAGAAACTATTATTGTTGCTAAACTTTCTAATTATTCTAATGTGTGAAGAAATGTCCTTAGAAAGGTTGAGATTTATGTTGATTCAAGCCCCATAATGCCTCGTTGAATTAACTATTATAACATCTTCATTTAATGGGTTGTTGACTATTAACACAATTGAGAGTAAGGCTAACTTGTTGACAAAGCGGATTGGAAGGCACTCCAATGAGATCTATAGTAGAGCTCACAAAAGCTAAATTTTGAGTCAAAAATCTAGGATCCATTTGATAATTCTCATTTGAAAGTATGCAATTTCACAAATTTTGTACATGCATCATTTATGTTGTCTAAGTCTACTGAAATTCGTAGAAGCATATGCTTTATTTATCATAATAGATCCAGCATAGCCAACTTGTTTAGATGTTACGATCTTAATGTTCGGTCTTGAAAGTCAGAACATTGCCAATTACTGTGAGGTTGAAGGAGGTAACCTTGTTGGAGATATCATCATCATTGAACATGACCTTTAGTACACACTTTAAACAAGACATTGGTATTATCTTGATTGGAAAGGTTGGAGAACTCCCCTGATTCACCATAAAAGAAGGGCCATGACTCTAATGCACATATGAAATCTACCTAGTAAGGGAGAGGAGCATACCAACAAGAGAATAAAAATAAAATCTCATTTGAGATGTCTTACTACTTGCACCAAATTTGAAAAATGCTATTGTCGCACTATGATTTCCACCATTTTTAACCTCAAGAATGTTATTGTTATGTTTTACATATGGATAAAGAAGATCATATAAATGAAATGTTATTTTTCTTAGTTATTCCATCCTAATTCAACCAAAATTTATTATATGCAAGTCTGATGTTGCAACTATTTAAGCAACAACATTTATCGCTATCAAAGCCTAACAAAAAATATAATAAGTCACTCTTAATTCTGATAACACTATCTGATATAGTTCACATCTACTAAAATATAACTAATGATAAATAATTATCAAATCTACAACTATTAAAAGTGAAATGATGAAGATGAATCATCTAACTATTGCACTAACTCTAACAATCTCCAATTTTGCTTCCCAAAAGTTCTGAATCCTTAATCCAACAAAAATTTGAAGGGGTGACCTAGGAGAGTCAACAAGGATCTTTTAGCTATGTTATTACACTAACATTTAGTTGCCAAAAAAATATGAATGAAACAATCGAGTAAATCTTGTAGACTAATAACATCATATTTTAACTACTATAACAACATCATCAGCAACAAGTTAGTCAAAATATGTTTCCTTACACTATGACTAATTGGATTCTTATTGTCCACTAATTGATGTAACAGACTTTCTTATCCTAAAGAAACATGACAAGGCCTACACTTCTTTCATGTCATGTAATCTAATACTCTAAGAAAAAATGTTGATCACATGGGCCATCCCCTTAAGGTTCTATGGGTCCTTAACAAACATAAGTACTCCCCTGAAAAGCATAGCACATTATGTAATTCCTTAATGGACTAAATGTTCAAATAATCTCTCGTTGAACTATTTATATAATGGCTTCCTACCAATTCTAAAAATTTTTATCCTATAATCTAACATTCCTATTTTAGGCTTAAGCATTTATGCATAACTACTCTTGGTCAAAGAAGTAGGATAACTAGACTATCTATCTATTAAGTGAATATGGATAATGAATGGCCTAATACATCTAAATGCCTCACGATTTTCACAAAATCTTAATTGAGGTCATTAATAAAGTTTAGCACATTTTTTCATACTAATAATGTCTAGGACCTTACCTATCAAAACTAATGTAGTGTTTATATGGTCTACATTTTTATCGAATTGTTAATTAAACATTCAATTGACTACCTTTACAACTAACTCTGGGTTCACACTAGTATCACTAGTAACCTTTATGACTTAATTAATTGTCAGTCATCATACCCATCCTAAGGCCCCTATAGAGGTACCATAAATTCCATAGATCATAAACCAGGGTGTCATCATATGGCTTAAGAACATATATAAAAGCACTTATGGTGTAGCCCAATGGACCTACTAAATGTAAGGGTAGCCAACATCATTATCTTATTACTTCGTTGGTAGAAAGTTGCATATTCCAATGTCTTATTACAATGTGCATAAAGGTTTAACAATGATGTTTCCTTAGAAGATCAAAAGGACCTTGTATTATAGATTCCGTTTCTATAGATTATTTTTATGCCTTTGAGCTTGATTCCAAGTCTATGTTTACTTACATAATCTTATCCAAAGACCTTAAATTTTTAATTTAACATTATAGGGAATTGTTAATTATTCATAAAACATTTACTTTAATGCCCAACCTAGTCCTTAACACTTATTCTAAGGCTTTAAATTGAGCTTTCCAAGGCTTCTCGACCATCTTCTTCTTCTTGTTCTTCTTCCTCTTTGTCTTCTTTGTCTTCTTCTTCTTTTACTTGCCCTTCTTCTCTTCTTCTTCTTCATCATCAACTTTGTCTTCTTCGTCTGGTTCTTCTTCATCTACTTCTACTTTTTCTTCTTCTTCTTTTTCCTCTCATGCTTTTTCTTCCTCTTCTTCTTCTTTTTTTTCTTCTTCTTTTTCTTGTTCTTTTTTTTCTTCAACTTCATGTTCTTCTTTTTCTTCATCTTCTTCTTCTATTACTACTACATCTTCCTATTCTTCTTCTTCTCTCTTCTTCTACTACTACTACTTCTTTTTCTTCTTCCTCTTTCCTTTTGCTTCTTCTTGTTGTTCTTCATCATCTTCTTCTCCTTCTTTGTCTTTTTATTCTTCTTCTTCCTCTTCTACTTTATCTTCTTCATCTTCTATTTTTTCTTTTTTTACTTTTTCTACTTCTTCCTCTACTTTTTCTTCTTTTTCTTCTTCTTCTTCTTCTCTTTTTAGCCTCCATCTTCTTCCTCTTCTTCTCCTATTTCTTCTCTTTCTTTTTCTTCCCCTTCGCCTTCTTCTTCTTCTACAGCTGCTTCTACTTCTTCTTCTTTCTTTCTTTCTTCTTCTTCTTCTTCTTATTCTTCTCCTTCTTCTTCTTCTTCTTCTTCTTCATCTTTTTCATCACCTTCTTCTTCCTCTACTTCTTTTTCCCCTTGGTCTTCTTCTTCATCTTCTTCAGAATTTTCAAAGTAAATATTTTGTTTTAATTATAGTTTTATCTAACGGTCTAGGAGTCAAGTCATTCAAATTTACTTAATTATTTTCATAACTATTATCCAAACATAGTATATTAATATTGATTTAAAATTTACTGCAAAAGATTAGTTCTAAAATCAATCAAAGTTTTACATACAACTTGTCCTTTAAGATGATCCTAAATCAGTTTTAAAGTTTTAAGATTTTCTTCAACTATATTTTTTATTTATTTCATTTAAATCTTTTAAACTTAGTTTCTCAAATATTATTTACTTTTTAAATTTCTTTATACTTATTTTTTGTTGAAATTTATTTATCAAACTTTACATGTAAAATATTTTATTAATTATCAAAATTGAGAACCCAAACTATTTTGGGGTCAACACATTTTTGTGTAATCACACGACTTTTTTCTTTTAATATCCACAAAAAAAGTAGAAAATTTCGATTGAATCTCAGCTTTAATCCTTCATGCGTGTTATGTCTAGGTTGAATGCAATAGTGGCATCTAAGCTTATGATTAAAACGATGTAAAATCTCAATGTGCACATGCATATGAGATCTTCTAGCATTTGTAATAAAAACTTATCTATTAATTTGTATTATATTTGAAATTGAGCAAGTAGAGTGCAAATATTTAAAATCACTAAATCTTAACTAATGATGCTTGTTAATTAAATTTTTGTTTGAAATCTTCATTAGCTTCTTTTATATTATTTAAATAAATGTTTGCATTTTCTCTAATTTGTTCATAATGACCTCGATATTTTCAATATTCTTTTTTTAAGTTCATATAATTTTTACACAAATTTTAAAACTTTTGAAACCATAAAGTATTTATTTAGCCAATTTTTTTTGGAGTAATTTACCTCTTCTTTTTTGACGATGCACACTCTTCTTTCTTTCTTCTCTAGCCATCATACAAAACAATCCTTCATTGTTTTCTTCCTCTTAACTTGTATTGGTTTCATTTAAGTCATTCCAAGCTACTTTCAATGTCTTTTTCTTGTTATTATCCTAGTTCTCTTCTTAGAATTTTTATTTCTTTACTTTCTTGCAAAATTAAGAAGTTTAGATAATCTTTTAGAAATTAAAGTAATTTTGATTCCTCTTCTGAAATGCCTCCCTCCATCTTTAATTTCATTGATTATTCCTTTTTTGTGTTGTTCTTCTTAAATAATTGTTCCCCTCCTTTACTACTCTCCATTTCTTATTCATTTGTCATAAGCTCACCCATCAAGTCATCTGATGCCATCATGGAAATATTTTTGGTTGTCTTGATAGTGATGGCCATTGGAACATATTTCTTTGGTATAATTCTAAGAATTTTCTTCCCCTATTCATTCATATAAATTATTTTTCTTAAACTAGTATGTGCATTAGTAATATTAGTAAATCTTGTAATCATGTTTTCAATAGATTCACTTGTGAGCATCCTAATAACTCAATATTATGTATCTTCTTATTTATTTTTTTAATTAAAGAGTTTCGTTCATATGTTATCTCTAATTTATGCAAAATTTCATAAGTTTTTTTAATTTATAATTCCATTAAATTCATTAGCATTCACTACACAACGTAAAATATTTATAGCCATATACTTTAGATACACTGATATTTTTCACTATTATCCATTTCATAAAAAGTCTTAGGTGTAAAAGTACATTTTCCATTTTTCTTAGTGAAAATATCAAATGGAATTTGTGTCAATTCTCACATTTCTTTATTAACTAATTTTAATGACTAACCATCTTTGTTTTTCAATAAAGATAATAATATTCAAAAAATATTAGTAACCTAATTGACGATGCACCGTCTCCCAAACTCACTAAAGCATCAATTTGAGCAATGGATCTTTCCTAAGAATTTCTTCTCAAATGAAATGGACTTCAGTTTAATATAAATTGAAGTGAAGTTCAGTAAGGAGGTAGGAGGGAGGGGGTCAACTACTAAGAATGAAAAATTTTAATTTCTTAAAAAATATTTCAAGAAAATATTTAAAATAATTTTTAATAAGGTTTAACAAAAATATAAAAGTGATTTTCAACAAATTTAATTTTTTTTTAAAATATATTAAGTTTTATAGAAGTTTTTAATTAAAAGACCAATAATAATTATAAGTGTATATAAAAAAATTTTAAGTGGTTTATCTTTTAAAACAAGCCTACATTCACCCTTGACAAAACCCAAGAAAAAACAAACATAATATAAGCCATTTACTAAATGATGGATAGACTAAACCCTCATAACAAACAAACAACAAAGGTAAGCATAACAGCCTTATAATGAAATCAATAAGATGGCTACTACAACCTTACAAGAAATGACAATAAAAGAAAAACATTCAGTGACATAAAATAAAAATTAATAGTAACAAACTTATGCTTGATAAAATGATTAAAGAGATATAAGTATTTTAATTAATTTAATTAATAATAAAGAAATTGCTTAATTGATTTGATACAAAATATAATTTTAGCAAGTGAATGACACGTAAGTGTGTTGAAGTGACAAAATGCAAATGGGTTGCTAACGACTTCAATATCTTACTTGAAATTTTTTTATCACAAAACTTTCTGCATCTAATTTCATACAAACATTTATTATTTATAGGAAATTTACCATGGTTAAAAGCACTTACCAAACATCCAATTTAGCCTTCATACTTTTTGTAGCTTTTTTAATCTTCTAATTAGTACAGTAATAAAAAATCTCCAATGACTCAAAATAATGGTTAAATAATTGTTGTGTAGGAGCTGTTCAATCACAAAAACTACACAATCAGATAGATGCGACGAAATCCATGCCTTTAGAAATATGAAATTGATCTTGATCATTAACTCTGAATCACAATTTGATTTTAGGATTTAACTTTTCAAGTAGATGAAATTTGGATTGTGTAATCACAAAATTGCATGATTGGATGGCTAATAAAATTACCACCTTTGAAAAATGTGATACGACAATGATCTTTCAATCATGAATTGCAAGAGCAGGGGTGGTTCACATTACTCCCATAACTTCGGAGTTCATCGTGCAAAAATATTTGTGTTTTTAGTCCCAAACTACACATTTGTTCTACTATTTTTTCCTCATAAAGACTTTTGTAACCTTTACACATAGTTGAACTTTTGGGTTTGCTGTCCTTACAAAGTTTAGGAATTAATCACTTGTGTGAATTGCTACATATACCTTATTTTATTTACAAAAGTGGGATTAATGACCCGATCCAAAATACGATGTTTTGGGTTTGATTAAGTAAAGCATTTTGTGTATCGAACCTTATTCAAAATTAGTTACCAATGAACTATAGTGGTTCACTATAGCAACCCAGTTGGTTTAGGCATTAATTTCTTATATGGATGTGCTATTTTTTTATTAATTTTTCTACTAATTAATTAATATTATTAACACGTTTGTTTATAATAGATTAATTAATGATTTTAAAAATATTATTTAGATAACATGATGGTCAAGATAATCAAAAACGATGGACAAAAAATATTAGAACCCAAAATATTATTCTAAGATTAATTCAAATTTAATTTATGTTTCTTATTATAAAATTTCAATTAAGTTTAACATTCTATTCAAAGTAAAATCAAAATACCTAAATTAAAATTTAAAATACATCTCTTATTGGTTTACTAATCTAATCAAAGTCATCTTCACATGATTTAATATTTGTGCTTCGTTTTCTTTTAGTACTACCATGAATATGAGCATTATCTACCTAAAAGTTAAAAATTTTCTTAGACAAATTTACTAGTTGTTATCTTCAAACAAAGCACCATAACTAAGAGCTAATAATACAACACATGTGTGCCTATATACTTGTGTTTGTATTTTTGTGTGTATGGCTATGCATGTACATATGAATTTCTTTGTGTAGATATGCTTTTGTGCTTGTGTACACATGTTTGTGTGTTTCTGTATGTGTGCTTGTGTATATGATTGCATGCATTTGCATGTGTATGTATGTGTATATATATTTGTGTATTAGGTTGAATGTGCATTCAATCATGTGTGTGTGCATAAGGGTGTGCGTATATGGATTTGTGTGTGTGTGTGTGTGTATCAACATACACGTTTGCATATGCACATAAGTACATTTGTGTGGATATATCTTGGTGTTTGTGCATTTGCATATGTGTGTGTCTACATGCATGATTTGTAGTTGTGTGCATGTGAGTGTATGTGTGCACTTATATGATTGTGCATGTATCAACATGTGTGTGAGATTATTTTCTTCTGTGTGTTTGTGTGAGCATATGTTTGTTTGTGTCTGTGCATGTGTGTGTGTGTATGTACTAATGCATGTGTGCTCATCTTTGTGTGCATGTACGTGTGTGCATGTGCGTCTGTGTGTGTGTGTATGTGTGTGAGTATGTGCACCTGTTTTTGTGTATGCATGCATTTATGTGGTGGGTGTGTACATATGTGTCTATGTGCATCTATGTATATGTGTGTATGGGTGCATGTCCTCATGTACACAAGTTTTTGATTGTGTGCATTCATTTATATGGGTTCATGTGGGTGTTTGTGTGCATGCATTTGTATGTGTACACAAGCACCTATGCGTGTGTTTTCATATATTTGTTTGATTATGTAGGGTGCATGTGTGTCTTTATTCATGCATGCTTACATGTGTGCGCATGTGTGTAGCTATGAGTTTATGTGTGTGTGATTATGTATGCATTTGTGTTTGCATGTGTGCTCTTATGTGCACATTTTTGTGTGCATGCATGTATGCAAGTGTGTGTGTGTGTGTGTGTGCATATGTAAGTGTGCATGTGCATAATTGTGATGGTTTGTGTGCTCGTGCATGCATGTGTGTGTGTGTGTGTGTGCATGCTTGTTTTTGTGTGTTCATACTTGTATACATATATGTGTGTGTGTGCATGCTTGTTTTTGTGTGTTCATACTTATATACATATATGTGTGCATTGCTTGTACATTTGTCCATCTAGATGCACATGTGTGTAAGTGGATGTATGTGTTTTTTACATGAATGCATTTGTGTGATTGCATGCATATGAGTGTGTGTGAGTGTATGTGTGTGTATGTGTGTGCGTGTGTGATTATGCATGTGTTTGTGTTTGTATGCATGTGTGTGTGTGTGTGCATGAGTATGTGTGTGAAAGTTTGTGGGTGTGTACACTTGTGTTTATTTGCACATGTATATATGCATGTGGGTGTGCATGTAGCTTGAGTATATGTCTACATGTGTGTCTATGAACAAGTGTGTATATTTGCATATGTGCATGTGTCGATGGGTTTGCATGTATGAATTTGTCTGTTTATGCATATTTTTGTGACTATGTGAACACATTTGTGTGTTCGTGCATTCGTGTGTGTGCATGGGTACCTGTATGCATATCTTCATGTCTTTATGAGTGTGTGTTTCTGTGTGCATGTGTGTACAAGTGAGTGTGCACTTGTGCATGCATGCATCCTTGTGTGTATCTCTATGTGTCTATGCATATGTGTTTGTATATGCATTTATGTGTATGTATGTATCTTTGTGTGTTTTTGTGCATATGTGCTTGTTCATTTGCGTGTGTGTGTGTGTATGTGTGCATTTTAGTGTGTGTGCATGTTTGTGTTCGTATGCTTGTCTATATGTGTGTGTTCATTTTTGTGTATACTTATGTATTTGTGCATGAGTGTGAGCATGTGTGAATATTTGTGTATTTGTATGAGTGTGTATTCTTTTTTGTGGGCATGTGTTTATGTACTATTACATTTGTTTACATGCTTGTGTGTGTGTGTGCATTTGTGCATGTGGGTGTGCATCCATGTGCATGTGTTTGTGAGTGAGTATGTGTGCTCATGCATGTGCATGTGAGTGTGTGTGTGTGAGTGAGTGTGTGTGTGTGTGTATATTTTTTGGGAATACATGTGTGTTTGTATGTGCATATGTGTTTTGTGTGTGTCCACATATAGGTGTGTGTGCACGTGTTTTTATGCACATATGCCTATTAACATGTTTGTATTTATGAATGTGGGTACATGTGGGCCTACCTGCATGCATGTGTGTGGGTGTGTGTGTGCATGGGTGCACATGTGCTCTTGTTTAGCTACGTGTATGTATGTATGTGTGTCAATGCATGCATGCATGCGTCTATGTATATGTGCATGCATGGGTGTCAATGTGTGTATCTCTATGTGTGTTCATCTTTTTTGTGTATATGTATGTATGTACATGTGTGTTTGTCTTTGACCATGTGTTTGTGTGTATCTGTGTTTTGAGATGGGTGGGAGTGTGTGTATGTGTGTGTGTGTCTATATGTGTGGGGACTTGTGGGAGTTTGCGTATGTGCATGTATATGTGTGTGTTTGTATTTTTGTGTGTAAGGGCTCATGTGTTTGTGTGCATGTGCATTTGTGTTAGTGCATGGGTGTGTGTGTGTGTGCATTCATGTGTTTGTGTGTGTGTGTAAGTGTATATGTGTGTGTATATGTGTCTGTGTATGTGTATGTGTGTACACGTGTGTGTGTGTGCATGGGCATGAGTAATTGTGGCTTTATGTCCTGGTGCGTCTTCGTGACTGTGTGTGTGCATGTCAATATATGTGTGTGTGTGTGTATGCTTGTGGCTATGCATATGCTTATGTTGATGTGTGCATGTATGTGCAAGTGTGTGCGTATGTGTGAGTGCATGTGCATATGTGTATGTGTGCACCAGTGTGTTTGGGTGGTGCATTTGTTTGTGAATGTGCGAGGTTATGCACATCTATGTATGGGTGTATGTGCTCATCAGTGTGTTTGAATGCATGCATGCATATATACATGTGTGCATGTGTGTGTTTGTACATTATGATTGTTTACATGCACATGTATGAGAGCTTATGTGTGAGTTTGAATGTATGTGTGTGTGGGTGCGTGTGCATGTATGTTTGTGTTCATGCATTCATGTGCAAGTGTGTGGTTATGTGTATGTGTTAATATGCATGTGTGCATGTGTGTATTTTTCTGTGCTTGAGTGTTCTTATTAGTGGGTGCTAGTGTGCATTTGTGTGTGTCATGCATACATGTGTGTAGGTGTATGGGTTATTATGGATGTTTGTGTGTGCGGGTGCACATCCTTATGTGTGTATGTGTGCATGTTATTATATTTGCATTTGTGCATGTGTGTGTGATTATCTATGTGTGCATGTTCCCATGCATTTGTGTGAGTGTTTGTGCATGCATACATATGTGTTGGTGCATGTGTGGGCATGTTTGTGCATGTATATATATGGTTGTGTGCATACGTGTGTAAACGTGTATGTGTTTATGCCTATTACATGTTTATATGTGTGTATGTTTGTGTATGTGGGTTTGGGTGTGTGCACGTATGCATGTGCATGTGTATGCACCTATGTGTGTTTATGTGTGCACGAGGGTGTGTTTACTGGTGTGAGTGTGTGTTCATCTGTGTAAATGTGTGCATGTGTGTGTGTATGTGTACACATGTGTTAGTGCATCCTTGTCTGCATTTGTGTGTGTGTGTATAAGTGTGAGTTTATTTAGTTAAAAGTGCTTGCATGTTTATGTATGTGCATGTGCTTGTGCACTTGTGTTTTTGCATTTATGTGGGCATGTGTGTGTCTGTATGTGGATGTGTGTGCTTGAGCATGTGTTTGAGCATGTTTGCCTACATAAACACACATGGTTTTGTGTTTGTGCATGTGTGAGTATTTTTTATAATTGTGTGTGTGTTTGTGTATATGTATTTATGTATGTACATGTGTCTGTGTGCATGTGTTTGTATGCATATGGATGTGTTTGCTTGCATAATTGTGTGAAGGTGTGTGTAGGAGTGTGCGTGTCTACATATGTGCAAACGTGCATATGTGTGCATGCATATTAGACTGTGTGAATGTGTGTATGTGTGCTTATGTATGTGCATGTCTAGTTGTGGCTATGTGTGTCTTCGTGTGAATGGGTTGTGTGTGCATCTGTGTATGTGTGTGTGATCATGTATTTGTTTGTTTATATGCTTTTATGCATATGTTTATGTGTGCATGCATATATGTGCATGGGTTTGCATATGTGTTTTTATCTGTATGTGTGTGTGTACATAACTAGATGTGGTTTTGCGTGTGCATGTGCATTTGTGTGTGATGTATTCATGTGTATTTGTGTGTGAATGTGTACGTGCAAATATGCAAGTGTGTTCATGTCTATCTGAATGTCCATGTGTGTGTACATATGTATGAGTGTGTGCATACATGTATGTGTTCATTTGTATGTTCATGTTTGTGCATGTATGTGTGTTTGTGCACATGAGTCTATGTTTATGTGCATGCTGGCAAGTGTGGGTGCATGTGTGTATATGTGTCTTTGTGTACAAGTAGAAGTGTGTTTATGCTTGCATCCATGCACATGTATGTGTGTATGAACATGCATGCATGCGTTGTGATTGTGTGCATGAATGTGCACATGTGTATGTGAATGCATGTTTGGTTGCATGTGTGTGTTCATGTGCATGTGTGCATATGTTTGTGTGTCTATATGTATGTGTGTGTGTGTTTGCCTGTGTGCATGCATGCTTGTGCGTGTGTATGCATGTGTGCATGCAAGTGTCTGTGTTTGTGTGTTTATGTGTGTGAGTATGTATTTGTGTGTGTTTGTGTCTGCATGTGTTCATGTCAATGTCCATGTGTGTGCATGTATGCATGTGCATTTGTGTGAGAATGTCTATTAGCTTGTGCATGTGTGTGCTTGTTCTTGTACATGTTTGCTTGTATGACTTTGCATATGTCTACATAGGTGAATGCATGTGTGGTTCAGCTTGTGTGTGCATGTGAATGTGTGGGAGTATGTCTGAGTGTGCTATGAATAGGCATGCACATATGTGACTATGCATGGGCATGTGTGTGTGTGTGTGTGTGAGTGTATGTGTGTAGGTGTGCACAAGTACACATGTATGTATATGAATATTTTTATGAATGTGTACATTTGTGTGAGTCTATGCATATTTGTATGCATCCATGTAAGTTCTTCTGCATGAGTGTTTGTACATGTGCATGAGTGTGCATTTACCAACATATGTATTCACAAGTGTGCATGTCTATTTATGTGTGTGTGCATGTGCAAGTGTGTATGTGTGTACATGTGTGCCTTTATATGTTTTTGTATCAATGTTTATACATATATCTGTACATGTGTGTGTGTATGTTTGCATGTTTGTGTTCATGTGTGAGTGTGTATGTGTGTGTGAACATGTGTGTATGCATACAAGCATGTCTATGCATATGGTTAAGTATTTGGATGTCTGTGTCTGGTTGTGCATGTGTGTGTATGTGTGCATAATTTTGTTCTTGTGTATGTGTAGGGGTTGGAGTGTATGCATGAGTTTTTGTTGTACATGTGTGTAAGCATATGTGTGTGTGTGTGAGTGTGTTTGTGTTGTACCTATGGGTAAGCATACATATATGTGTGTTTGTGCATGTGTTTGTGTGTGTATGTATGTGTGCTCATGCCCATGTGTATGTGCATGTCTATGATCATGTGTGTGTATGTATGCATGTGTGTTTACATGTGTGCGTGTGTGTGTGTGTGCATGTATTTATGTAGGTTCATCTATGTGCGTATGTGCATGGATATTTGGTGTGTGTGTGTGTGTGTGTGCGTAAGAGTGTAAATGTGTTCTTGTGCTTGCAGGCATACATGTTCATGTTTATTTGTATGTCTTTTTGTGGATTTGTGTATCTATGTGCATATGTGTGTGTGTGTCTACACGTATATGTTGTAGGTATGTGTACATAAATGTGCTTCTGTGCTTGCTTGATGTATGTATGTGTGTGTGCTTGTCTTTTTGTGCATGACTATTCATGTGTGTGTGTGTGTACATGAGTGTATGCATGCATATGCATGTGCACATACATGCATGAACATTTGTGTGTTTGTTTGTGTGGTTTGTGTGTGTACGTGCATGCATGTGTTTGTATGTGTGTGTGTGTGGGAGGGCGGTGTTTGTGTGTGTGTCCATGCATGTGTGTCTCACTTGCACACATGTGTGCATGCATCTTTTTAGTGTATGTGTGTGTGGTTGTTAGTGCTTGCATGTGTACGTGTGTGTGAATGTATATGTGTGCATGTGCATATTTATGCATGCATTTGTATGCAAGCATGGGTGTTGTATGCTTGTGCATGTGTGTATGTGTGTGAGTATTTTTCATGTGTGTACATGTAAGTGTGTGCTTGCTTATGTGTGTGCATGCATTTGTGTATTTGTTTGTCTGTGCATGTATGTTAGTGTGCATGTAGAAGTGTGTGTATGCATGCATGATTGTGTGAATGTGTGTGTAGGAGCATGCATGTATGCTTGTGTGCATGCATATATGTGTGTGCATGAATGCAAGTGTGTGTTAATGTGTGTACGTATTCTTGTGTGCATTGGTCTAGTTGTGAATGTGTGTGCATGCATGTGCACTGGCATGTGTGTGCATTATGTGTGTGTGTGTGCTTGTGTGTGTATATGTGTGTGTGTGTTGATATGTGTACAAGCAAATGTGTCCATCCTCATGTGCATGTGAACTTCTGATGTAAGAGCATTTAGCGTTTTCTCATGAACACACACCTGTTATCATTGCACCAATTCCGCAGGTATGTCGATGTACAATTTGGATGAACATGTCATAAAAAATGCTTCTAATTTAGTTTTGGCTATTTTCGCCACCTTCTATCTTTTGTTGTTGTTTGTCATTTGCACTGTCGTCGTCAATAGCTATTGTTGCCACTTAGCCATACTCGTTCACATGCATGACCCGAACTAACCCTAGAACCTAGTTGATCGGCTCGACTAGCATTGACCCACTCGATACGCCTCAACCTACGATGACCCACATTAATTCACCAGTCTTCAATGACCCATGCTATTCTGCTTAAATGATGTGTACCTAAAAATTAGGCCAAAAGCTCTGCCGACACCGCTTGCCTAATACTTTTCCCTCCCACCATTTCACTACTCACTATTACTGTCATCTAAAACACATAGCCCATTTAGAATTAATTAATTTAATTAATTTTATGGCTTTTAAAACAAATTTTTATTCAAAATATTTCTTTTATAATTTTTCAAATTTTGGAATTTTAAAATGTCTTTTAGAATTCTTAAAAGTGTTATTTGATATTTTTAATTATACTTTTTGCATTTATATGTTAGCAAACTACTATTGTGTCATTAAGGTCTTTATAAATATGGATACTCACTAGGTTGTAAGATGAAGATCAATATTTTGGAATAAAAATATTAGTTGTTTATATGTTTCACCTTTGTGAGCAGAGTGTGTGACCTAACTCTAGTTGGAGAGATTCAAAGGATCGAAGGTGAGAAACCTTCCACTGAGAGAGTCGTCAACAAAATTCCCTTATGAGAGACAAGGGTCGAAGATGGGAGACCTTCCATTGGGAAAGCTTGTAACCAAATAAATTCTTTCTTTCTCTAACACCTATAAGTATACACCCATTTTCTCACTCTCTTGACCTAATCAACAATGCACCACCATCCTCAACAAAGCTTCAAATCCTAGTATATTATCTTATCACCTTTTTAACCCAAGTTTCCTTACTAACCCAAAGCATCACCATGTGACCCTTTTTAATCTTTTGGTGATCCATATGCCAACTTTAACAAAATTACAAGACATCATCTCCAAAAAGATACACTCTTTCAACAACGTTTCTTTTTAGCAAGCTTTATTTTCTCACGCAAGTGTGTGTGCGTGAGTGCATGTTTGTGCATACATGTGTGTGCGCATGTGCAAGTGAGTGTGTGTATGCATGCATGTTCATGTTTTTGGGCATATGTGTGCATGTGCATATGTGTATGTGTGCATGTGTGTGTGTTTAGGCATGTGTGCATGTGTATGTGTGTGCATATACATGTGTCATACATGAATGCATTTTTGTGTACATTCATGCATGTGTAAATGTGTGTTTGTATTACAGTCGTGTGTGTGTGGTGCATATGTGCCTATATATATATGTGTGTTTGTTTATGTGCACATGTGAGTGTATGTGTGTGTGCATATGAGTATTGGTAAATGTGTGTTACTATGCATGTGTGTGTATGTGTGCATGTATTTCTATCTGAGTGCTTTTGTGTGTCTTTGTTTGTGCATGTTTGTGTGTGTGCATATCGGTGTGCATTGTTGTTTTATTAACCTCTACCAATGGTACTTTATTTGATGATAATAATTCTCAAATATTTCTAATGAATTTGGTTTAGTGAATTTTTATATTCTAAATATTTGATGCTCATATTCATAGGGGAATTAAAAAACAAGTAGAGAACCAAAAATAAAATATCATAAAAATCATCATGGTGGAAGTGGCAAACTACCAAGATTTAAATTAGAAATTTAAAATATATTAAAAACAAAAAAAATTTAATTACCTTCCTAATAATCTTTCATGGTTCACCGATTGCTACAGCGTTAATGTCAAATTGAGGCATGAATTTTGAACCCTTTTTGCACATTTGAATTTAGCTCGGATCGAGAACATTACCCTTTAAGAGTGTAATTAATCCTTTGCTTATTGGTGCACGTGGGTGATTAAATCTCACATGAACCAAGAGGTAGCCAACCTCAAAATTAGGTTGCCTCTACCATACGCCAGATTGCTTATATGGAGAAAAACGCATTTCAAATACATGTCTGACTAAAAGTATTGCTTTTACTACGTGGAAAACTTCCAACTTGTAGAAGTGAAGTGAGCCATTTGATCATCCATTTTTGGGATCAAACAAACCCCATCATATCTAATTTTTTAACATACTAAATCTATCAGTCATCTGATCATGCAGTTTCGTAATAGCATAGTCTTTATTTCTTCCACTCAATAAGTTAAATCCTATCTTTAGATCGCAATTCTGATCTAATGACCCAGATCAAATGTATATTCCGAAAAAGAATTGATTAAATCCTATTTGGCTGATAGCACAGTATTTGCAATCGAGCGATGGTGTTCAATTCAATCTAATAGTTCCCATGCATTGGCTCTTTTAGCTGCTATGTTGAGTCATTGGGAAAGTCTTTCTAAATATTAAATTTCTAATTAAAAATTGTGGATTGAAAACGTAATCGCTAAATTGGGTGTTTGGTAAGTGCTTTTAGTCATTATAAGATGTCTATAAATAGGAGAATTTTTTAGCAAAATTTGTTGAATAAAACTTTTATAAAATTTCAAAGAAGTGTTCTCAAGTCATGACCTTAAAGAATTCACAGCCATTGAGACTAGCATGTCTTATCATACAAGAAAGAGTTGAAAAAGAAAAAAAAATGAGCAAAAGAAAGTATGAAGAAGAAGAAATCATTGAAAACAACTTAGAGTGATTAAAAAAAACATGTACAAGTGAAGAGGAGAATAATAATGAAAGATTCTTTTACATGATGGCTAGAGAAGAAGAAGAAGAAGAGACTGAATCTTCAAGTGAGGAAAGGTAAACTATTAAAATGAAAGATTAGCTAAATAATTACTTTATTTTGTAAAATGTATAAAACTTTAAGTAAAAAATATAAGAAACTTGAGAGGAATATTGTTAATGTGTAGGTCTTTGTGATGAAATAAAAAATACCAATGATGACTTAGTACAAAACATTAACGTGCATGCTTCCTTAGTTAAAGATTTTAATGATTTTATATCTTTGCACTTTAGTTATTCATTTTCAAGAGAAAAGTTAATTAATAGAGTTTTACACTTCTTAGAAGATTTGATATGAATAAGCTTAATAATAATATTTACTTGTCACATGGTTATTTAAATTTATATATAATTATTTAATGCTTTTAGTTCCCACTTCATATACTTGTAGAATTAGAAATAATGTTCGCTCAAACTATCCTACTTATGCATAAGTAGTGAAAGAAAATAGTAGCTTAACTACTATTGAACCCAAATGGTTTGGGTTCCTAAATCTAACAATTAATTTATGAGTGCAAGCATTTCTTCTTTCCGAAGTCGACAAGAACATGTGGTTCTTAGATAATGGGTGTTCAAGAAACATATTAGAAAATATCAAGCTATTCACCTAACTAAAGGTCTATTATAGAGGAAACATTGTGCTTGTGGATAATTCAAAGAAATCTATTAGAGGAATCGATATTATTGGGTACCTTATATTTTTTAATTACTATAGTTTTATTTGGTCAAGGTTTAGTAGTCAACTTTAAGAGAGCAGTTTTAGTATTTCATTTTATACTATTATATGTAAAATTAGTAAAACTAAAAATATAATAATTATTGTACCTAGAAGAAATAATACTTCTTTGCTTGATTCAAAAAATAATAAATAATTCTTAAATAAAATTCTTTGCATCACATACTTGTGACTCAAATTTATAGCGTAACAGATTTTGTCAATCTAGTACACATATCTTAAGAAAAATGATTAAGCATAGTAAGAGATTTACTAGAATTAACTTTGGTAGAAAATTTTGTTTATGGACTATATTATTTAGGAAAAGAAAGAAAAAAAGCTTTCAAACTGAGAAAGATATCACTTCTAAGAAGATTTTGCAACTTGTTTTACAACAATACATCCCATGAGTTTAAGAGATTCAAAATATGAATTAATTATACTAGATAATTATTCCAAGTATACATGGGTTATTTTCTTAAGAAAAAAGAGTGAATCATGTAAAAAATTTCAAATATTGATAACCAAATTACAAAATAAGTTAGGTTATAGCTTAATTTCTATTAGAAGTAATAATAGAAGAGAATTTAGAAATAATGAATTCATTGAGTATTGTAATAATAGTAGATTTTTTCACATATTTTGGGCACCTAAAACTTGACAACAAAATGGTATAGAGGAGAAACAAATCAAAGTTTATTATATTTATCTAGAACTATAACGAATGAGTATGATATAGCAAAATTCTTTTGGCAAAAGCTATGCTTATAGCTTGATAAGTCCAAATAGAAATCATTTTTAGGACAATATTAAAAAAATCATCATACAAATTAGTATTTCATAAGAAACCAAAAATTAATCAATTACATTTTTTGGTTATAAATGTTGCATTTTCAATGATGGTAAAAGAGAACTAAGAAACTTTGATCTAAAATTAGATGAGAGAATCTCCCTAAAATACTAATGTAGTAAGGTTAAAATCATCAATCTTCTAATTCCTAAGGCGCCTCCATTTATATTTGAATATTGTATACAAAAATATAATTTCTTTAATGGCTAGAAAGGGTCACCCAAAATAAACTTACATTTTGGCTTTCAAAAAAATACAAATAGCTTTCTAGATTGTTGATTATGAGTGGGAATAGCTACTAATTTCCAATATAGGTGGATGGAATAAGAGTTATCACTTAGAATGTTGAATAAAGGGTCTAGAATTAATCCAAGAAGGATTTGATCTAGACCATTAGATCTCACATGATGGATAGATGATGTTGATGCACAAGAGTACTATTCACAAAGGTGAAGACAATCTTAGGAGTTTGATTAAGCTTTATGGATGGGCGACTATATGTCACAATGCGAAGAAGGTTTTAGTCATTTGTTTAGGATTTACGGATGGATGGTAAGATGAAAAATTTCTATTCCAAATGATGGAGCTAGTCTCATCCATTTGATCATCCTTGCTTGATGACCAGTTAGATTGAACAAAGGAGGACGTGATCCTAGCTATTCAATTGTGAAAACGCATGATAAAAAAAAATTGTTTTGCTTTTGTTTGGAAGCAAACATGACTAATTTTTTGTCCCAAATTGCAAGCTTATATTTGATGTTTACCATTCATGATGCTTACTTTATGGATAAAGGTCAGTCTAATGGGGTCGACTGGCCCTTGGCACTCTTAGGAAGCAATGAGCCATTCACTTGCATACATACATACGTATATATATATATATATATATATATATATATATATATATATATATATATATATATATATATATATATATACGTATGTATGGGTTTCACCATACCTGATCCCATTACTTAACACTTCATGAGTCTATCTTAACTTGTTACACCCAAGCTAATTTAAGAGTTATTTCATAACCTAATTTACTCCATGTGGATAGGGAATTGTGCCATGATCAAGATTCTTGCCTAACATAATTTTGTTCACCCTATTTCTTGACTTACGGCTCCCCAAGGCTTCTTGCACAGTAGAAGTTTGTGCCACTTGGACCAAGCCTTTGGGCTTGGCCATGTGTAGGTGGTTAGGCTAATGTTTTGTTTATTTTAGGCCATGTTTTGAATATTAATTATTTTTTCTTTTAAAGCATTTTTGTAGCTACTAAAAAATAAAATATTTTTAAAAGTAATAAAATAATAATGCATAAGAAATTAGTGATCATGCAAGTGAATGAATAGTGTTATGCAAACTAAGTATATCATATGTAAGCAAGTGATAGGATAAACAATAAAATTGTAAATATTTTGGAGATGGACTTCTAATGCACTTACTCAACCAAGAGTTTGATTAATGGCTCTTAGATATGTCATTTAAGCCACAATTGTCGCATGGCCACCAACACTACTTGACATTGCTTCACTTATGATTGCTTCATGAGACATTTTATTGAAACTTTCTAATTGATTAATCCTGTAGGAGCCTAAGATGCATGAGCTAAAAATACTTAAAGGTATTAGAGAAAGTATCATAATTATTTTATTATCATCGAACAAGTACTATCATAACTAAAGGTAATCTCCCCTATTTAATGATGACAAAACCACTGATAAAATAGTGAATGAACATATATAAGTGATATGAGCATGCATGTGCTCTCCTTACATTCTTTCTTGACCACAATGTATGAAATTCATATAATTATGCTACAAATTTGGGATATAATTAGTATTTTTTATTTCACACATATCTCTCCCATTTTTTTGTCATGCATCAAAAGATATAATAAGAATAAGACATGTAAAGAAAGGGTGAACAGAATAATGCTATTTATGCATAATTTGTCTTTAAAGAACCAAGGGTACAAGTTATAATAAATCTTTGTAAAAACAACATATAACAAAAATATTTATTTATTAATTTGCATAAACAAAAGCTAATCATCAACCTTTATAAGAAAAATATTAATAATCATATACAAATATAACAATATTATTTATTTATCATATATTTTATCAATGTTTAGTTTAATAACATTTATGATTTTGACCTTTGTTACATTCTTTATGTATGTTTTTGGTAATTTTTATAAGAAGTCAACCTAAAACAAATCAATAATATTAAACATGCTTGCATGGGATTCTCCCCCTTTTAAGTTAAAAAAGATAAAATGATACACAATAAACCATGGATATGCATCCATAAGTTCTAAGATCTACACTTAATTCTTAATCAGTAAACCATTTGTTGTGAATTCTAACTATAAAGAATAAGAAAGTTCACATATAGAAATTATTTACAACTTTAAGATAATGATATGTACTAAGGATTTTCATTTTAGTACTCTAAATCTCATTCTTAACACAACAACAATAACAGTCTAGTCTTTAACAATAAAGTATTTCTTTATTCGAAATTATTAAATATTTTAATAAAGAATGACCAAAGGTATAATTAATAGATAAAATTATTAACTCGACCTAAGTACTAGCATTATTTTCTCCTCCTTTTAGAATCATTCAAATGGGTTAATAATTAAGATTAATGTGAGCTTATGAAAGGTTTTAATGGATAATGATTTGATAAAAAGATTCTCATATTATTTCATGAAATACTACATTTCAAGCATTAACTACAACAAAAAAGAATAATAAAATAATAATTTGTCAAAATTCTCCAACTTTTTTCAATATATCTCTTGGTTTTACTCACGATTGTTTGTGTCTTTAATTTCCAGCAAGTTCTTTAAGAGCATAACATGTATGAACACTATCTATCATGTTAAGCTCCAAGTTGAATTTTTTAAAATTCTATCACTAGAATTCATAACTTATAGTTTTCCAAAAAGAATTTTCACTCAATTAGTAATTCAATAAAATGCAAAAAAGATCAATGACACACTAAATAGATTCATATTTCTTATATTTGTAATTTAATAATCTCTGTATATACATTGATCTAGTGGTTCATGATAACAAATCAAATAATATCATAAATCTTTATTCTTTTACCTTTCAAAGTAAGCCAACATTTAACATTCAAGCTACATAAGTAAACATGATCTATTCAATTTTCCTAAAGAGATATTAAATAATTCTAACAAAGTTACTAAGAAAATAAATAGTTTTTCCTAATAATAGACCATAAATATTTTGCAAGTGGGTCACATGCAAACTCATAAGACAAGAGGTTTCTTCATAGATCCTAATTATGGAGATATACCAATACACCTATATATGCTTTAAATTTAAGAACCCAAACATTTTGAGTTCAATTCTAATAGTTTGTGATTAAGGTGTCATTACAAAGGTATTTTTTAAACATATTACTTTAAGAGTCCATACATATTTATCTTAGTTTAAATAGATAAATTTCTTTAGTAATCATAAGAAATCTTTCCATGTTTATCGCAATAATAGCATACAACTTGGGATTTAGCATGAAAATGAATAATATACAAACTAAATTTTTTCTTATCACATAGTTATATGATGAAGCATGTTTGTGCATATGTGAAATAGAATAACTACTATTATCATTTATATGTATACATAAACATTTCAATCTACATTTTTGAGTCAAATAAGTCATTATATAATATTTTCATATCACAAAGAATCAATACATGAATTGCTCAAAGCTAAAGATGTCTCATATTCATCAAATTTACTTTCTAAGGTACTTACATTAGTAGCATGTATAAGGAAATATCATTGAAGCTACTCATTTCTAGCTTTAAACTTATTGCATTGCCTTTCTAATAAGTAAACATGATGCTCTTCTTTCTCATATTTTACTTTTAATCTCATATACAATCCAATCAATTTCTTGTGCTCAACTATAAGGTTATTAAAAGAAATAGCCAATTGATCATCACTAACAATGAGATTATCATTATTAAAGAAAGAAATCTATTGTGCACCTCGGAATGAAGAGCTTACTTCTTAGGTGCATAAAGTTTCTCTCTTTCTTTTCTCTATTATTTTTTCTTTTGATTTCTCATTTTCTTCTTATCTTCGATAAGAAACATAACTTATTTTTCATATAAATTCTCTAGTTTCTACATAGTCTCAAAAGATGTTTTTAGATGACAAATCTTGATTTCATATTATTGAAATAAAGCAAAATAAAGATAATTCATTCAAGTAGCATTTCTTTGCCTTAAATTTTTAAATTATTCATCAAAATCATTTAAATCATTAAAATGATTTTTAATTAAAAACAATAAATTAATGCTAATATTTGAAATAAAATATTCAAAATCATTTTTGCACAAAGAAAAATTTTTACCTTTGAACATAGGTGGATCCATGTTAAAAATATAAATGGTAACTCAGCACACAACAAGAAATGAAAAAGATGGGATCTTCTATAAGGTAGTTCTTCCCTGAATGTAAACTGCTATTATACCACTTGATATAATCTATTTTAAGCCAATTCAAAGGATGGGGGGAGGGTGAATTATGCTTTTAAACATTTTTTTTATTTTTAAAATATTTTCTTAAATGAAACTTTTCAATCATAAAATTGATCATTTAAAAATTTTGTCAAATAAAAATGTTAAAAGAAAATATACATTTTATAATTTTTAAAACATTTTAAATAAACTATTTTATGGTTCATAAAAAATGATTTTATAATTGTATTATATGTATTTTAAGTAATTATTATTAAATAAGAAAAATATCATAAATTATATAATAACAAAGTTAATAAATATAATAAGAGGTTTTTAGGTGGTTCAACCTAACATGTGAATAAATCTACTCCTAGTCAACTAGACAAGGATTTCACTAACAAAGTCACTTTCTTTTGCTATAAGAGGTAGAGAAAATCTTTACATACCACATCCTTTTATTGTTGTAGGTAAGGGGTTCACCATCACAGTCTTAATTATAAAAGCTTATAATATTAAAGTATAATACAATATTATAATTAACCATAACATTTCATTATTCACTTATAAAGCATATATAGCATAATTATATCGATTATAATGTTGGAATATGAATTCATATATGAAAAAGGTTGAAATAATCTAAAGAACTTTGTTTTAAAATAATAAATCCATATGTTTTATCAATATGAACTAATGTTATTAAGAAAAATAAAATCAATAAAGATCTTGCTTTTATATAATCTTTTCTAAAATCATAAAAAAGAAATAAGAAAATAAATAGTTAATTATAAAAAAAGTCACAAATAAGATATGCAACCAAATAAAATGCTAAAGCAAGAAAGAGAAAATGAGTTGAAAATATGGCTCCAATAAAGGCATCAAAATTAGATTGTAATTTTTGATTTTGTACCTTTTCTTCCAAAAAATATTGATGTGGTAAGGTTAACATCAATAATCCTCTAACTCATAAGGTTCCAATATTTATGTTAGAATATTTTAGACTAAAATAAAAATTTTTCAGTGACTATAATTGGTCACCCAAATAGTTGTTATATTTTGACATTCAAAACAAACACAAACAACTTTTAAAAAACTAATTACTAGTTGGAATAGTGATCTCCATTCTATCTAGATGGATGAAATAGGAACCACTTAATCAAAATAATGAGTAAAGGGTCCAGATCTAATTTAATAAAAATTTGATCTAGATCATTAGATCCCATATGCTGGATACATAATATTGATGTGTAAGAGCACTTTTCATTAAGGTAGAGATGATCTCAACCATTCTATTGAGCTTTATGGATAAATAACTTGATGAAATGCACTATTCATAAATGTGAAGAAGATCTTAGCTATTCAATTAGGATTTATGGATGGATGATAAGATGAAAATGATTATTCAAAATGGTGGAACCAATCTCATCCATTCAATCACAATTATTAGATGAATGGTTAGATGGAATCTACTTTTTATAGTGGTAGATGTGATCCTTATCATTCCATTACAAAAAAGTGAAATTGCATGACACTAGTTCACTATAGCTTGAAACTAAATAGGTCTAATTTTTAGTTCTACAACTCAAGCTTGTATATATTGATTTGCATTTATAATACTTCCACTACTTATAAAAGTCAGCATAATATGGTTTTCTATCCCTTGGTGTTATTAAAAAGTAGTGACCTAAGTCACCTATGCATATATTTATAAGTCTGGCATGACCTGATCCCATTACTTAACACTTCATGAATCCAACCAAACTCATTGTGCCTAAGCCAACTTAGGAGTTAATTTCTAACCTGATTTAATCTAGTGTGTAAGCATGTGTGCTTATGCATGTGTGTGATTATACATGTGTCTATTCATGTGTATGCTAATGTGTGTGTGCGAGTGCATGTTTACATGTTTGTGTGCATACATATACAACTATGTGTGTTTGTGAGTGTGTGTTGGCATGGAGATCGATCTGGGCTATGTATGTGCATGTATGCACATATGTGTGTTCGCATATATGTGTATGAATGTGAGTGTTGCACATACGTGTGTGTTTGCATACATGTGTGCATATGTGCATGTGTGTGCATGTATGTGTGTGTGTGCACCTGTGCTTGTTTGAGAATGCATATACATACTCTAGTTTGTGTGTGTGCACATGTATGTGTGTGTGTTAGTGTGCATGCGTAAGTGTGTGTGTGTGTGTGTGTGTTTGTGTAAACATGTGTATTTGTATGCATATATGTGTATGGATAAGTGCGTGTGTTAGTGTGTGTATGTGGGCATGTGTGTCTATGTGTATGTTTATGTACATGTGTATTTGTGCATGTGTGCATGTTTATGCACACTTGTGTGGTTTTGTTCGTGTGTTTGCATCCATGTGTGAGTCCATGTGTGTGTGTGTATGCATTTATGCCTATGTGCATGTGTGGGTGCATGTGCACTTATTTGCATTATGGATGCATTGGCATGTTCTTGTCATGTATGTTAGTGTGTATGTGTTTGTTTGTATGCGTGTATAAAGTATTACATGTGTGTGTGTGTGTGTGTGCATGCATGCATGTATATGTGTATGTGTGAATTTGAGTGCATACAACTGTGGGTGAGTACTTGTGTGTGTCTGTGTGTGCTTATGTATCTGTACTTGTTCATTTCTGTTTGTGCCTATGCATGTGTGTAAGTTTTTGTGTGTTTGAATGTGTGTGTGTGTGTGTTCATGTGTGTTTGTGCATATGTGTGTGCATGTGTGTGCCTATGTCTGTGGGTGCATGCAAGTGTATACATGTGTTTGTTTATGTGTGTGCATGCTTGAGTGCATGTGTGTGGATGTAAATTTGCATGTGCATGTGTGTGTGCATTTGTACATGTGTGTTTATGCATGTGTGTATGTATGTGTGACTATGTTTGTGCATTAATGTCTGTGTCCATGTTTGGTGCAAGTGTATATGCATGTGTGTGCACATGTCTATGTGTGTGAATGTATGTATGCTTGTTTATAGGTAAATTTGCATGTTCTTATTTGTGTCTTTGCAAGTGGGTCTACAATTGTGTATCCGTGTATGTGTGTGTATGACTTTTTGTGTATGCATCTATGTGTGCGTGTGTGTATGCATGTGTTCGTGCATACATGTGCGTGTGTATTATATATATATGCGTGTGTGTGTGTATATATATATGCATTTGTTCATGTGTACATGCAAGCAAGCATGACCACATGTGAGCATGTGTGTGCTTTTGTTTGCTTGTGTATGTGTGTGCAAGTGTTTTTGTGCATGTGTGTATGATTGCAAGCATGTGTTTGGTGTGTGTGTGTTCACTTGTGATTGTGCATCCATGTGGAGATGCAGGTGTTTGTGTATGTGTGAATGTGTGCATGTGCATTCTCATGTCAGTTTGTCTATGTATGTGTGTACATGTGCATATGTGTGTATGTGCATGGGTGTTCATGCAAGGGCATGTGTGTATTCTTGTATGTTTATGTATATGTTATTATTTGTGCCTTATGTGCAATGGTACATGTGTATGCTCATGTGCATGTATATTTATGTTTGTGTGTGTGTGTGTGCCTATGGGCATGTATGCATTCTTATATGTGTGTCTACTTTCATGTATCTATGAATGTCTATGCATATGTTACGTTCATTCACATTTATGTATATGTATGAGCATATGCATTCATTTGTGTGTGTGTGTGCATGTGTGTATGCATATTTGAAGTATGTGTTTGAGCATTTTTGTGTGCATTCATGTCAGTGTGTATATGCATGTTTACGTGTATGTGCTTATACATGTGTGCATGAGTGTGTGTGTGTGTGTGTGTATTTTCCTATGCACGTGTGTGCTCCGTTTCATCTGTGTGTATGTGTATATGTGCATTTATGTGTATACATCCATGTGTGTGTTTATGCATGTGTGTGTCTATGAGTGTTTTTGTCTTTCGATGTATGTGTGCCCATGCATATGCATATGCATATGTGTGTGTCCATATTTGTCTTTGTTTGTATGTGTGCTTGGACATGTGTATACATGTGTGTAAATATGTCTGTATGTGATAGCATAAGTGCGTGTGTTTGTGAGCATGTGCATACGTGTGCGTCGGTGCACGTTTGTGTGTATGTGTGTGCATATGTATGTGTATCTACATGTGCACATCTATGTGTACATGTGTGCACATGAGCATGAGTGTGTGTGGATGTACGTGTAGGTGTTCGTCTATATGCGTATGTGCATGTGTGTGGATGCGCATTTATGTGTGCACATGTGAGTGCATATGCATATGTATGTATGTTAATGCATTATTGTGTGTCCTTGTGTGTGTGTTTATGCATGTGTGTGCATACGTGCAAGTATGCATGCATGTGTGTGAGTATGTTTGTGTGTGCATGTGTAGGTTATGTGCAAATGTGTTCGTTTATGTGCACATGTGCATGTGTGTGCCTATGCATATGGTTGCATGTACTAGTGCATGCATGTGTGCATGCTTGTTTAAATATGTGTGTTTATGCATGTGTGCATGTGCATGATTGTGTTTGTGTGTGTGTCAATGTGCATGTGTGTGTTCACATGTATGTTCATATGTGTAGGTATGCATGTGTGTGTGTGCTTCTATGAATAGATGAGCTTATTTGAGTGAGTGTGTATGCATGTTTGCACAAATGCATGTGGGTACATGTGCGTGTGCATGCTTCGGTGCACTTTTGTGTGTGTACTTGCATGCATGTGTTTAGGGGTGTGTACATGTGTGTGAGTTTGTATGGATGGGTGTGTGTATGTTTAAGCATGTCTATATGTATATGTTTGCATGTGCAAGTATGTAAGTGTGTGCATGTGTGTGTGTGCACACATGTGCCTATGTGGGCATGTGCTTTTGGGTGTGTGCACGTGTGTGCATGTGCCTGTGTATGTGTGCTCATGTATGTGTACATAGTTGTGCATGTGTACCTATGTCTGTGTTTGCATGTTTGCATGTATTTTTGTAGGCATTCACATGAGTGTGTATGCATGTGTATTTATGTAAGTGTTGGTGTTTATCTACATGTTTTTTTTTATTTTGTGTATGTGTCTATGTGTGTTCATGTGCACATCTGTGTACATGCGTGTGGGCATGTGTGTCCATGCATGTGTTTGTGTGTGTGGGTATGTCAGTATGGGTGTGTGTAAGGGAAGGTGTGCATTGGGGGTGTGTCTGTTGGTGTGTGTATTTGTACATATGTGTGTAGGTGCATACATGTTTGCTTGAGAGAGTTCATTCAAGCATATTAATGTATGTGTTTGTGATTTGTCTTATATATATGTGAATGTGTGCATGTGTGTTTGTGTGTGCATGTGAGTGTGCAAGTATCTATTCTTGTATGTGTGTGTGTGTGCATATATGTGTGTGAGAGTGGGCTTTTGTGTGGATGTCTGCAGGCTATGCATGTGTCATGCATGTTTGTGTGTGTTTATGTGAGTGCGTGTGATAGTGTTCATGTGCTTGCACATGTGTGTGAATGCTTGTGTGTGTTTGTAGGTGTACATATGTGCTTGTGATATTATTTGCAAGTGAGTACAGGTGTGTTACATTGTTTGTTTGTAGGTGTGTGCATTCATGCATGCGTGTACCTGTATTTATGTGTGTGCATGTGCATATGGATCCCTATACACATACATCTCTGTACATTGTGTACATGTTTATCTACATGTGTGTAATGTGGTGTGTGTGTGTGTATATATATGTGTGTGTGAGTTTGTGTATGTGTGCACAGGAGCACATCTATGTGCACGTGTATGTGGTTGTGTGTGTTGATGTGTATGTGTATGTGCAAGCATGTGTGTGTGAATGTGTGCACACATGCATGTGTGTGTGTTGACTATGTGGGTGTGTGTTTGTTTGTGTGCCTAGGTGTGTGTGTATGCATGTGTGTCTGTATGCACACACATGCATGTATATGGGTGTATGAGCCCATGTGTGTGTGTGTTAATCAGTGTGTGCACATGTAAATGTGTATGTGTGTGTGTACATACATGTGCATATGTGATTGCATGGGTGTGTGCATGCATGTCTGCATTTCTATGCATGTGTGTATGCATGTACGACTGTGTGCATGTGTGTGTGTGCATATATGTATCCGTGTATGCATATGTGTGTGCATGTGTGTGGTTGTTTATGCTTTTTACACGTGTTTTTGAATGTGTAGGTTTGTGTGAGCATGTGCATGTGCATGTGTCTGTCAACATTTGCATATGTGAATGTGTGTGCACGTGCATGTGTGTGTATGATTGTGTGCATTTGTATGTTCATGAATGCATGTGCATGTGCATGTGTTTGTGTGTGTACATGTGTGCTTGTGTACATATGTGAGAGTGTGTGAGAAGCATATGCCTGTGTGTTAATTCATGTGTATGCATGCTAGTATGTCTGTGCATGTGCTTATATGTGTGTATTTTTGCATGTGTGTGTGTGTGCATGTGCATGCATGTATGTGTGTGCATGTATATATGTGTGCATATTTGTGTGTGCAAGAGTGGTCATGGGTGACTATATGTGTGTGTGTGCATGTGTGCACTTGGGCATGTGCATGTTCACTTGTGTATGTAAGTGTGTGTTTGCACGAGTGTATGTGTACATGTGTGTTTGTATGTGTGTATTTGTGTGTGCATGTACATGTGTTCGCATGCATGTGTGTTGGTGTGTGTGCATATGTTTTTTCTTGTACAAGAGTGTATGTGTACATGTGTATGTGTTTATATATATGTGCATGTGTGTGTGTGCATGAATGTCTGCATATGCATATATTTTTGTGTGCATGTGTGTGCCTATCTGCATGTGTGTGCATACAATTTTTCCTTTGTGTATATGTGTATGTATGTGTGTGTGCGTGCACGTTGGTGTACATGTGTCGGAGCATGTGGGTGTGTTCAAGTGTGTGTGTGTGTGTGCGTGGCCGTGAGTGTGTGTGGGTATATGGGCATGTGTTTGTGTATGTGTGTGCATTTGTGCATGCATCTTCACATTTGTAAGTGTGCATGTGTGTGTGTGCTTATGTGTCTGTGCATGTGTGCAAATGTGAGTATGTATGTGTTTGTTCATATATTTATGTGGTTGTGTGTACATGCATGGATTAACCTGTATGTTTTTATGTGTGTATCTATGGATGCATGTGCATGCAAACGATTTTGTCTTTGTTTATACATGTATGTGTTTGTGTATGTTTCGGTGTGCATGTGTGGGTTTTGTGTATACATGTGGGTGTGCATGTGTGGGTGTTGGTATACACATTTGTGTGCATGTATAGGTGCACATGTATGCACATATGTGTGTGCATATGCATGCATGCTTATTGTACATGCTTGTTTGTATGTGTGTGTATGCACACACATGTGTGCATGAATGTGTTTGGATACATGTGCATGCATGTGTATGTTTGTGTTTATATACTTGTGTGTGAATGTGTGTATGCTTAAGTATATGTGTGTAGGGCTATGCACACATGTGTGGTTCTATTTATGTATGAGCATGAGCATGCATGCACGTGCATATGTGTGTGTGTGTACTTCTGTGTGCACGTGTATGTGTGCATGTATATGTGTGTACGTGTGTATGTGTGGGTGTGTGATGCGGACATCAAAGCTTGGCGTTGCACGAACAACAGGGGAACAATTTTTATTTTCAAAATATTTTTTGAAATATTATGAGGTAAAAAATGATGCAGTGACGTACGCGCCGAAACATGGATTCCGAAACATCTTTCGGAATCGAATTCGGAGTTCAAACGGACTCCCAGGAGCCAAAACAGCGCGAAAAACACTTTTCCTGCCGCCGGCTACGTCCGCCGCCTACCGCGCCGTCCTCCACCGGAGCCGCCGCCGAACCAGACCCGGGTTCGACCGACGAGCCAGACCCGCGCCCGAGTCCCGCCGGGGCTCGTCGACCCGCACCAACCTGTGACCCGCGCAGACCCACGCCAGCCCGCACCGACCCGATACCTGTGACCCGCACCGACCCACGCCAGCCCGCAACGACCCGCGACCTGTGACATGCGCCGACCCACGCCAGCCAGCACCGACCCGCACCGCCGCCGCCGCCGCCGCCGTCGCCGCGCCTCCAGCCATCCAAAATTAGGGTTAAATGAACTTAATTTTCATTATTTTTCTCAAAATTTTAGGAGTCGGTTTGTAATTTTTAGATGACTTTTAATTTACCCATGTGTCCTTTAGTATTCCCATGTTATGATTCAAATGTCTTTTGTACCCTTATGGATTCCTATATAAGGGGAAGTCCTCTTCTATTGTAAAGAAGAATAGTTAATGCAAGCTTTTGGGTGTTCTTTGCTTCCATTCTGAGTTCGTGAGTGCTCTGAGTGTCTTTGGCGTGCCGACTCGTCAAAGCTCTGGTACTGGGTGGAGGGGTGCGAGGCCCAAGTGGTGAGATGCCACACCAGTAAGTTATCCCCAACACTGGTTCTACTATCCATCTTCCTATCCCAAAATCTAAAGTTTTACCATCTCCCTTTCCTTTTCTATCTACACACACAAACCTGTATCTTTTCGTGTCACCCTACCCCTTTTTGTCCTACATCAGTGTGTGTGCAAATCTGTGCTTTTTTCTATGCATGTGCATGTGTGTCTTTACATGTATGTTTTTGCATATGTGAATGTGCATATTTATGTATGTGTTTGTGTCTATGTGTGCTTGTGCATGTATACAAGTGAGTGTGTGCTTATGTGTATATGCATGTGCATGTTTGTGTGTGTGCATGTGTTTGTGTGTCCATTTTTGCATGCATGTGCTTGTTCATGTGTCTATACGTACGTCTACATATGCATGCATGGCTATGTGTTTGTGGATATGAGTGTGCATATGTGAGTGCATGTGTGTGTTTGCTTGTGCATATGTATGCATACATGTTTGCATGTGTGTGTAAGCATACATGTGTTTGGGAACATGTGCATGTGTGTGTGTGTTTGGGAGCAAGCACCTGTATTAATTTCTACTTGTGTGTGTGTGTGTGTGCGCACATAGATATATGTGTATTTACACACGTGTTCATGTGTGCATGTCTTTTTGCATGTGTGTGGTTGTTTGTGTGTCTATGTGAGTATGCATGTAAATGTGCTTGCATGTGCATTTGTGATTTTGTGTGCATACATGTGTGTGTCGTTTGTATGTGTGTAGCATATGTGTGTGTACATGTTGGTGTCTATATGTGCCTAGGTGCTTGTGTCTTCACATGTATGCATGTATGTGTGTGCATTCATGCATGTAAGTGCGTGTACATGTGTGAGTTTGTGTATGTAGGTATGTTTTTGTTTATCAACATGTGTGCATTTGTTTGTGTGTATTCGATTGTGTGTGCATTACTTTGTGTATGTACATGTGTGTGCATTTGTGTATGTGTCCTTCTATGTGTGTCTGTGTGCATGTGCATGTGTGTGCATCCACGTGAGTGTTTGTGCATGTGTCTATGTGTGCATGTCTTTGTACACATGTGTAGTTGTGTGTATGTGCATTTGTGTTCGAGCATGTGTGCATGTATGCATACATGTGTGAGTGTGTATGCGTGTGCGTATGCTCTTGTGTACGTGCATGTGTGTGTGTGCATGTGTGCATTATTGTGTGCATGTTTATGAGTGTATATTAGTGCCTAAGTCTTTAGATATGTGTGTGTATGTGGGAGCTTGTGTATGTGTGTGTGTGTGTGCGCACATGTGTACGAGAGTGTGTGTGTGTTTGAGTGCACACATGCATGTATATGTGTGTGTGTCTTTATGTGTGTATTCGATTGTTTGTGTATGTATGACATTGTGTGTGTGCATATGTATGTGTGCAAGCACATGAGTTAATGTGTTTGTGCTTTTATGCATACGTGCAAGTATATGTGTGTGTGTGTGTGTGTGCATTTGTACTTGTATGGTCATCTGTGGTTGCATGTCTTTGCATGTATATGTGAACATGTGTGCATTTGGGTGTGTGTGCATGTGTATTTTTTTATTTGTTTGTGCACATGTGTGAATAATTTTGTGTGTGTGTATGTGTGTGTGTGTGCATATGCATATGTGTGCTTGTGTACATGTTTGTGTATGCACATGTGACAGTTTGTGTGTTTGTGTTCGGATGCATAAGTGCATACGTGTGTTTGTGTGTGCATAGTTAAGTGTGCATTCCTATGTGTGTGTGTACTTGTGTGTGTCTATTTGTGCATACTCTCATGTGTGGGTGTGTGTGTGAGTGTGTTTGTACATGCATGTGTGCATGTGTTGTGCATGCCTATGTATATGTATGTGTGTTTTGGTGTGTGTGCATGTCTTAGTTCTTGTGCGTGTTTGATTATGTCTATGCATATGTGTGTGTATGTGCCTATGAGCATTTGCATGTACATTTATGCATGTGCACGTGCATTTGTATGTGCTTGTGCACATTTATGCATGCACATTCGATCATGTTTATGTGTGCAACTTTGTGTGCTTATGCATGTGTCCATTTGTGTATGCGTATTTGTCTCTATGTATAGGTGCATGCATTTATGACTTTGTGCATTTGTGCATGTGTGCATTTGTACGCGTGTGTGCACATGTTTGTGGTTTCATCTATGTATGCATGTGTGTATGCATCTTTGTGAGTGTTTATGTGGGAGTATGTGTGTGTATGCATGTACATGTGTGTGCATATGTTTTCCCGTGTGTGTGTGCGTGTGTGTGCATGGGTATGCCTCTATGTGGACGTATGCTTTTGTGTGTGCATGCATTGATGTGCATATGTTTATGCAAATGTGTGTGTACGTGTGAGTGTGTGTTTCTTTACATGAATGTGCATGAGCATACTGGAGTGTGTTCATGTGTACTTTCTTATGTATGTGTGTGTGTGTGTGTGTTTCTGCACCTATGTGCATGTGAGCTTGTGCGAGTGCTTTTATGTGTGTGTGCATATGTGTGTTTGCATGTGTGCATGCATGTGTGTCTGTGTGTATTCATGTTTGACCATAAATGCATAAGACTGTGTGTGTGCACTTGAGTGTGTATTTATGCGTTTGTGTGGACATGTTTGTGCGATTAAGCATGTACCTGCATGATCGTGTTCATGTGCATGCACATGCATGTGTGTTCATATGTGTGTGTGCATTTGTATATATGAATATACATACGTGTGTGCGTGAGTTTGCATGTGCATGCATGTGCATGTGCCTGTACATACATGCATGTGTGTGTATGCATGCATGTTTGTGTGCATGTATTTGCATAAATGTGTGTTTGCACGTGTATTTGTGTGTATTTTTCTTTGCATGTGTGTGTGTGTGTGCATATGTGTTTATGTGTGCGTGTGTGAGTGTGCATACGCATGTTTGTGGGTATGCATGCATGCATTTAAGATTGTTTGTGTGTGTACATGTGTATTTGTTTTTTAGTATGTGTGTATGTGTGCATGTGTGCATACATGTGTGTTTGTGTTTGTGCATGTGAGTGTACTTGTACATATGTATGCTAGTGTATGAATCTATAGTTAAGGGTGTGTTTGTTCATGCATGGGTGCATGTATGTGCATTAACATGTGCATATGCTTTTGTGTGTGTGTGTGTGTGCACATGTGGATGTTTGTGTGTGTATGCACTAGTGTAAAAGTGTGTTTGTGGGTGTGAGTGTGAGTATGCTTATGTGGCTGTGTGTAGGTGTGTGTGTGTGCAAGGTTGTGCATGTGTGTTGGTGTCTATGCATGTGTGTGTGCATATGTGTAGGTGTGAACATGTGTTTTTGAAATTATGTTTGTCTATGCATGTGTGTGTGTATGTGAATGCATGTGTGCATGATTGTATGTGTGTGTTATTACGTCTACGTGTGCATCTATGTCTATGTTTGTTGGTTCATGTGTATTCATGTGCTTTCAAGTGTGTATGTAAATGTCTATCCGTGTGCATACATGTGTTTGTGCATATGTGTGTTGTTTTTATTTACACGTGTTCATGTTTGCATGCATGTGTTTGTGCGAGTTTATGCATGAGAGTGTGTGCATAGGTGTTTGTGGGTGCATTTATGTGTGCTGGTCTACATACATTTGTGTGCAGAGGTGTGTGCGTGTGTCTGCGTGAGTGTTTGTGCATATGTGTGCTTGTGTGTGTGTGTGTATGTGTGAATATTTGAGTGGGTGCATTTCTATTTGTGTGTAAGCACGCACACATGTGTGTGCATGATTATGCATGTGTGCATGTGTGCATGTGTAGGAGTGTATGCCTATGTTCCTGCATGTGTGTGCGAGTGCACATGTCTGTTTGCATGTGTACTATTTTTACATGAGAATGTTCATGCATCTTGTGTATGTGTGCGTGTGGGTGGTTGGTGTACGTGCATGAACATGTACATGTGTCATTATCTTCACACATGTGTGTACATGTGTTTGTGTATCTGCATGCATGTGTATGTGTGTGTATGTCGATGCATGTGTGTGTGGGGGCATGTTTGAGTATATGGGTTTGTATATATGCCTATAAATGCAACTACATGTGCATGTTTGTGTATGTGGGTTTGTGTTTATACACGTACGTGCATCTATGTGCGCATGTACGTGGGTGTGTGTATGCATGCATGTTGCATGTGTTTGTGAGTTTTTTTCTACATGTGCACACATGTGTATATGTATGCTTGCATGTGTATGTGTATGTAGTGTGTGTGTGTGTGTGTGCTTGTTTGTGTGCATGTGTGTGCATTTGTGTGTATGCTTGTGTGTGTGCTTGTGTGTGCATGCTTGTGATTGTGAGTGCTTGTGTGTGTATGTGCAAGTTTGTGTTCACATGTGTGTGCTTGTGTGTTTGCATATGTGCACATGTGTGTGCATGTGTGTTTGTGTGTGTGAGTTTGTACATGTTCATATACATGTGTCTATGCATGTGTTTGTGTGTGATTGCATGTGTGTGTGGGGGTGTGTATGCATGTATGAATGCGTGTCCAAGAATGTGCATGTGTGCTTGTGTGGGTGTATGCATGTGGGCATGTGCAGATGGATGCATGTGCATGCAAGTGTCTGTGTTTGTGTGTGTAAGTATGCATGTGCATTTGTGTGAGTGTTTAGTTATGGGTGTGTGCTTTCTTGTTTATATGCATGTATGTATGTGCTTGTATGCATATATACGTGTGTATGTGTGTGTTTGTTGAATTTGGTGTGTATGCCTTTGTGAGTAGGTGTGTGTGGATGCGTGCTATTTACATGTGTTTCTGTATGTGGATTTGCATGTGGGTGTGGGTGTGTGCCTTTTTATATGTTTGGACATGCATGTATGCACATGTGTGTGCATTTGTATGCATGTTTGTGCATTTGCACGTTTGTGTATGTGTGCATGTGTGTATATATATACATGTGTGTTTGTGATCTATGTGTGCATGTGTGTGCATTTGTCTGTGAGTGTGCTTATTTTTTCATGTGTGTGTGCGTACACTTGCTTCTAAGTGTGTGTGTGTGTTTGTGAGTTTAGGTGTACATGCATGCATGTGCAACTAGGATGTACATAGGTGTGTGTATGAGTATCAATTTGTGTGCATAAGCATGTGTGCATGTTTACATGTATGCATGTTGGTTGTTTTGTCTGTGTGCATATGGGGGTGCATGTAGTTGCCTCCATGTGTATGTGTGTATTATGCATGTGTTCATAAGTGTGTGTGCATGTGTTTGTGTGGTTGTGTGCATGTGTGTGCTTGTTTTTGTGTATGTGTATCTTTGATTACACACACCTATTTGTGCACATGTGTGTGTTGTGTGTCCTTATGAGCATGTCTTGATGTGCAAGTGGGTATGTTTGTGTGAGCACCTACGTGTGTGCTTGTCAAAGTGTAGGCACAATTGTACGCTTGCATGTGTGTGTGTCTATGCATATGTGCTTCTATGTGTGTATGTGTGCATGTGTGAGCTTTTATGTGTGCATGCATGTTCATGTCTACTTCTACATGTGTGTGTCTGTGTGTGCATGTGTATATCTAAGGGGTGCTTGTGTTTGTGTGTGTGTAGTTACATATATGTAGATTTGTGCATGCTTGTGTGTGTGGAATTGTTCATGCATGTCTTCACATATGTAGGTGTGTGTGTTTGCTTATGTTTGCAAGAGTGAGTGCATGCATATTTGTATGCATGTGTCTGTGTGCATCTGTGTCCTTATGAGTATGTGCATGTGTGTGTGTGTGGGAGTGTGGATATGTGTTTTTGTTGTGCATATATATGTGTTTACATTAGCACATATGTGTGTGTGTTCATGTGTGTAGGTGTGTGTTTGTGTGGTGCGTGTGTGTTTGCATGTGTTTGTGTATGCATGTCGGTGCATGTATGTGGATTTGGGTGGGCACATTACTGTGCATCTTCATGTGCATGTATGTGTATGTGCATGTGTGTGTGTTTGTGTGAATACACGCACACACACAAGTGATTACGTGTGCGTGTGTATGTGTATGTGCATGTGAGTGTGTCTATGTTAGTGTGGGAATGTGTGTCAGTGTATGTATGTGAGTCAATGTTTGTGTGTATATATGCATTTTTTTAAGTATGCATGTATGCACTTGTGTGTTCTGGGCCTTAGTGTGCATGGGTTCATGTGTATAGGTGTGTGTGGGTGTTTGTGCATGTGTGAGTGCAAATAAGCATGCAAGTTTGAGCATGTGTGTTAATGTGTGTGTGCATATGGGTGTCTACTTGTGTGTGATTATACATGTGTGTGCTTATGCGTGTGCTAATATGTGTGTTTGTGTATGTGTTTGCATGTGTGTGTACTTGTGTGTTGCATGTGTATGCATGTGTGCACACCTCTGTGAATGTGTGTGCATTTGCATGTGTCTGTGGCTGTGTGTGAGTGTCTGCATGGATGCTAGTGTAGTCACGTGTGTGTATGAGCATGCCCTTGTGTTTGCATATGTATTTGCATATGTGTGTGCATGTAAGTGAGTATGCATATACGTGTGTTTCTGTATTTTTGTGTGCTTGTGCATCTGTGTGTATGTGTTTGTGTGTGTGTGTATATACACATGAGTTTATGTGCATTTGAGTGTGTGTGTGTGTATGTGCAAGCATGTACATATGTGTACTGTGTGCTTTTGTGCATGTGTAGCTGCATGTTTGTGTACTTGTGGGAGTGAGTTTGTTTGTGCATGTGCATATGCGTTGGTATGTTTGTAGGCACGCGTATGTGAATGTGTATGCGTGTGTGTGTGCATGTGCGTGTGTGCATGTGTTTACATTTGTGTGTGCGCATGTAACAGGGCACACATGTGTGTATTAGTTTATATGTATGCATGTGTGTGGGCATGTGTGTGAACATTTGTGTGCTATGCATGCACCTATGTTTGTGTGTAGGTGTGGGTATGTGTCTAAGTGAGTACATGTGCCAGTGTTTGTGCACGCATTTGTTTTAGTGTGTTTGTATGCGTGCGTGTGTGCTTATGTGTGTGAGTGACGATGCATGTGTATATGTATGCATGTATATATGTGTGGCTATGGACATGCATTTGTGTATGTGACTGTGTGTACCTTTGTGCAAGTTGTATGTGCATGTATATGTGGACTTGTGTTTGGGGGTTTATTTCTATGCTTACGCATGCATGCATGTTTGCATGTATACGTGTGGTGATGTGTGTTTTGTTATATGTGTGTGTGTGTCTGCATGCATGTATGCTTATGAGTGTGTCTATGCATATATTTATATGTGCACGCATGCAATGTGTGCGGGAGAATTTGTGGGTACTTGCATGTGTTTATTTGTGTTTACGTGCACGTGTGCACGTGTGCACGTGTGCATGTGCACATGTCTGTATGTTCATTTAAGTGTACATGCATGTGTGTGCTTGTGTGCATGTGTCTTCATTTGTTTGAATGTGTGTGCGCGGATGTATGCACATGCACACATGTCTATATGTTTGTGCGACTCTACATCTATATCCACTTGTGCTTGTGTGTGTATGTGAGCATGTTTCTAAGTTTACATGTGTACATGCATGCATGCATATGTTTGTGTGGGTATGTGTGTATACATGTGTGCATGTGTGTGTATCTACATACGTGCATGTGTGTGTTCATGCATTTACACAGCCACACATGTGTGTGTAGGAGTGTTTTGTGTAAGTCTGTTCATATATGTGGATGTGTATGTCGGTGTGTTTGTGTATGTGCATGTGTGTTTGTGTGCACATGTGTGCATGTGTCTGTGCACATGGATACATGTCGGTGTGTTTCATGTTCATGTGTGTGCATGTGTGTCTATGTGTGTAAGCATATGTGCTTGTGCGTGCATGTCTAATCATTTGTTTGTTGTTGTGTGTGGGTGTGTGTGCTTGCATGCATGAGTGTGTGTGTGTGTGCTTGCATGCATGAGTGTGTGTGTAAGCATGCATGCACATGTGTGTGTATGTATAATGCATCGACATGTGTATGCCCTCATGTGTGTGTAGATGTGAGTGGGTGTACTTGCGCTTATATGTGCATGCATTTTTTTGTGTTCACGTGCATGTGTGTGTGTGTGTACATATTCATGTTTGTGTTTGTTTGTGCATGTGCATATATGTGTTGTTTGTTAATGTGCGTGTATATGTATGATAGTGTATGTGCATGCAACCATGTGTGTGTGTGTACATGTGTGTGCATATTTGTGCACATGCATGTGTGGAAGAATATGGCTGTATTCATGCGAGTGTCTACACGAATGCATGTGTGTGCCTATGTGTGTCAGTTTGTACATCTATCTATATGCATGTGTGTACTTGTATGTGTGTGTGCACTTGTGGACATATTTATGTGCCCACATGTGTGTCTATTAGGATGCGTGTGTCTTTGCATATGTTTTTTGTGTGAATGTGTCTATGCATTTTTGTGTGTGTATGTGCATGCGCATTTGTATATGTGCATATGTATGTTTTGTGTGTGGGGCATCTTAATGTATGTGCATAGTTTGTTTGAACAAGTGTGTGCTCGTGTTTGTGCGTGTCATTGTGTTTTTTTCCATGTGTGCTAGCAAGTGTGCATGTGGTTTTATTTGTACATGTGTGTGCAAGTGTTTATGCGATTAAGTGTGCATGTATGTGTACTTGTATGTGCATGTTAGTAAGCATGTGGGTGCACAAGCACGTCTGTGTGTGACTATGCATGTGCGTGTGTCTGAGCAAGTGCATGCATCTATATGTTTGCATAAGTGTGAGTGTGTATATGGGTACATGTGTGTGTGTGTGTATGTGTTTATGTTCATGTGTATTTGTTGGTGTGTGTGTGTGTGTAGGTGTGATCATATTTTTGTGCCTGAGTATTCTTGCATGTGTGCATGTGCATGTATGCACATGGTAGTTCATGTGTGTGTGAGTATGTCTATACATGCATGTTTGTGTGTCCATGCCTATAGTGTGTATGCTGTCTTTATGTGTGTGTGTGTGTATGCATGTCTATGCAAGTGAATGCATGTGTGTGTGCATGTGTATGTGTGTATGCATTTGCATGCTTGCATTCCTATGTGTGCATGTGTCTATACATGTATTATAATGTGCATGCATGTGAATGGTCATGTGTGTGTGTGCATGCATGTGTGCCTATACATGTATGTTTGTGTGCATATGGGTGTGTTTGCATCACTATAAGTGTGTGTGTGTGTGTGTGTTTGTATGTGCAAGTGTTTATGTGAGTGAGTGTTTTTGTGTGAATTTGCTATTGTGGTCATGTGTTTGTGTACATGAGTGTGTGCATCTACATGTCTATGTGCCAGCTTATCTGAGTTTGTCTACTTGTGTGTAAGGACCTTTGCTTGCGTGTCTACAAGTGCATGTACATGTGTGTATGCGTGTGTTCATGTGCTTGTGTATTTTCCTATAAGCATTCATGTCCTTGTGTGCATGTGCATGTGTGTATGTGTGTGCACTTGTGTGTGGGCATTTTGGCATGTGTGTGTGTGTATCTACATGCGAGTGCCGATGTGTGCATGTGTGTGCAAGTGTGTATTTCCATGTGCATGTCTATGTGTGTTGGTTTATGTGTGTTGCCATTTGTGTGTGTGTGTGCATGGGTGTGAGTGTGTGAGGGTCTGTGTCTATATGTGTATATTTGTGTGCATCTGTGTTCATGTGTGCTCATTCTTGTGTGTGTGCATGCATGTTTGTGTGTGCACGTAAGGTTGTGTGTATGCATGTGTGTGTGTGTGTGTGTGTGCATTTGTGTTTATGTGTGTGTGCTTGTACGTGTGAGCATTTGTGCATCAGTGTGTGAGGGTGTGAACATGTTTGTGTGCATACCCACATGCATTTGTGCATCTGTGTTTGTCTGTGTGTGAGTATGTATGTGTGTTCATGTGGGTGTGCATGCATGTGCATGTGAGTGTGTTTATGTATTAGAGTGTATGTGCATGTGTGTGCATGCACATGCGTGTTTGTATGTGTGTACACATGTGAATATCGTGTGTGTGTGTGCAAGCATGTGTGTAAGTGGTTATGTGTGTAAGCATGTATCAATGTGTGTGCATCTCTTCTTGTGAGTGTGCAGCTATGCGTATGAGTTTGTATGTCTACATGCATATGTGTGTGCTTATGTATGCATTTGTGTGTGTGTGCATGCATGCATGTGTGTGTGCATTGGTGCAAGTCTGTAAATGTGTGTGTGCATGTATGGTTATGTCTATGTGGGTGCGTATATGTTTATGTGTCTTCTTGTGCTTTGTGTGTGTATGTTTGTGTTCATGTGTGTGCAAGTGTGTGTATATGTGTGCATGCATGTATGTGCATCTGAGTGGGTGTGTGTGTGCATGCATGTGCATCTATATGGACATATGTGTGAGAATGTGTGTGCTAAGCATTTGTGTTTTTACATGTGCATATGTGTGGGTGGGTGTGAGTGTATTTGTGCTTACATGTGTTCACATGTGTTTGTGTGTTCATATGCATTTTTTCTTGTCTACTCTTATGCATGTGCTACTTATTTATGTATTTTTGAGTGTGCATGTGAGTGTGTATGTGCATGTTTATGTGTTGCTATATGCATGCATGTATGTAGCTATGTGTGGGTTTATGTTCATGTGTATGTGTGCATGTGTGTGGAAGTGTGTGTGTATGCATGTATATCAGTTTATGGGCATGTGTTGTGTTCTTATGTATATGGGTGTGTGTGTTCCTTTGTGTGGGTGTGTTGGTGTTTGTGTCTATACATGTGTGTATGTGTATGTCAACATGGGCACATCTGTGCGTGCATGGGTGCATGTGTATGTGAATTCTTACAAGTGTGTGTAGGGGCTGTGTGTGATTATGCAAGTCTTTGCATGTACATTCATGTATATTTTTGCATGTATGTCTACATATGTGTGTGCATGTGTCTATGCGAGTGCGTTTGGTTATATGTGTGTGCATATATGTGCACTTTTATTTGTGCAAGTTTTATGTGCTAGTGCACGTGTGTGTGTGTGTATGCAAGTGCATGCACGTGTGGTTATTCATGAGTGTGTTTGTGCATGTGCATACGAGTATGCATATGTCTGTGTGTACGTACATGTGTGTGTGCATGTATGTGTTTTTGCTTCTATGAGTACATGCCCATATGTCTGTATGTGTGATGCGGACATCAAAGCTTGGCGTTGCACGAACAACAGGGGAACAATTTTTATTTTCAAAATATTTCTTGAAATATTATGAGGTAAAAAATGATGCAGTGACGTACGTGCTGAAACATGAATTCCGGAACATCTTTCGAAATCGAATTCGGAGTTCAAACGGACTCCCAGGAGCCAAAACAGTGCAAAAAACACTTTTCCTGCCGCCTGCCGCGCCGTCCGCCGCCGGAGCCGCTGTCGAACCAGACCCGGGTTCGACCGACGAGCCAGACCCGCGCCCGAGTCCCGCCCGGGCTCGTCAACCCACACCAAGCCGCCAACCCGCGCCGACCCGCACCAACCCGCGCCGACCCGCACCAACCCGCGCCCGCGCCCACCAGTGCCAACCCACGCCGACCCGCGCCAACCCGCGCCGACCCGCACCAACCCGCGCCCACCAGCGCCAACCCACCCAGACCCGCGCCAACCCGCGCCGACCCGCGCCGCCGCCGCAGCCTCCAACCGTTTGAAATTAGGAGTCTTTTTGTATTCCCATGAATGAACTTAATTTTCATTATTTTTAGGTGACTTTTGGTTTACCCATGTGTCCTTTAGTATTCCCATGTTATGAGTCAAATGTCTTTTTACCCTTCTGTTGTAAAAAAGGAGATTGAATAGTTAATGCAAGCTTTTGAGTTTGTTTGCTTCCATTCTGAGCGTGAGTGCTCTGAGTGTCTTTGGCGTGTCGACTCGTCAAAGCTCTGATACTGGGAGGAGGGACGTGAGGTCCAAGTGGTGAGACGCCACTCCAGTTTTGGCTTGCTGATTCGCTGAAGCTCTGGTACTGGGAGGAGGGGTGCGAGGCCCAAGTGGTGAGATGCCACACCAGTAAGTTATCCCCGACACTGGTTCTACTATCCATCTTCCTTCCCCTCCACCAAAATCCCAAAATCTAAAGCTTTTACCATTTCCTTTTCCTTTTCTATCTACACACACAATCTCGTATCTTTTCATGTCGCCATACCCCCCTTTTTGTCCTACATCAATGTGTGAGTGAGTTTTTATGCATGTGCCCTTTTATTGGGAGTGTGGGTGCATGTATGTTTGCCTATGTTGTATGTGCATGTGTGTGTGTGTGTGTGCATGTATATGGTTGTTTATGTGTGTGTACTTACATTTGTGTATGCAAGTGTATGTGCATGGGCATATATGTGTGCTTGTAAGTGTGAGTGTGTGTGCATGTTTGTATACATGTGTGCATGTATGTGTTCGTGTGTGTGCATTTTTGTGTGTGTGGGTGTGTGTCTATGCATGTCTGTGGATTTGTGTATGTGTGGGAGTCTTTGTGCATGTGTGTGCACGTGTATATGCATGTGTGTATGCATGTGTTTGAGTGTGTGCATGTGTTATTGTTTTTGTGTGTGTACACATGTTTGTGTGTATGCATGGCAATGCGTGTGTGCAACATTATGTGTGCATGTGTGTGTATACATGGGAGTATTTTTGTTCATGTGGATGTGTGTGTCTATGCATGTGTTGAAATGTCTGTGTGCATGTTTGTGCATCTGGGTACATTTTTGCATGTATCTTGGTGTGTGTGTGTGTGCATGAATGTGCACATGAATATGTGTACGTGTGGGTACAACTTCTCTATTTATGCATGCATATGTGTGTGCATAAGTACATGAATTTGTGCATGCGTGCACATGTATGTGTGTGCATGTAAGTATTGCATGCATGTATATACATGTGTGTGTGTGTGCATGCATGTGCATTCACACATGTTTGTATGTGTACATGTTTATGCATCTTTGTGTGTGGGTGAGTGTGTGTATGTGTGTGCACCTACATGATTGTTTGTAAGTCTATGCACATGCATTTGTGTGTGTTTGTGCATTTTTGGATGGGTACATGCACGTGCACATGAGCATTTGTAGGGTGCATGAGTGCATGTCTCTATATACAATTGTGTGTGCGAGTGTAGGTGTGCGTATAGGTGTGCATTCATGCACATGTGTGCATACTTGTGCATATGTATGTATATGTGCAAGTGCTTGTGTGAATGACTGTGAATGTGTGTGCATGTACGTGTGTTTGTGTATATGTGTGCATGTGTGTATGCATGTGTGATTGTGTGTGAGTGCACGTTGATTTGTCAGCCTTTGTTTACGTGTGTGCATACTTATGCAAGTACATATGCATGGGTATGCTTGTTCATGTATTTGCGTGTATACATGTGTGTTTGTTTGTGTGCTTGTATATGAGTGTTTGTTGATGTGTTTAGTTGTGTGTGCATATGTATGTACTTCTATAGATATGTCTATGTGTCTGTGTGCTTGTGTGTGTGTGTGTGTGTGTCTATTTATGTGTTTATGTAAGTGTGTGTGTGTGTGTATCTATTTATGTGTTTATGTAGGTGTGTATGTGTGTGTACCATGTTTGTGCAATTGTATGTGCATATGTGTGTGCATGTGTATTTGTGTTTGTATGCATTTGTAAATGTGTGTGGGCTTTTGTGTGCTTATGTGTGCATGTTTGTATGTGTATTATCATGTTTGTTTGTGTGTGTCTGTGGTTATGTGTGTGCTTGTATATGTCTATCCATTCATATGTGTGTGTAGATGAGTCTTTTTGTGTGTGCATGTGTTTATGTGTGTGTGTGTGTTTGCATGTACTTGTATAAATGTGTGTATTTGTGCTTGTATGTGTCTTTGTATGTTCATGCTTGCGTGCATGCATGTGTGTGTGTACCTATGTGTTTGTGTATGCATGTGCTTGTGTTTGTACGTCTGTGGGTATGCATGCATATGTTCAGACATGTGCATTCCTGTGCTTATGTATGTGTGTGTGCATCATTTGTGCATATGTGTGTGTAAGTGTACATATGTTTGTGTATCTATGTGCTTGCATTCGTCTACATGTGTTATGTTTATGCATGCGTGCATGCATGTGTGTGTGTACCTATGTGTACCTATGTGTTTGTGTATGCATGTGCTTATGTTTGTATGTCTGTGGGTATGCATGCATATGTTCACACATGTGCATTCTTGTGCTTATGTATGTGTGTGTGCATCATTTGTGCATATGTGTGTTCAAGTGTACATATGTTTGTGTATCTATGTGCTTGCATTCCTCTACATGTGTGTGCGTGTGTGACTACCTATGCATGCATGTGCATTTGTGTGCCTATGTGTGTGTCTATGTATGTGCATGTTTAAATCTACGTGGCTGCCTATCTACTTGGATGTACATGTGCATGTATATGGGTGTGCGTGCAAGTGTTTGTGAATATGTGTGCTTACCAACATATATGCATGCACACACACATGCATACACACATGCACACACACATGCATACACACAAAGATTCACACACACATATGCACAAGCACATGAAAACACTTGCACACACACAGGCACATGCACACACACATGCACACACACACACATACATACACACACACACACAAACACACATGCAAATGCACACACACAAACATACATGTGTGTCCATGCACACAAATGCATGCATACACACAAACGCACATGCATGTATGCAAGTGGCTGTGTGCATGTGGGTGCATGGTCATGCATTTGTTTGTGTACATGTGTTTGAGTGTGTGTGTATGTGTATGAGTAATTTTGTATGTATTTTTGCAGGCATATGTGTGGTTGCCTACATGTGTTTGTATTTGTGTGCATGCATGAGTGGGTTTGTGCACATGTATTTGTTTGAGCTTATGCCTGTGTGTTCTTGTGTGCATGTATACGTGAGTGCATGTGTATGTACATGTATGTGTGCATTTGTACATGTCTGCATGTACATGCATTCATGTGTGCTTGTCTTATGCAAGTGTGTTTGTGTGCATGAGTATGCTTGTTTGTGCATGTGTGCATGCATGTGTATGTGTGTGCTTGTGCATGAATGTGCTCATGTTTGTGTGGTTTTATGTTTGCATGTGTGTGCTTGTGCATGTGTATACTTGTGTCGTGCATGTGCATATTCTATAAGTGCATATGCATATGCATGTCTTTGTGAGTGTGTAGGTGAGTTGGTCTACATTTGTGTATGTGTGTGTTTGCGTACATGTGTGCATGTCCACTTGCATGTGTATGTCTATGTGTATGCATGTGTGTTTATATGCCTATTTGTGAGTGCATGTGTGTGGGGGTATGCTTGCATGCAAGGTTGTGTATACATATTTGCTTGAGCATGTGCTAGTGTACATGTATGCATGTGTATTCATGAGCACATGTATGCATGTGTTTGTCTATGTCTACGTTTGTGTGTGTATGGTCTTGTGCCTGCATGTGTGTCTATGCATGTTTGCAAGTAGGTGTGTGAGCAAAAGTGTGTGTGTGTGAGACTCCATGTGCACATGTATGTGTTTGCTTGTGTGTAGTTGTGCATATTTGTGTGCATGTTTTTGTTTGTAGGTGTGTATATATGTGCACAAGTACATGCAAGTGTGTGTGCATACATGCACAAGTGAGTTTGTATGTTTATCCTTGTGTTTAGTGTGTTTGTGTGGGAACATGGCTATGCTGGAGTAAGTACTTATATGTATGAGTGCATGTGCTGATGTGCATGTGTAGGCGCATGCATTTCGATATGTATGTTTTTGTTCCTGTGCATGTTTGCATATGTGTGTGTGTGTATGAGTATGTGTTTGCCCATGCGTATGTATGCGTGTGCATATGTGGACATGTGAGCATGTGCATATGTGTGCATGTGAGTGTGCTTCTATGTGTGTGAGTGCATGCACACGAGTATGTGTGTGTGTTATGCTTACAGTATACACATGTGTAGGTGTGTGCATGTGTGACAGTGTGTGTATATGCTTACATGTATGAACATATGCATGTGTGTGTTTGTATGTGTGTAAGTGAGCTTGTGTGTGTTTATGCATGCATGTGTGCCTATTTTAGTGTGTGTGTGTGTGTACGTGTATATCAATGCATGTTTATGCATGTGTGTGGCTCTGTGAGTGCATGCAAGTACATGTGTGTGTGTGTCGTGAGTGCATGTGTATGTGAGTGTTTGTGTGCATATGTATGCGTGTACTTGTGTGTATGGAGGTATTTGTATTTGGATGTGTGAGTATATGTACATGCATGCATGTGTGTGTGTTTGTGCACTTGCACAAATGTTCTTAAGTGAGTTAGTCGGTGTGTGTGTGTGTGTGTGTGTTCATGTGCATGGTTGTGTTTGTTCTTATGTGTGTATGTGTGCATTCATGCTTGTGTGTATATGTGTTTGTGCATATGCACACACATGTGGGTATGTTGCATGCATATGCATAAGTGCATGTCATGTGTCTCTGTCTACATGTGTCTGTGCATATCTTTGAGCATTTGTGTGCTCATGTGTGCATGTTTATGATTAAGTATGTGCTTGTGCATTTGTGTGTGCATGTCCATATGCATTCATACTAGTGTGCATGTTTGTTTATATATGTGTGTGCGCATGCATGCCTGTGCATGTGCCTATGCAAATGTATGTGTGTGTGTGTGTGCATGTGCATGTATGTGCTTAAATATGTGCATATTTTTGTGTGTACATGATCATGTGTGTGCATGCACATGTTTATGTGCACATGTGTACATGTGTTTGTGCATGTGCTTACATTTGTGTGTATGTTCATGTGTGCTTGTACATGTGCATATATATATATATATGTGTGTGTGTGTGCATGTGTTTATGTACATGTGCATGTATGTGGGGGTGCATAAACACGTGTGTGTGAATGTGAGCATGTGTGTATGTGTGCATGTTTATTTTTGCATTTGTGTGTGTGCATCTGTGTAAATGTGCATGTGTGTGTCTACATGCATTTGTGCTTGCATCCATAGATGCATTTGTGTGTATGTGCATGTATGGTCGTGAGATTGTGTGTATGTGTACACTACTTGCGTGTGTGTTAGCTGGCATGTACATGTGTGCCTATGTGTATGCATGTGTGTGTTTATATGTGTGGGTGCATGAGGTTGTATGTGTGTGCTTGTGTATGTATGTGCATGCATGTTGGTGTGTGTGCATTATGAGATCATGTGTTTACAAGTGTGTGTACATGTGTATGTGTGCTTGTTTGTGCCATCATGAATGCATGTGTTTATGCAATCACATACATATGTGCATGTGTGTACGTGCATTTTTGCATATGCTTGTGTGTGTGTGTGTGCATATGTTTGTGTGTGCATTGGTGGATGTGTGGGTGGGTTGGTCTATGTGTGAGTGTATGTATATGTGTATATCTACATGTGCATGTATGTGTACATGTGTGTATGCAGGTGCATGTGTGTAAGCATGTGCATGTTTGTGTGAGTGTACAACTATGTGTTTGTGTGTATTGTTTTGGACATGTTTGTAGGTATGTGTGTTTACACATGCTTGTGTGTATGTGTACATGTGTGTTTGTGCATGTGTGCCATACACACAGGTGCATGCAAGTATATGTTTTTATGCATTGGCATTGTATGTGCCTATGTGTATGTGTGTGCATATATATGTGCATTTGTGTATGGGTGGGTGTGCATGTGGATGTTTGCTTGTGTCTGTGTGTGTGCTTGTGCATGGTGGTTGTGTATTTGTGTGTGTGTGTGTATGTTTGTGCATGCATGTGTGATTGTGTGTGGATGTGTGTACATTTGTGGGTGCATGTGTGTGTGAATGTATTTTCATGTATGTGTGCTTGTTCGCATCTATGTACATATGTGTGTTTTCATATGTGCATATGTGTATGTGCATAAGTGTGTGTGCAAACATGTTTATGTGTGTATGCATATGTTTGCATGCTTCTAAATGTGTGGGTGTGTTTGTTTATGTGCATGCATGCATGCTTGCATGTGTGTAGGTTAGTATGCATGTGTGTGTGTGTGTGTTTATGACTACGAATACATGTTTGTATGTTGCTCTACATGTGTGTGTGCATGTGTTTATGTTTGTGCATTCGTGTGTGTGTGTGCGTGCATGTGGTTTGTTCCTTTGTTCATGTGTGTGTGCTTATTTTTTTGATCCTATGTGTACGTCTGGTTTGCATGCATATCTGTATGCTTTTGTGTGCTTGTGCTTGTGTGTGTGTCTGTGTGCATATGCTCGTTGGTACACATGTGTGAACATGTGCGTTTTTATTTTTGTATTTGTGTTTACCTATGTGTGTGTGTGTTCTTGGGTGAGTGCATGCGTAGGTGGGTGTGTGTGTTTGTGTTGTGCAAGTGTGCAAGCATTAGTGTGCATTTTTGTTTATGATGAGGTGTGTGTTTATGTGTGGGTCTTTGTGGATGCTTGGGTGTGTGTGTGTATATGTATGTATACATTAGTGTGCATAAGTGTCTATGTGTGTGTTTTTTGTGTGCATGTGCATATGTGTGTGTGCATGTATATGTGTATGGGTGTACATGTGTGTATTTTAGTTTGTATGTCTATGCATATGTGTGTTAGTGTGTGTATTAATTTATGTATCTCTATCCACATGTGTGTACTTATGTGTGTTTGCATTTGTATAGTTTTTGAGCATGTATGTGTGCATGTGCATATTTGTATGCATGCATTCATGTGCATGTGTTTGTGCAAGCATAGGTATGTGTGGGTGTGTGTGTGCCTGCTTGTGTGTGTGAATGCATCTTTATGTGTGTGTGTGTGTGTGCCTATTATCATATGTGTGAGTGTGTATATGTGAATGTGTGTACAAAAAATTCGGTGTGCCCAAGCATGTGCATGTTTTGTGTGTTGTGCATGCATGTGGCCAAGTTATTGAGGGGATGTGTTTGTGTATACATGTGTACATTAGCATGCATGTGTGCACACATGCTTGTGTGTATTTGTGTGTTTATACATGTATGTGTGTGTTTGTGTGTGTGTGCATGTACATGTACATGTGTTCACCTATGGGTGTATGTGGTTGTTGGTGCATGTATTGATGTGTGCGTGTGTGTGTATACATATGTGTGTAGCTATGTGCAAGAATGTCTATATGCATGTGTGTGTCAACATGCATGTGTATGTGTGAGTGTTAGTGTGTGCATGTGTTTTGGCATTGTTGTGTTCATGTGCGTGCATGTTTTTTTGTGTGCATATTGTGTGTGTGAGAATGTATGTGTAGGTGTGTGTGCGTGTGTATGTGTGCATGTGTATGAGTGTGTGTGCGCTTGCCTACATATGTATAGGTGTGTGCCTTTCTTTGTGTCTTCATGTGTGCACATGTGTGCATGTGTGTTAGTGCTTGCATTTGTGTGATCATGGATTTGGGAGTGTGTTAGCGGTTATGCATGCACGTGTGTGTGTGCGTGTGCATATGTGTGTGTTTGGGTTTTTTTGTTTGTATGTCTATTCATGTTCTCTTGTTTGTGTGTACATGTATGTGCATTTGCATGTCTATGTAGGTTCCAGAGTGTGCGTGATTGTGTGGGAAAGTGTGTGTTAGTGTGCGTACATGTGTGTGCATGTATGCGCGCATGTGTAAGTGTGGATATGAGCATACATGTCCAAACTTGTGTGGGTGTCTACATGCATATCATGTGTGTTTGCATGTTCTTGTTCATGAATGTGTGTATGTGCTTGTATGTTTGGGTTTGTGGGTGTGTGCATTTATGTTGCATGTGTGTGTGTGCATGAGTGTGTGTGTGGGTGTGTGTGTGAGTACATGCACAAATGTGTGTGTGTGTGTGAGTGCATGCGTGTGTGTATGTTTGTGTTTCTGGGGTTGTTTATGCTTATGTGTGTGTGTGCATGCATGCTTGTGCATGTGTTTATGTACGTTTATGTGTATCCATGGGTGCATGTGCATGTCTGTTTTTTTTGTGTTTACGTATGTACATGTAAACATGTGTGTATATGTATGTACATGTGTGTGCAAATGTTTATCCATGTGTGTGATTGTGTGCATGCATGTTTGTGTGTGCATTTATGCATGCCTATGTGCATGTCTGCATGTGTTTGAGCATACATCTATAGATGTCTGTCTGTGAGTGTGCGTTTGTGCACATGTGTGTGTGTGTGCTTGTGTGTTTATGTGTGTGTTTTCATGCTTGTGTGCATGTGTGTTAGCATTTGTGTGCATATCTAGTTATGTGAGTATGTGTCTATGTGCATGCATGTATGCATGCATTTGCATATGTTTGTGCACGTGTTTTCATGTTTGTGGGAAGTTTTGTATGAGCACATGTGTGTGTTTTGTGTCTTTATTTGTGCATGAGTGTATCTGTACATGTGTGTGTAGGTTTGTGCAGCATGTGTGTGCACATGTGTGCGGTTATGTGTGCATGCATGTGTGCATAGGCGTGTGCTTTTGGGTTTGTCTGTTTATGCTTGTGTGCATGTGAATGCATGGGTGTTTGCATGTATGCTTATGTGTGTGTATGTGTGTGCTTATGTATGTATATATCCATGTGTGTGCGCATGAATTTACGTCTGTGTGTGTGTGGTTGTGCATCTATGTGTGTGTACATGTGTTTTCTTGTGTGTGTGTGTGTGTAGATATGTGCATGTATTTGCATGTGTGCACGCATATATGTGCGTGTGTGTGCTTGTGTTTTTATATATGCATGTGTGTGTGCATGTTTGTGTGTGTGTACATTTGTGGACATGCATGTGTGTGCATGTGCTCGTATGTGTGTGTGCTTGTGTGTGTGTGCACATACGTGCTTGGGTGTGTGCATCTATGTGTGCATGTGCATTTTTGTATATTTGTATATGTATGCTTTGTCCACTTGTGTTAGTGCTTCTTTATGGGCATGTGCATGCATATGTGTGTGTGTGTGTGTCCATGTGTGTGCAAGTTCTTATTTGAATGTGTGTATGTGTGGGTGCAAGTGTGCATTACGTGTATCGATGTCTATGCATTTGTATGTACATGTGCATGGGTATTCATGCATGTTTTAGTGCATGTGTGTGCATGTGTAGCTATGTGGGTGTGTGCATGTATGAGTGCATTTATGTGTGCATATGTGTGTTTGTGTGCGCATGTGCATGTGTGTGCATGCGTGTGTTTGCATAAAATTTTGTGGGTGCGAGTGTGCCTTTATGTGCATATTTGTCATTGTGCATGTTCGTGTGTGTACGTTTATATATCTAGGTATGTGTGCATGCTCTTACGTCTATGTGTGCCAACGTGTGTGTGCTTTCATTTACTTTTTTGCTTGAGCATACTTAAGTGTGCATGTCTATTCATACATGTGTGTGTGCATGTGTGCGTGTGTCATTGTGTATGTATGTGTGTGCCTATGTGTATGTAAGTCTATGTTCAGGTGCATACATGAATATATGCATGTGTGTGCAAAGCTTTTTGATTGTATACATTTGTTCATGCAAGTTTGTTTGTGTGATTGTACATGTGCATGCGTTTGTATGTGTGCTTTTTTCTTTGTACTCGTGTGTGTGCATATCATGTCAGTGTGTAAGCATTCATATGTGTCTGCATATGAGCGTGCATGTTTACCAGTGCTTGAGTGCACGCATGTGTGTGTCATATTAGTTTGTATGTTTGTGTGGGACCACACATGTGTTTGTGAATGTGTATGTTTATGTTTGTCTCTATGTGTTTACACATGTTTACATGTGTGTGTGTAATGTTTGCTTGAGTGCTTAAGTGTAGGAATATGAGTGTGTTTGCTTATATGCATGAGTGTGGGTGTGCACGTGTGTGTACATATGTGTTCAAACACTTGTTTGTACACTGTGTGTATTGACATGCACACACGAGTACATATGTGCTTGTGCCTATGCATGCTTGTGTTTGTTAGTTTGTATGTGACTGCGAGTGTGAATGTGTCTGTGTGTACATGTATGCGGTTGAACGTGTGCATGCATGTATGTGTATATGGGTGCATGTGTTTGTAGTTGTGTGAGTGTGTGGGTGTTTTTGTGTGCTTTTATTATGTGGGTGTGTGCATATGTTTGAGGGTGAGTGTGTAGATAAGTGTTGGTGTGATTTTGTGTGTTTGTGTGCGGGTGATTGTGTGCATGTATGCATGAATCTCTGTGTGCGACTACATGTGTATGTGTTTGTCTGTGCTTGTGTGCTGGTGAATGCATTTTTGTGCACATGTTTTTGCAAATGCTCATGTGCTTGTTTGTGTGCATGTTTGTGCATGTCTATGTGTGCATGTGTGTGTTTGCATGCAAAGTTTTGCATAGGTCAATGTGTTCCTATGTTTGTTTTTTTATGTGTGTTTGTTTGTGTGTCTGTGCATGTGTTTGTTTCTATGTGTTGCTTTGTTGTTGTGTGTGACATGTATACATGCACATCTATGTGCATCTGCATGTGCATGTGTGCATGTGTGCATATGTGCGTATTTGTGTGCATGCATGTCAGTTTGTGTTTGTGTGCATGTGTGAGTTTATGATTATGTGCATATGTGTCTGTATGTGTTCGTAAGTGCATGAGCTTATATGTGTGTGACTTTCCACATGTGTATATGTATTTGGGTGTGTGTAGGTATGTGTGTGAGTGTCTATGTGTGTGTGTTTGCATGAGTACTTTCTTGTGAGTGTGCATGTGAGCATAAGTGTTTGTGTGTGTGTGTGTGTGTGCATGCTTGTGCATGTGTTTGATTATGCACACATATCCGTGTGTGTGTATATGTGTGTTTGCATGCATGTGTACAAGTATGTGTGTTTATGTCCAAGCTTGTGAACCTATATGTTCATGTGCATGTGTGTGTGTGTGTTTGTGCATGTCTGTATGCATGAGTCTGTGTGCATGCATGTGTTTGTTTGTGCTTAATTGTGTGTAGATGTGTTTGTGTGTGTTCATGTATTTATTTTTGTGTTGGTGTGTGCATATGTGTGTTTGTGTCACATGGGTGCGTGTGAGTGTGCATGCATGTGTGTGTGCGTGATTGTATTTCAATGTTTGTGAATTTGCATACATCTGAGTGTGTGCATGTGTGTATCTTTTTGTGTGGTGTGCATATGTGAGTGTGTGGGTACATTGGTGTATACTTGTTCATGTGTGTGTGTGTGTGTGTCTATGCATGCATTTAAGTGTAAGTGTGTGCATGTGTGCACTTGCATATGAGTGTGTGCATATGTGTTTGTGCATATGCGGTTGTGTGTGTTTGTGTGCATGTATGCATGCATGCATAGGGATATGTGTGTTTATGGTTATGTGTGCATGTGTGTGTGATATTGTGTGCGCATTTATGTGTGTGAGTTTTTATAGATGTATGTGTACTTTTATGTGCATTTGTGTATGTGCACATGCATTTTTGTGTGTGTGCCTGTGTGCGTGGATTTGATTTTTGCAAGGTGCATGCAAATCTGTGAACATGGGTGTTCTTGTAAGTGTACACTTATGTGCATGTTTTTATATATGCGTGTGTGCATACATGTGTGTGAGTGTGTGTGTGTGTATGAATATTTATGCTTTTTTGGTTTGTGTGTGCATTCACATTTGACAGTGTTCATGTGTGTATGTTTGTGTGTGCATGCATCTTAGTGTGTGGGTGCACATGTGTGTGAGTGTGTGTGTTCATGCATGTTTCTTTGTATGCATGCATTTGTGCTCATGCTTGTGCATTTATGCGTGTGCGCAAGCTTGTCAACTTGTTATGTTTGTGAGATTGTGTATGTTTGTGTGCTTTTTTGTGTGTGTGTGTATATGGATGTGTATTTGTTTGTCTACGTGTATGCTTGTTTGGGTGTTCATGTGCATGTCTATGCATGTGCATGTTAGTCTATGCGTGCACCTATGCAAGCATGTCTATGTGTGTGCATGTGCGTGAATAAGAGTGTGCATATGTCTCTGTGTGTGTGTGTGTGCATGTGTTTATGTGCATGTTTGTGCCTATAGGCTTATGTGTGTGTGCATGTGTGTGTATGTCCATGCATGTGTGTGTATGTGTGTACATGTGCATGCATGTGTGTGCATGTGTTTTTTATGTGTGAGTGCACGTGTTTGTGTGTTTGGATCCATGTGTCTATGTTTGTACACATGTGTGTGTCATATGCATGTGCCTTTTTGTGTGTGTGTGCATGCACAATTTTATGATTGTGAGTGTAAGTGTGTTTGTGTGTGTGCATGTGTGATTGTACGTGTATGTGTGTGAGCATGTTTGCATGTGTGCATGTGTGAATGTGGGTGTGTGTATACATGCCTGTGTGTCTATGCACATGTGTGTCTATAATGTGTACGTGTGTGCACATTACACATAGACATGCATGCACAGACATGCACATAAACATATCCACACATATTCACATGCACATACACACACAAGCACACCCACACATTCATGTCCACGCATAAACACATATATGCAAGCACACAAAGATGCAAATACATGTATACATAGACACTCACACTCACATGCACGCATACATGATAGCACACACATACCCATGGGCAGACATGTGCAGACTCACACACAACCACTTATGCACACACTCACATATGCACAAATGCACACATGCATCTGCACATACACACTCTCCCAAACATGCACATGCACACAAACATACATAGACACGTACAAGAACATAAACACTTACACATAAACAAACAAATTAAAAAATACACTCATTCACATGCACATGCACATAAACACGCATATTCAAATATAGTTGAACATGCACACAAGCAAACACATGCAAGCAAGCACATACACCCACATGCACACACACATCAAAAATAGACATACACACATATTGACGCACACAAGCACACATACACATAAATAAACATATACACACTTGTGCACACAAAATAACAATCAAACATGCACTCATGATAACAGACACACATCCCCCCACACATGCACATAAATACATACACTCATATGCAAACACAAACCTAATCACACATGCACACACACACACACACATACACAATGATGCACACATATAACAAAATGCACACGTACACACTTAAACATCAACACACAGGCATGCACGCACACAGATACACAATTGCACTCACTCATGAGCACATACACACACAAACGCAGATGCACATGTGCACATCACACACACATGCACATGCAAAGCTCACTAATATGCACAAACATGTGCATACAGACATGCACAAGCTTGCACACACACACATGCACATGCACGTTCACACGCACACATGTACATGCAAACATTTACATCTAGTCATGCATACAAACGCTTTCACGAACATATGTACTGAACATGCATGTGCAAGCATATATAGACGTGCCTACACACACATGTTTTCACAAACACATAAACACACATTCACATGGACGCACACACATACCCACAACCACACAGCACATACACACACGCACACACACATGTATGCATGCACACAACACATATGCACACTCCCATGCATATACATGCACATGCACACACACACACATTCACATGCACATGCATATACACACACACACACACATCCACACACTGATAAACACTTGCAAAAACACTTGCACACTCGTAAACATATGCACACAATCATACGTGTAGACACATGCAAATATACTCACACATCTACACATGCACACAAACATACACATGCCTACATGCACACACATGTCCAAGCACACATATATGCACAAACAAAACCACATGTGCACACTTTAACACACATGCACATAGACATACACACATACTTACACACACAGACATGTGCACAAAACATACACACATGCATGTACTCGCAGCAACACACACAATCACATACACCCAAACACAATCATGTACACATGCACATGCACAAAAATGCACACACAAGCTTGTTCACGCATGCATAATCAAATAGATAAACACATGCATACACACATACACACATATGCACTCATACATACACATGCATGCAAGTATGAACACATTCATGCACTATCAAACACATCCCCACAAACACACATGCATGCTCATATGCACACTCACAAACCCACATATAGACATGCACACTCACACATACACACATACCCCCATTTGCACACGTTGGCATAAACACAAGCACAAACTCACATATACACATGCATATGCATAGTGACATATACATATGTGCATACATATGCACCCACACATACAAGTGCTTGTGTATACACAGTAAGAGACACACACGAAAACACATGCACTTGTATTAACGCATACATGCACACACTCAAACACACACAAGCATACACACATACACATGCCCACATAAACACATGTACATAGACACACACACACACATATGCACCTATGCAGACATAAGCTTGTGCACACTCATGCTCATATAAAGGCTCACATGCACATAAACAAGAAACCACTCACATATGCAAAAATGCACACACACACACACACATATGCCCCTATGCAAAACATAAGCATACACACACTCATGCTCATATAAAGGTTCACACACATATAAACAAGAAACCACTCACATATACAAACATGCACACACACACACATACATGTGAAGAAATACACACATGCACACACTCACATATAAACAACCTTACGAATACACACTCATTTACTAACACAAAACTACAAACACACTCCCACCCACACACACTCATGCATGCACACTCACACAAACAGAAACCCACAAACATGGACAAACACAGACATACACACGTACATATATATATATAGACACATGCATGCACACAAGTACACATACATCAGCACACACACATACACACATGCACCAACACACACATACGCACAAGTACACTCAAGAACATACACATGCATATACTCACAAAAACACACAAGAAAAAACACCTGCACATACGCACACACATGCTCACACAGGCATGCACATTTACATACACACTAACACACCTAAACCACAAACACATACACACATGCATGTGAAACACACAACATTGGTTATGCATGTGCATGCACACATAGACTCGTAAGCACACACACACATGCTCACAAGCACACAAACACACATGCATTGACGCATATGAACCCAAGCACATAGGCATACACATGCAATGCACTCACAAACAATCACACACCCATAACATGCTCATATGTTTGCACTGTCACATAAAAATACACACACATGGACGCACATATACACACACACACACATATGCACAAGTACAAACCCATGTACACAAACACATGTAAACACACATACATGCACATGCATACATGCACATACACACATCCACATATGCATACACACACATATGGAGTCACCCATGCATGCACATTATAATATACACAAAAATATGCTCAAAAACAAATAGACACACACACACACATAAGCACAAGTATAAAAACACATGCATGCACAAAAACATTATGCACATGCACAAACACACACAAATGCATACACATACACATAAATGCATCAATATACACACACACACACAAAAGAACATATGCATGCATACATACAAGCATGCATAGACGTAAACCCATAAACACCCACACATAGGCAAACACACACATCCAAACATGCAGATGCACATGCATAAATATACGCACTCACACAAGAATATGCATGCACATACACACACAAACACGAACACAGACACACACACATGTGCACATGTGCACATGCACACATAGACATGCACATATGCAAAAATACAAACACACACGTTCATGTAGACACACATGCACATGAAAATATACACAAACACACATGCACACATGTGAACACACACACACAAGTACATCACATAAACATGCATACACACATGCACATAACCACACCCAAATATGCACACACATGTCCACACAAAGGAACACACACATGCACACTCATACAGACACTCACCACATATGCACACACACATGTGCATACCTACACATATGCAGACACACTCACACACACAATAACGCATACTCACACATGCACACAAACACACACACATAGACATGCATAACCACATGCACATTAAGATGTATGTCAACACGCACAAAGACTCACAAATAAACACACACACATGTGCACACTCACAAACACAGACATGCACAAGTGTGCACAAACACACTCACATGTGCACCCACACACTTGAACACACAAGTACACACACATGTGTGCACACAAAAATAAGCACATAAGCATGCACACATGCATACACACCCTCACCTCCACACATACACACACACACCCACATGCACAAACAAATTCACGTACACAGACACGCATGCACATGCACATGCCCACAGGTACAGATGCATAAATATGCACATGTGCTTGCACACACACACACGTATGCACCCACACACATGCTTACTCACACATGTGCACTTAGTCACACACATGCACACACATAGACACATGAGCATGTGTACAAACTAATGCACACTCTGACACACACAAGCATGCACACATGTATACATGGATGCACATAAACACATGGAGATGTGCATACATGCAAACACACTCTTATACATACATGCATGCACATAGACATGTGTGCATGGGCACACCCACACTCACACACACGAACATGCACAAAAACATGCACCCATAAATCCATGCATGCAAGCACACAAATGTGCACACACGTGTGCATACATACACGTGTGCATACACACATGCACACATAAGTGCACACACAGACATGGCCACACCCATGTTGATGCACACGAATACACAAACACACACATGTTCATGTCAACACACACAACCAAACACTCCCACACATATAAGCATGAATAACAAACACACACACACTTACCTACACACTTATACAAGTACACATGCTCAAACACACTCACATGCATAAAAACTCACAGATGCACACACACCTACATGAACAGATGCATACAAACACATATATACAAGTGCATACATAGGCATTCTTGCACACACACACTTGTAATGCACTAGCACACACACACAAACATTTACACCCAGTGCACACTCACACATACATAAACACACACACACATGTGTGCACACATAGGCACATACCTGCATACATACACACATGCATGTCTACACATATGCACATATACATGCACACACTTGAACACACACATAGGTTTCACACTAACACATGTACAAACATTTGCATATGCATATATGCACATGCATGCATGCACATGTACACAAACACACATGCATACATGCACACACATTCATAAATGCACACACATGCACAACAGCACACATACAAAATCATGCACACCCATGCACGTGTGCACATACACAAACACACACATGCACATGCATACATGTACATGCAGAGTCACATGCATATGCATATGCACCAGTGCAAAAACACATATAGCCATAAACAAACACACATACACATGCATACTTACACACTCGCTGACACACACACATGCATGCACCTACCTATGCACACACAAGAACATGCACACATTGGTACACACACACACACACTCACATGCACAAAAACTCATACACACATACATCTACATAGACATGCATGAATAGTTGCATACAAGTACATATCTGTAAGCACACACACAGGCACTCTTGCACACACACTTGTATATACACTAGCACACATGCAAACATTTACACCTAGTGCTCACACACTCATGCATAAACACACACACACACACACATGTGTGCACACATAGGCACACACCCATATGCATATACACATGCACACATCCATGCATAAACACCTACACACATGCACACACACACATATGCACATATCCATGCACTTGAACACACATATAAGTTTCACACAAACACATGTGCACACACATGTAGACACACATGCATAAATACACATGCATATATGCACACACTCGTGCAGTAGCACACACACAAAAACATGCACACCCATGCATGTGTGCACCCATAGAAACACGCACATGCACATGCATGCATGTACATGCATAGTCACATGCATATGCACATGCACAAGTGTGAAAACACACATAGCCACAAATAAACACACATGCATGTGCATGCCTACACACTTGCACGACACACAATTATGCACCCACCTATGCACACATTGGTACAGACAAATGCATGCATAATAGCACATGCACACACACACACACATGCACACACAAATAAATATACAAGCATATGTGCCCATATGCACACACTCACATAGGCACAAAAAATGACAAACATACAAGAAACATATATGCACATAAGCATACCCACATGTGCACACACATACTCTTAACCATGCACACATGGACACACAAACTTGCATGCACACATACATAGACACTCATACATAACCATTAAGAAAATGCACACATACATGCACCAAAATACATGCACACATGTAAGCACGAATGCATTCACATGCACACACACTCGCACATATTCATAAATACATAAACACACGCACACAAATGCATAGACACATACACACAAATACAAACAAACACTAAGGTATATGCACACACACACGCATAAACACCACTCATTCACAGACACAAACATGCACATACACATGCATGCACATAGACATAGGCAAAAGCACACACACATATGCAAATAGGCACACATAAATTCACACAACTTGGTCATACAATTATGCACACATATACACACACATACATACACATAAGAAAAAACTCACATAATCACACAGATCAATCACACACCTATGCATGCACTTGTACACACACCAACACAAATACACACACACATGCACAGACACACATTGGCACATAGACACATGCCCATGCCCACACACATATATGCACACACATATGCATGCACATAACTACACCTACACACACACATGCACACATGCACTTAGACACTCACATACAAGCATAAATACATATGCATATGCATAGAGACACACACATTTAGTCATGCATGCTTGGACAAGCACACACAATTGAACACATAAAAACACATGCACATACAAACACACATGCACACACAAGCACACAACCACACACTCACACAATCATATGCATACACACACACAAAGATATGTGTGTGCACACCCACAAACAAAAAACACCTTCACATGTACACACACATGCACACAGCCACACATAGATAAACACAAATACCAATACATACACACACACACATATGCATTCACACACATGCAAACATACATGTACAATCACACACATGCACATGAACATAATCTTACACAATCAAATACACACACATATGCACCTAGAAACACATGTGCCCATATTCATGCACAAAGATGCACAAAAACACATGAACTCATGCACAAATAGGCAAAGACACAAACACAAACACCCACACATACCTACACACTCGAACACACAAACATGAGCTTAGAAACATTTGTAGATGCATGCAAACACTCACACACAGCAGCACACATTTACACATGCATGCACATGCACACAGACATGCATGCAAACCTATAGACACTCACTCACATACACAAACATGCTAACATCAAAACTCATGAAGACATACATACACACCTCCATATGTATAACAACACACACACACACAAACTCCAACACACACAAGCATGCATAGGCACACATATATCAGCACACAAATAGGATTAAACATTGGCAAAACACACATGCATACAATAAAGTGCACACACACACACACACATGCACACACACACACCTTCACACATGCACATGAATGCACACATGACACACACAAACATGCAAACAGCTATGCTTGGACACACATACACACTTGTGCACACACATGCACATGCACACACACAACTAGACAATACCAACACTCAACTACACACTCATGCAAACACACATGCATATGAATGATGCACACAAGCACACATGGATTCGCCCATGCACACACACACCTACATGAAAAAACTACAAACACATGCATAAATGCATGCTCACAAACTTAAGCACATAAAATATATTCACACACACACATGTACATGAACATACACTCACAAATTCACATGCACTCGCAAACATATATACACCAACACACACTAGTATGTACCACATTCACATATATGCATGCGAAAGCACAACAACAAACATGCATACACACACATACACACAAACATAGAACAAATGCAAACACGTTCACACACACTCATCTGTGCACATTAACACCTAAACTTGTGTGTGCACATGAATACACATACCCATGAACACAAGTGCATGCCTGCGTACGTCCACACATGCACTCATATGTACACACACATGAATATAGATATGCATATGCAAGAATAAAAGTGCACATACATATAAACACATGAATGACACACACGTGCTTACATCCATGCATACACACATGCATGCACACTCACACACACACACAAACACATGCACACAAATGCATACACCCATGTTTGCTTTCTTACACACACAAACATAGACAAACACATGCATGCATGCAATTGCACACATTCAAACAAAAATGCATGCATGTACATTTAAAGACATGCATATGAACATGAACACACATGCACAAACACAAACAAAAAAACATATACACACATGCTTGTACACTTGCATAACTTGGACACTTACATAGTTGGTGCAGATGCATGCACACACACACACAAAAACAATATGCACACAAACACACACATGCACATGCATAGGCATAAGCACGTAGACACATAGGCTCGTATACTTGCACATAGACACATACACTCGTACAAAAATAAGCACTTGCAAGCACACACAAAATCACACGCACAAATGTACAAACAATCATGAATGAACACACATAGATAGACACATGTTCACACATATGCATACACCTGCACAAGAATGCACTCACACCCATGCACACATACATACACACATGCAAACATGCACATAAAGAAATACACACACACACACACTTGCTGGTACAATTCATGCACACATACATGTATACATGCATACACACACACACAAACATAGACTCACACATGTTGATATAGATACACATAATCACACATACACACTCACAAAAAATTACATTGATGTATACATACATACATACACACACACTGCCACACACACACATGCACATATATGCAAACCTAGAGACGTGTATACACACAAATATACATGCACACACACATGCATATGCTTATAGAGATGCACACAAACATGTGCACATGTGTGTGTGTGTGTGCATGTGTATGTTTGTGTGAGTGTGTGCATGTATGCATTTGTAATATGTGCATGCTCTATGAGCATGTTTGTATGTGTATAGGTGTGGGTCTAATGTTATACATCCATGTGCATGGATGATTAGGCTTGTGCATGTATGCATGTGCATGTGTCTACATGCGTGTGAGCTTGTGTATGAATGTTTATGTGTCTATGCGTGTGCTTGTGAGTACATGTTCCTCTATACATGGATGTTCATCTATGCATGTGTTCATGTGAGATCATGTGCATGCATGTGTGAGTGTGTCTGTGTGTGTTTTTATGCATTTGTATTACTATTTGTGTGCATTCATGTTTATTCATGTGTGTGAATGTAAGTGTATTTGGATGTGCATGCATTTGTATGTGCATGTACGTGTGTGTGCATATGTGCATATATGTGTTCACATATGTGTGTTATCTTGTGTGCTTTTCTGTGTGTTCATGTGTGCATGCAAGTCTAAGCATTTTCATGAGTACTATGGGCATATGTTTGTGTGTGTGCATGTATGTGTAGGTATGTGTAGGTGTAGGTATGTTGTGAGCAAGCTGATGCATTTGTGTATGCATGTGTGTGTGTGTGTCGATTGTCTGAATGTGCATGCATGCATGTGAGCATATGTGAGTGTGTTCAAAGAATGTGTGCATATTTGTGTGCACATATGAGTGTGTGTGCATGCTTATTTTTGCATGCGCATGTATGTACTTGTGCTTAAGTGTATGTGTGCTTTACTTATGTGTGTGTGTATCTATGTGTGCAAGTGCATTTGGGTGTGCGTGTGAACATGTGTGTGAGTACGTGTGTGCATGTGTTTGTGCATTTGTATGTAAGTGTGTGCGTGTGTGTTGGTATGTGTGTGTAGGTGTCGGTAATATACATGTATGTGGACAAGTGTGTGTGTGTGTGTGTGTGTGTGTGTGCATGTGTAAGTGAGTGTGTGTGTGTGTGTGTATGTATGTGGATATGTATAGGTTTGGGTATGGTTGTGTGTTGTGAGTTCATTGTGTGCATAAGGGTGTGTGTGTGTGTGTGTGTGTGTGCATGTACAAGTTTGTGTGTAGGTGCATGCATGTGTGTGTGTCTATATATGCATTCATGTGCATACATGAGCATGTGTCTATAATTCTATATAAGTGCTTGTGTATGTGTGTATATGTGAATGCATGTGTGTGTAGGCATGCACGTGCATGTGGGTACCCACACATATGAGTACATTTTTGTGCTTGCTCATGTATATCGTGCCAGCATAAGTGTGCATGTGGGTGTATATGTGCATGTGTGTAAGTATGTGTTTGTGTACATGTGTGTCTGTGAGTTCTTGTGCATTTTTGTTTGTGGATCATGCATCTGTGCATGTTATGTATGTGTGAAAGCATGTGTGTGTGTGTACATCTGTTTGTTGCATCTATGTGTGTGTGTATGTGTGTATACGATGTGTAACTTTGTGTGCATGTTCAACAAGGGCGCATGTGTGTGTGTACATGTGTGTATTTTCCAAGTGTGTATGTGTGCATATGTGGGTGTATTCATGTATGTGTTTGCTTGCTATGCTATGTCTATTATGTGTGCATGAGTTGTCTGTATGTATGTGCATAAGTATAGTCGTGTGTGTTTGTGCACATGTGCATGTGTGTGTGTACATGTTCACATGTGTGTATGAATTTTGTGTGTGTATGCATGTGTACATGTATGTGTGTACGTATGAGTGTGCATGTGTCTGTGTGTGTATGCTTGTGTGCATGTGTTTACATGTTTGTGTGCAAATATGAATGTGTCTATTTACAAATATGTGCATGTGTGTGTGTGTGTTTGTCCTTTAATATGCATGTGTTTGCATACACACAAGTGTGTATGTTTTTGTGTTTGCATGTGCATACATGTGGGTGCATCCGAGTATGTATTGGTATGAGTCTGTTTGTGTGTGCTTGTACATATCTGTGCATCCTTGTCAGATGAGTGCATGTGTATGTATATGCATGTGTGTTTGTGTGTGTGTGTTTGTATGCTTTTGTGTGCATGCATGTGAGTGGATGTGGATGTGTGTCAATATGTGTTGGTTTGTATGTGTTTGTGTGTAAATCTGTGTATGTATATTTGCTTATCTTTGTGTGTATGTGTCTATGTTTTATGTGTGTGTAATGTGAGGGTGAATGAGCATGTGTGTATGCATGCATGTGCATGAGTGTGCATCCATGTCTGTGTATATGAGTGTGCATATATATATATATATATGGTTATGTTTTAGTCATTGTGTGTGTATACTTTCGTTTGTGAGATGCATAGGTGCATGCATGCTTGTTTATTATGTCCATGTGCAAGTGTGAATGCATGCTAGCATATTTGGGTGTATGTCTATGGGTGCATGTGTAAATGTGTGAGTGAGTGTGCATTCGTCTCATGCATGCATGTTCATGTCTGTGCAAATTTGGGTGTGATGTTTTCCTATGTGTGTGCATGTCTATGGTTGTGTGTTTGTGTGCATGTGTGTGCATAAGAGTGCATTTGCATGTGAGTGTTTTCATGTGAGCATGTGTAATTGTGCATGTGTATGCATATGCATGGGTGTTCCTTTATGTCTGTGTGTTTCTGTGTATTGGTTGCACATGAGTGTATGTGTGTGTGCATGTGTATGGGTGTAGATGAATATGCACATGTATGTTTATTTCTATGTGTATCTTCATGCATGTGCATATGTGCATGCATGTCTATGTACTTGTCTGTGCCTTCATGTGTGTTCTTGTGCAAGTACGTGTGTGCGTGTGAGTGTACATTTGAGGCTGTGTGTGGATATGTATGTGTGTGAGCATGTGTATTTATGTGTTTGTGCTTGTTGATGTGTGGTGTGTGTATGGGTGCAAGTGTGTTTGTCAATACATGTGTGTGTGCATATGTATGTGATTATAATTATATGTTTGCATGTGTTTATGCATGTGTGCATGAATACATGTGCATGTGAAAGTTAGTACGAGTGCATGTGAGTGCACATGTACTCATGTGTGTGCGTATGTGCATGAGTGAGCTTGTGTGCATGTGAGTGCGTGTGTCTCTATGTGTGTATGTGTGTGTGTGTATTGATACTTATATGCGTATGTGTTTGATTTTGCATGTATGTGTTCATGTGCTTGTGTGCATATGCATTTGTGTGTCTGTATGTGCTTGTTTGCACATTCATGCACGTGTGTGTGCATGTGTCTGTTTATGTACACATATGTGTGTGTGCATATGCATGTGTATGGTGTGTGTAATTGTGTTTGTCTATATTGTTATGCATGTGTCTGTCTGTGTGTGTGACTGTCTACATGTGGATGTTTGTGTGTCCATGTGTGTGTCAGTATTTATGCTTGCCAGCATGTGTATGTTTGCATGTGTGTGTCTATGTATGTTCATGTGTGTGTGTGTGTGTCTATGTGCATGTATGTGCTAGTGCATTTGTGCATACACATATCCATGTCTATAATTATGTGTGTTGATATATATATGTGTATGTGTACATGGGTATGCTTGTGTGTGATTTTACATGTGTGTGCAAAGGTGCACGTGTGTATGTGTGCTGCAATTTTACATGGTAATGTGCCTATGAGCATGTGTGCATTCATATATGTGTGTATATGCATATATCTTTGTACTCGTGTGAGTGGGTATGTACGTGCGTGTGTGCACACACATGTGTGAGTGTGTGCATGTGCATGCATGCATGCATTAGTGTATATATGCATTTATGTGTGTGCATGTGTGTGAGTGTTTATGTGTATGTGTATCTTTGTTTGCATGTGTCCTTATATGCATTTGCACGTGAGTGTGTGTTTGTGTGTGCATGTGTGCTAATGTGGTCATGTTTGTGTGTTGATGTGCGTATATGTGTATGACATGCTTTTGTGTATTTGCTTTAGTTTTGTTTGCATGTTTGCATGTTTGCATGTGTGTATGCATACATGTGTGTAAGTGTGTGTGCATGTTTATGTGCAACTATGTGCATGTATGCTTGTGTGTCTGTGCATACATGAATGTGCATGTGTGCTTGTGTATGTAAGACCATGTGTATGATCATGTCTGTGTCTGTGTGCTTTCGAGTCTGTGTGGAAGTGTGGGTGTGCATATGCACCTGCATGTGGGTCCATGCATGTGTATAAGTGTTATGCATGTTCATAGACAAGTCCATGCATGTATGCATATACGCATGTGTGTATGTGTGTTCCTTTTCGTGTGTGTGTGGGGGGTGTTTGTGTGTGCATGTGTGTGCACTTGTTTTTGTCTGTGCATGCTTGTGCACATAGATGCATACATATGTGTATATGTGTGAGTGTGTGTATGTGTCTTTAGGTATGGGCATGTGTGTGTGTGCATTTCTTTTTGTCTATTTGTATGAGCACACGCATGTGTATGTACGTGGCCACGATTGTGTGTGAGTGTGTATGCATGTGTGTGTACATGTGTGTGTGTTGTCTATGTGTGATGTGTGCTCTTATATGAGTGCAAGTGAGCATGTTTGCATGTGTGTGGGTGTGTGTGTGTATGTGTATATGTGTGTGCCTGCATATGTGCACATTTGTAGATGAGCATATGCACATGTGTTTGTATTTGTGTTTGTATAATGTCTTTGTGTGCATGTGTACATTTTGGAATACCTATGCTTGACTGTTTGTTTGTGTGTGGTTATGCATGTGACTACATGTGTATATGGAGTGCATGTGCATCTGTGTGCACAAATGCATGTGCAAGCATATGTATGTGCTTGTTCTTTTGTATGTGTATTTGCACATGTGTGCGCACATGTTTATGTCCATGTGTGTGTGAGTGTGATTGCATGCATGTGTGTGTCTATATGTGCTTATGCATGTGTGTGCATGTGCATGCCCATTGTGTGTCCTCTGTGTTTGCCTATGTGTGTGTGTTTGTGTGAGTGCATGTTTGTGTTTGTGCGAGTAGATGTGCATGTGCATGTGTTTGTATGTGTATGTGGATAGCTTCATAAGACATTTAGTCAAAACTCTTCAATTGATTATTGATGTGCATGAAGAAGAAGAAGAAGTAGAAGAAGATGATGAAGAAGAAGAAGAGGAAGAAAATGAAGAAGTAGAAGTAGTAAAAGAAGAAGAAGAAGTAGAAGAAGGGGAAGATGAAGAACAAGATGAAGTAGAAGAAGCAGAAGAAGAAGAAGAGAAAGAAGAAAATATGTTGCAGGAGAAGGAGAAAAGTAATTGTAGAAGAAGAAAAATAAGACGATGATGTTGAAGCATAAGAAGAAGAAGAAGAAGAAGAAGAAGAAGAAGATGAAGAAGAATGAGAAGAAGAAGAAGAAGAAGAAGAGGAAGAAGAAGAAGAAGAAACAAAAGAAGAAGTAGAAGAGGAAGAAGAAGAAGAAGAAGACGAAGATGTGGAAAAAGAAGGAAGAAGAAGAAGAAGAAGAAGATGATGAAGAAAAAGAAGAAGAAGAGGAAGAGAAAGAAGGGAAAGAATAGGATGAAGAAGAAGAAGAAGAAGAAGTAGAAGAAGAAGAATGAGAAGAAGAAGAAGAGAAGAAAAAGAAGAAGATGATGATGATGATGAAAAAGATGAAGAAGAATATGAAGAGGAATTTCAAGAAGAGGAAATAGAAGAAGAATAAGAAGAAAAAGAAGAAAAAAGGAAGAAGAAGAAATAGGAGGGCAAGAAGAAGAAGAAGAAGAAGATGTAGAGGTAAATGAAGAAGAAGAGGAAGAAGAAAAAGAAAAGAAGAAAAAAAAGACAAGAAGAAAATTAAGAAGAAGAGGAACAAGAGGAAGAAGAAGAAAAAAGACAAGAAAAAGAAGAAGAAGAAGAAAGAGAACAAGAAGAAGAATAAGAAAAAGAAGAAGATTAAGAAGAAGAAGAAGAAGAAGGAAAAGAAGAAGAAGAAGAAGAAGAAGAAGAAGAAAAAAAAAGGGAAGATGAAGAAGAAAAAAAAGAAGGTGATGAAGAAGAAGAAAGATAAGATGAAGTAGTAGAAGAAGAGGTTGGAGAAGGGGAAGAAGAAGAGGAAGACGAAGAAGAAGAAGAAGAAGAAAAAGTGGTAGAAGAAGAAGAAGAAGAAAAGAAGAAAAAGAAGAAGAAGACGAAGAACAAGAAGAATAATTATAATAATAATACGAAGAAGAAGAAGAAGAAGAAAAAGAAGAAAAAGAAGAAAAAGTAGTAGTAGAAGAAGAGTAAATAGAGGAAGAAGAGGAAAAAGAAGAAGATGAAGAAGAACAAGAAGAAGGAGGAGGAGGAGGAGGAGGTGAAGAAGAAGAAGGAGGAAGAGGAGGAGGACAGGGAGTATGAGGAGGAGGAGGAGGAGAAGAAGAAGAAGAAGAAAAAGAAGAAGAATAAAATTAAGAAGAAGAAGAGGAAGAGGAAAAAGAAGAA